>JAPJBO010000156.1:0-320801 GCA_030068145.1 Diplonema papillatum
GCCCAGTTCTGGGTCAAAACGGGGTTCTTCATGCTCTTGAACGGTGCCCTGGCGGCCGGTGTCTCGTACCTTGTCGGCTACCTCGTGAGTCTCGCCGTCGGAAGCGACAGCACGCCGGAGGCGTGATCCCTCACTCGCTGCAGATTCGCAGATTCGATCCCTCCCACCCACACCTCGTGTTCGAGAGCTAGCAATCCCCCCATCGCATCCGTCGCCGTCGTCAGCTGGCATGCTGGTCCATCCTCGGAAGCAATGCTTAGCTTGAAGCGGAGTTAGCACATTGCCACACGGACCCCACCCCGTCCGCTCCGCCCTGTGGTTGACTGTCTCCGCGGGCTTGTGTTCAGCGCAAGCGCCAAGCCCGCGGCGGCAGTACCCCCTCGTCTCTCTCATCTGGCTCAAGACGGGGGTTTCCATGTTATCATGGTTTTCATGATCCGTAGACGGTGATCTGGTTTTTTTCCTTACTTTAAAACGCAAGCTCGACCACAGCTGCGCTTAGGCCTGTCAGGATGGCACCAACGATACGTTGTAACAAACAGACACAACAGGTAAACCGGGCAACCTGGCCGGAATGCACAAACCGTCCGTATAGTGGGGCTTTTCTTGTCTTTTCTTGTCTTCTTTTATCTTTGCGTATTCTAGCTTTTTCCCGCTGGATATCGGTACCCATCCCAGGTTCTTTTTTTTTTTTAAACGGCTCCAGGAATGAAGCGTTACCGGAACAACTGATGATGAGACACATGATAATTTAACTCTAAAAGGTTAAACGAAGCCCGCGATAAAATACTGCAGGAAAACGGAAATCTACCCAAAAAGGTCTTTATCCTGCGCATGCAAAGAAACAAGTGTCTTCTGTACCGTATCGTCGTCGTTATGGATCAGTTGATGCTGATTCTGCGTTGCTTCATTCATCAGCGCAAAGCCGAAATTGAAGTCTTTCTGCACGCTCCGAAGCTCTTCGATCAGGAAGAAAATACTGGGATCCAAACGACACCGACAGGCAAAGACGAGAAGACAAGACGGACAGAGAAGCCGTCCGGCTATTTCCTCTCTTCTCGCGATACCCCGGTCATCTCTATCACCCGGACCACTTCGTACTTCGTGTGCGTGCTGTTACTCGAGGCTTGGGCTGGGAGGGCCCCCCTTCGAGTAGGACGTCTTAGGGAGCTAGGCCGTTGGATGAATCCGGCGCATCGTCGCTGAGGCACTGTCCCCACCAACAAGGTCCCCACTTTGCTGCCGCGTGGCACGAACAGGGGGGCAAAACATCTCGCCCTGCGAATATACGATGAACCGTTCTTTTTTTAGTACTAACAATCTTGTGGGTTGCCCTTCAATGTATTGCAGGCTAAAAAGGCGTAGGCAGCTGGTTGAGCAGACTTCCTTACCTGAATACACACAGGGTAAATACAAGTGGGAAAACGATCAACCGGCACGCACAAACAAAACGAAGCGCCTGTCTTTTTAAGGCGAACGTGAGCGTTCATTGGTGCCAAAAATGAGGCCGAACCCGCTCGTGTTGAACGTGTTTGAAGGTCATGCAGGCAGACATCCAGATGGAAATAGCGTGTCGGGTGTACAATCTTCGGTGATGAGACAAGGAGAACCTGCGAGCATGTGAGCTGCGATCCCGACACGGAATGCCTAAGAAGCAACCCCGCACCCATTGTATCTCACGCACGGGTCAGGCAGCTTGAACACGTGGGGTTAGGGAAAAAAAAGAAGAAAATGTTATTTGGATTCAAGAATCGTTGCCAGAGGTCCCCCCCCAGTGTGTCCTCCACTTTCAGCAAACCAAAACAAGAAACGATCAAGTCTAGCTCGAAACTACGATGAAAAGTACTAGGCATTGCCTGCCTAAACATTAAACTAAGATAACCCCCCAACCCCCGGAAAGCTGTGTCCACAGAAAGTGTGCGCTAACCTGAATATCAACAAACAAACAAAATGTTTGAAGTACACTCTGTACGACGGGATCGTCGTAAACACAAAACAAGCAGAATATTCCTCCCCTGTGAGCCAATCAGAAGAACGCCGTCGAAAAAAGCTTGATGAGAGTCGATTCGTGTTCCCCGATCTTCTTTTCGTCGTTCGACGAGAAGTTCTAAAACTGTCAAAACCGAAGGAGGTTTTGCCAGGTACGTTCCACAACTCGGTGCATGCATTTCAGGTGTTCGGCGCGCGGTCTTTGTCAGCACACCATCAACGCACTATTTTCTGTCTGCGTTGCCGGCTCGCATCTGTCTGAGCCCTCAGCGCAGGAGTAACCAACTCACTGTATTCTCCCACACTTCCCCCGGTGGTCAGAAAACTGCAGGGTCAATGGCACTCGCCTCTCGCCAGGGCTCATAACCGGGCGGTGCTGGATCAAGAATTCCAACATACCATGCAGGGTCAAAACCTTGTGTCTTTTTAAAACGCTCCCGCGGGGCCGATGGACCCCGAAAAAAAAAGTTGGAATTTTTTTTTTTTGCTCAACTTCCTCAAAAATTACTGCAGAGTCTGTTCCAAACTTTTAAAATTCAAAAAACCCATTTTTTTTTCCGGATTTTTTTTTTTTTGGCCATTTCCAAAAGACACAAGGTTTTGACCCTGCATGGTACCCCGTTTCGGGAAATGCAAACGTTCTCGATGTTTCCCGGGATGATAAGAAAAGACCAGTCTGAAAAGCAGGAAGCGGGGCGTGGACGTTCGCTTGAGAGGGTTACCTGGGAGTGGTCTGGGAGGGAAATTTCCTTCCCAAGCTTCCGACCGGACAGGTTTCAAGCGGGCCTTCACTCCCTGAAAAAAAGCCAACCCTGATTCACCTGTGTTTCGTGTGGGCTACAGCACATTTACCTCCTTTGATCTTTTGCAGCTGGCAGCCTCCTCATTTCCTACAAAGCTGGTGCTTATACAAAAATATGAAATGTGCCGTGAGTTCCCTCCTCCACACAATCCCATGCCCACTCCCACACGGGCAGTCAACAGGGAACAGAAAGGAGGACGGGGCAAAACAGACACAAAGACAAACGAATGAAAAGGTCGCGAGACAACAGACCGGCGCGCACATCGGCAACGCACGAGACTTTTAACTCTAAAACACCGCCAGTGCATTTTTGTGGGGTGCGCGGTTCTGGGCCGAGGGAGGGGGTCCGTCTTTTTGGGTGGGGCCGCTGCCCTTGGCATAGTGGTCAAACGATTCGCATGCGACAATAATTATTGCATCATTCACGGTTGTGATACGAATCGTTTATTGTATTTTATTGTATTTTTATTGTACAGATTTTCGTATATTATTGTATACAATACTGTACAATAATGTACAAGAATGTACAATAATTTACAATAATATACAATACATTATTGTACGACTGCAGTCCCAGCGATCCTGATGCTCCAGCAGCAATCAGGCACTCTTCTGATATCCTAGAAATGACGGGAACTGCCTCCCTTTTCTGCAAATAGAACACATGGCCCACGGTTCTGAGGGCCAAACTCCTGCAGAAGGAGAAGAAACTCCACGAAAAGGTCAACGAACAAACTGGGCCGCAACAAGAAACTGCCCAGTGCACTTAAACAACTGCGAGATCGAGAAGGGATTGAGCAGAACAGCAAACTCGAAGAAGGCTTTCCCAGATGTTGAAGACTGGAATACACAGTCCGAGCATTTACCAAAAATGCGCGTACTCCACAACCCCTTTAGGCGCATCAGGCGCACCTGGATTTACCACCCAATTCGAAAAAAGTTAGTTTGCAGAGATGTATATTCCGTTGCGGGAAGCTTCTGACAGCTATCTCGCTGCGCCCAATTGCAGCAGGTATCTGAATGAAAGGGGCAGTATATCCGCTCACGCCCTGGAGAGCATGCTCGGTCGGGGAAACGAGAAAGAACGAAATGCGATGTATTTCACTTCTCGTGGCAACTGCCTTTCCGAATGCTTGTCGCTTTTTCTGGTAGCCCATGATATGGCACCTGCTGCATTTTCACCCTCTTGAACTGCAACGCTGTCTTTTTGCGCTCGAGCACCCCTGACAAAGACACCATGTTCGGAAGTCTGTCGAGTTCATCGGGTCATTCCGTGTAAAACCTGTCGTGAACCTTCCACACGCCTTACCCCCTGCAGCACTGCGTGTACAATAATGTACAATAATCGTACAATAATATACAATAATGTACAATAATGTACAATAAAAATACAATAATTCTTGGTCGGCGGGGGAAATACAATAATGTACAATACTCCATTCGTTTCACAACCGTGATCATTGCACAAAATTATTGCACATAATCGGCGTGCGATAGTCCATAGTACTGCATTTGCCCAGGGTTTTAGCGTGCGATAATGCGAATGCAAATGCGATAATGTGCGATAATGTGCGATAATGCGAATCGTTTGACCACTATGCCAAGGGCACCTGGCAGCCCTGGCACGACAACAGTGTGGGGAGGGCTTTTTGAAGCTGTACCCCTCTTCCAAATAGAAAAATAAATAACGCTAGAAAACTCCATTCTGGAAGAACTCCTGACTGAGAACAAGAAGAAAAGGCCAGAAAAAAAAAAAAAAAAAAAAAACGAAACTATGCTTGAAGAAGAAGAAGAAGAAGAAGAAGAAGCACAAGAAGCAGTCTGCAACGGGCGGGGATCCCTTCTTCCGAGTGCATCATTGCCTTTGCCGGCGGCGTGTTCTCATTGGACGCCGCCCGGCGCACGAAGAAGAAAGAAACAAGGGTACCGTGTCGGTGGCATCTCACTTCCCGCCACACCCCCTGCATTGTCCCTTGCGCTGCGCGCCTCTCCATTTAATAAGCTGTCTCAGCGGAACTAGGAGGGCGCTGGTGCAAGGGGCACTGATCTACTGAGACGGAGAGAAGAACACCACTACCCTCCCCCCCCAAGAAACATTTTCCCCCCATAGAGCCGCTGCTAAACGATGTACTAGAGAGGGAGAGAGTGTAGTTAGAACTCAAAGAAATCTCCATGCTCGACGTCGACGTGGACGGCATATCTTTCAAAAGAAGGACTACCGTAAACGGAAATAAGTTGGACCGGACAAAATGGTCCAACTCACCTATTTCGGGCTCTCGCGGTCCAACTTTTGTCCGGTCCAACTATTTTCGGGGGGTCCTGTGCACTTAGTGAAATTTCGCGGCTGACCACTGACCAACACTGGCTTCACTTCCTTAGTTTGCAAGTCGCGCATGAGACCGCCGCCAGGAGTTCTAGAACACTGCGCGGCACAACCCGCAGTGTCCCATCCGTCTGCCCCTTTGCTTTGGTAGAGTGCAAACGCAAAAATGTAGGGTGAAAACTAAGTGGATCGAGGTTGGCTGACACTGAAGGGTGGAGCTGCTAATGTTGCGTAGGTCGGCTGAGTCAGGATAGTGGCGGAGGTGGGTGTCGTCGTTTATCGTCAGGACGTGGTCTGATGTAGCTGTTTCGTCACACCCGGGCACTCTACATTTGACCTTCGTACCGTAGGGCATGATGCCTCGGCGTACGATGGCCTGCAACAAGTCAGTTGTGCCATGTAACTTTCGTAGTTTTGTGAAAGTCTGTGCGCGCATACAGCTCGGTGGCGTTACTTCTGATAGACGTTTCCGCACCTCGTGGTCGCGTAAACGCTCGGCACAGCGCCGAATGAAGCGCCCGGATTCTTCCATCTGTGCTTACCTGTCGTCCTCCGGACCGTTTGACATGGATTTTTTTTTTCAACCCCGCCTAAGCAGGGAAGTAGCTTGGGCTCTGGGCCCCACGTAAAATCCTACCAAATGTTGTACAGAGCGCTTTTCAGGGTCCTCGGGGCACTTTGTGTGTGTGGAGCTCAGACTGACACTGTGTTGGGGGGTGTTCGGACAAAATGCGGCGCGTGCAGGTGGGTTTTGCTCATGGAAGGTAGCAACACAGCAAGAATTGCTAACCGCTTTGTAGCCCACAGAGACTGTGGCAACTTTGATGTGAGCTAACTTATAGTTGTCGCTACTGTCCACCACAGAGGCTGTCCTTCGGGAAGCAAAAGAACCATGCGAAGAAGGCGAGTGCCGCTTAGCGGTTTTCTGCGACAGCAGGGCGGCTAACACTACACACGTCAAGACCAGCGCCGCAGGCGCGGAAAAATTGATATTGCCGCTTTGTAGTCCACAGGGACTGCGGCAAAGTTGATGCGAGTCAAGTGCGCACTTATGCACTCTGCAGGGTGCTCCTCTTTGTGGTTGTCACTACTGCCCACCACAGAGAGCAGCAGTCTTCTTGGCAACACGACACGAAACATGTGTATTACACAAGCCAAAAATGCCAGCGCCGCAGGCGCGGAAAATTTGCCAAGCTATTGGGCCAGTATTGCCCAAAATTGAGGGTGTACGTTGCTAGACCCATGATCCAGAGGTCGTACTGTAGCATCATCCCCACCCACTGCACTGCCTACAACACACCCACCACCACCACTGCCCACCGCACCACCCACCCACTGCACTACCTCCACGACCTCCCACCACATGACCACCCACTACCGCCGCCCCCCCACGACACCACCGGCCGCTGGCTATAACTATAGTTTTTTTTTTTTTTTTGGATGTTGTATGGGGTTAACATTGGGTATATGAAGCTACTTCTCTGCGCCTAAGTGAAAACGTGCCTGGGCGGAAATATGTTGGACCGGACAAAATGGTCCAACTGTTTTGGTCGTCGCGTGGTCCAACTTTTGTCCGGTCCAACATATTTCCGGTCCAACATATTTCCGGTCCAACTTATTTCCGTTTACGGTATTCTACGGCACCACAAAGCTTATTGCCATGGACCCATGGCATGGTAAAAGAAAGAACCCGCCCCCCTCCCGAATACCGCCAATAATGAGAACAAACGAGGTTGTCGGCAAAGAAACCGAAAAGTGAGAAAGAACAAAACTCTGCGTTTCCTCGAAAAAGACTTGATGCTAGTCATTGCGCATTCATTGAGCATACAAGAGAGGCAGGATTCTGCCCGAACACTTTAACCAAGATTCACCCCCGCCTCCCCCACCGCTGCCAACGGGCAGCATGAAACCCCTCCCTCCAGACTCCGTGCTATAGTAGCACGGGTGGTCCTGGCTGTGACGAGCTACGAACAGCCGCCTGACAAACCAGACTCACACCGCTGTCCTGTCTGCAGACACTCGGGTTCCGCGCTGATGATGGTCCGCCTTATGTGTCCGTGGCTTAAAGGACCGAAACACGGCGCAGACGGGACCAGTGCGGTGTTGAGCACATACCCATTCCAAGCACGTTCTTGCAATACCCCTAGACTCCGTAACACACGAACCAAGCACAGAAGCACAAAGTCCGCAAACCGGGATGCAAAGCGCAGCCACAGCATCGGCAAAGCTCGTCCGCTCTGCCTCCTGTGTGTGGCCGCCCGTCTTCACGGATGTTTGCTCAGCGCAAGCGCCAAGCCCCGAGGAGCGCTGGTGCTTTGACGGCTGGCGCGAGCAATCAACTACTTACGATTTAAGCACTGGGTTCGACGGGCGGAAGCACGGAAACAAGGCGCAGCGGTGTTTCTGATCCCCGACTATTTACGTCCAGCCCGTCGACAACAAGCGCTTGCCTGATGATGCTGAGTAAGCCTCCCGAGGCTGTTTTTTACTGGGAGTGCTGTGTCTTTTGTTTCCCTTGTTCCCAGGGGCAGCACAAAGACAGGGCAGGAGAAGACGCAAAAAAACCCCCGAAACGCACTCAATCGCCGCTCCCATCTCCTCTTCGTTCACGTCCCTCACAGACGTCCTCATGGCAGGGTCTGCTCACCAAACGCCTGTGGGGGACAAACCAAGTTCCTCCCCCCCCCATCCGCCTCCCCCGCGTACAAGTGTCAACTTGGCAGGGTCTGCTCACCAACGCTTGCGAGGGATCCGTTCCCCTCCCCTGTCCCCACCATCCCTGAGTGCTCGGTGCCCATCTTCCTCGTCTGCTCGTCCCCTGGGTGAAGACACGAAACAGACTCCGTTGGCTGTGTTACTTTTTTTTGGGGAAGGGGCATGGTCAGAAAAAACGATCTTTATTTGCTTGTTGTTTTACGTGAGCGCCAAGCTTGGAAGGAAATGCTCGACAAAAGCTGCCAGACGAAGAACCGAAGGGATCCAGGTGCTGTAGCTACCGAACCACGTGTTGAACGGACGTGAGGTCATGCGGGTCTACCCCTTGACAAGACACACACACACACACAACAGGTCAAAACTCCTGAGTGAGAACACAACACACGGTGGTGTACGCGAAGAACAAAACAGATTGTGTTTGTATTGTATTTGCCCCTCTACCTCTATATTTCCTCCCTTCCTTTCGGAGTCAAAGCCCCGTCGAGTATTTTTCACGAAAAGCGTTGCAATGTTGGGAAGAAAGTGAGAACCTTGCCATCGCCTACTTTTGTCTTTTCCACATGCTCAGCCTCGTGTTATACAGCACGAGATCTCATACCGAATGGGTCGTGTGATCGCCCCCGCCCCCAAAACGCGAACGAAAAAGCGAACTTTTACTCTGAAAAGGTGACTTGAAGACCGACAACACACAGAAAACCACCTGACTCTGTGGCCAAAAAAAAAAGAAGAAAAAGGAAAGAAGATTGACTTTCTTTTCTTGGCCCATGTCCGCGCGTTCTTTTTTCTTTTTCTGCTGGGCCCCAAATTGCCATGGGGCTGTTCTCAACCTGAGTGAGAAACGGCAAAAGCAGCAAGCCGATCAACCGGGACAAGCAAAACGAAGCGCCACTAGTTGCGGCGCATCGACCGTTACTGCGGGCCGTTCGGAAATGGGTCAAGAGAAGAAACACTCCGCCTACCCTACTAGGCTACCTCCAAAAAATACTCGAGGGACTGCCTTGTGCTCATTTCGAAGGAGGCTAGAGGGGGAGAAAACAATACAACTACAACCACCGTGGGTTTTGTGTTGAACGCTTACGCCCGCCACTAAACCCAGATTTACCTGTGTTTCGTGTGGGCTACAGCACATTTACCTCCTTTGATCTATCGCAACTGGCAGTCTCCTCAAGTATTTCCTACAAAGCAGGTGCTTATAAAAAAGGAATTACATTTCACTCCTATAAAGGGTTTTGAAACCCCACCCCTTTCCCCTCCCGATTCCACATTCAACGCGCGTCCCTACGTGACGGATACACCAAACATCAACAGGAGAAGCCCGAACTGTAGAAAGGAAGCAAATCGCTGCAGAACAAAAATGAAAACAGTGCCCAAAAAAGCTGGATCAGGGGAGAAAAGCCTTCTGGAGCCGAGAAACCCTTGATTTCTCCAGGACGTGGGAAGGAAACTCCCCTGTCACCTTGGGTCGGAGGTCTGTCGGTCAGACGGGAGAGAGTGACCGGCCAGTGGCCGTGCCCTCGCGAGGTCATGTTTTTCTGTTCTTCGCGGTCAAAGAACCGCACCCGAGGACACATCTGAATTTTTTTTTCGTAGCGCATCCAGCGCTATAAAAAAAAAAAAAAAAAACGCCCATTTGGGATCGTCGGAAACACAAAGAACGCCGTCCTGGCTCGGCACCTCCGTCCACACAGGGAGGCTTGGGTTTGCGCAAGCGCCAAGCCCCGGCGGCACGCACGCCTTGCTGCTCTGATTCGGGAAATTTGTGGTCACCTGGCCCGTACAGCAGTACACCCCTTAGCTTGGCAAAATAATCATCTGTCTCGCCGTACGCGGTGCTAGTCGTAGGCGGTTCTTTGCCGACCAACGCACAGGCGCACGCGCGCGCCCCGTTTGTTTACCATCCCCCCTTCCCCGTCCCCCATCACCACACGGCGCATCATCCTCTTTTTTTCTTGGAGGCGAAAGTCGTGCCTACAGTTGGAAATGTGCCAGCCGGGCGCAGGAGCGTCGGGGAGACGGTCACAGTGGCTGCAGCGGACCCGCTCGCGAAGAAGGAGCAAGCCCTCCCCATCCTGTTGGAGACGGGCGCCGCGCGTGTGTTGCACAGAACGAAGGAAACATTCTGCCACCGCCATGCTGGCGTTTGGCTTGTGGCATCGCAGCGCACTTCAGCTACTGTGATCCGAGCCCTCACGCGCGTCTTCGAACGTCCCTGTCGAGTCGCAGAATTCTGCAAGGTTCCGCCCGCGGATACTCGTGTCGCTACTTCTCGGGAAGACGCAGCTGAGCTGCAGATGTGGGTTTAGTGGTTTCAAGGACCGAAACACGGTGCAGATATCGCGCGTTGGGTTGGCACGTAAACATTCGAAGCATTTTCCTGCACCCCCTGCCCCTCCTTTCCCTCCCCTCCCTTCCTTCCTCCCTTTCGCTCTTGCGTCAACCGAGGCCACAAAGGAAACATCCTTTCGTGTCAAAACGTTCAGCACACTCCACCAACTATCTCACGCGCCACGTCACGACCCTGGTATCTACGCGTGTTCGCAACGCAAATGCTTTTGCATCCGTGCGAAAACGAGCCGGCCGCAAAAATCTGAAATGGCGACACTGATGCTCGTCCACTGCTGTGTGCAGCAGTACAAAATCAGCGCGCGTTGCTGTATCGCGCTACGATGCACCTGCCGGCTCATGCTTGGTTTCTGCAAGAAAAGACGCATCTGCTCTCGCGCCAGTCAAAATAAATTGGTCCTTTCCGGCGTGTCACCCTGAAAGGCGCCGTGATTCAACAAAAGCTCGGTCTCTTGACTTTTTCGACAGAAGAGTCCAGGCGGCAGTCTCCCCCATTCCCCCGGGATCCTTGCTCCGCTTGTCTAGCTTGCTTCTGCTTTTGGATGAACTAAGGGGCAGGCAGAGATGGTCTTACCACCTAGTAGGTGTTTACACTGCACGGCCTGAATTCTCAAATGAACTCTATGCCTGCTAAAGTGTCGTGCGGATCTCAACTGCGGAGCCTTCACCACGTGAGAGAGCCACGCGATGAGTTGGCGACTGACGAGTAGATGCAATTCCGTCTCCATTGGCGCGGCAAAAAGGCGAAGCCACACACACTCTCTGTCTTGGGTTTCTCTCCCGTCCAGTCCGGTCTTTTTCTTCGTTTATCCGTTCTCCTTCTTATCTGACAGTCGGAGACCGGCGCGTTCGATGAGGGGGTTTTCTGCTCTCGTAGCATTTGCGTGGCACTTGACAGTCTAGTGAAGAGTTCATCGCTTCTTCTCAACGAAGGAAAGGAGAGGGGAGGAGACCTGCGTCGGAGTTATCCAACTTCCTCCGAGCTTTACAACTTGTCTACTAAGGCAGTGAGCTATTCCCCCGCAGTGTTGTGGGTGAAGAATCTGAAGCAGTACCGGAGGCAAAGGCATTCCGCAGCTCACGCTGCAGGTCTTTGATCTGGAGCAGGCTGAACGTCCTGGTTTCAGCACGTTAATTTTTTCGGTTCCTTTTGTACACATGCTCTACAAAAGAACTACTTCAACATCCGCCTCACCTCGCACAACGACGACAGCCGCACCGAGCACTTCGCTGCACACCACTGTGCCTCTCAGGTTCGGTTGTTCGCGGAAGCTGCTGTGATGTGCTTTCCCGAAATCGGCCTGTATTCGTGCGACTGCAAAGCAGTAGTCCCGATAGGGGTTGTGGTCGTGAGCAAATACATCCGAAAGAAGTCGTATTTGCTCAGCACTCGGTCTGTGCCCGACCACTCGTTCACGACGTCAAGCTCCGTCAGCCGGTTGTCATCACGCGTCTGGACTGCGCGCCTGCAGCTGCAACAGGCAAGCATGTCGATGTGCATGGGAGAGAAGCGTACTCGTTTCCCGTTCTGGACCGATGAGGATCTTCCTGAAGGCCTCTTGCTTCGTAGACTCGAACGCTGCAACGCACATCGAAGACTTCAAAGCAGTCTACCGGGAACACAAAGAGCTGACGCCCGCTGTGTTTTTGATGAGCGACGACGCATCGGACTACGCGCCTTCATCGTTTACGGTGGCGTACTTCCTCTGGCTAGCATTCAAGGAATTGAAACTCGATTTTCTTAGCGGTTTCGTACGCCCCCGGACATTCTGCGTCGAATCCCATGGAACGAGGCATGGCAGTTGAAGTGTCATGGCTGGGGAAGTGTTCGGGAAGAAGCCCGCATTGAGTAAACCGGAGGAAAACGAGAGGATGCACAGCAACGCCGTCAAAGACATGGCGCGTGTCCTGTCCGGAACCCGGGATGGTTACTCGTTTACAGCAACTGCTGTAAGCTTTGACACGGAAGACGAAAGACCATCGAAGCAAGACGACGATGGCGAACCAAAGGAAAATGGACCCAACGTGGCCCAGTCTGCTGGTCGGATGTACGCGACGGTGCAGCAGGTGATGAGGAAGGGCCGGAAGGCTACCATGGCGGATCCGGTTCGAAGAGGTATCTTCGAAGATATGCAGGTGATGCCCAAGCATCTTGACCGGCGCCTGAACGCGGCGATCTTCGTTCGATGCGTCGGAAAGGAGTCGTGCACCCACTGCCGCACCCTTGGGGCCCCTCGAGCGGAGAAGTTGCTGGCGCTCGTGAAGCGATGCGATGGCAACTTCTTCACGCCGATACCGTCCGATCATCCGGATGTGGCGGACCGAAGAACAGGTGCAGGCTGGGCCGGTTTAAGACCCAGGGGATGACGCAGATTGCGAATTTCTGAGTCAGGAGAGCCGCGCCAGCTGTACGCAAGCCGGACCGGACGAGGAAGCCGGCGAGGAAGACGTTGACCATCAGCACTACGACACCCTGCTGGAATCAACAAAGCGAGTGCACTTGCACTTTGCTCCAGATAGTTTCCGCCCTCGGCACAAGGACCGTCTCATTTGCCTCGTGTGCAAACCGCGTTTCCACGCCTGCAGCCTCTCGGAGCTGATGAAATACAGACGGCTGTTTCATCCGAAGCTCAACACCGAAGAAGGTGGCAGACCTTGTGACAAAGTCTGCGGCAAAACCTGCGGCAAGCCTGCAAAGCCTGCGGCACAGAAACGAGCGCGCGTCTTGACTCCAAAGGAAAGGTTGCAGAATCTCTCGCCCGAAGCTGTGGACAAGCTGGGGGAAGATCTGTCGGGGCCAACGGACACCAAGATCGACAGACTACTGCATCGCTGGCCCGCGATTGTCGATCAGGTCAAGGCGGCGGAGATAGTGCAGCAAAGAAAGAAGCGTTCTCGCACAGCGGTCCAGTATGAAGACGACGACATCCTTAGCCTAGAAGTAAACATGCAGCTCTGCCGCCCTACCATCAAAGCAAGAGGAATGCTAGTACGTACTTTAACCCTTTGACTCGACATTTTGATTAGTGCGATTGGTCGGGCAGAAACATGCAGAAAGGCAGCCCAGGTGGGCAGTCTCTTTGAGTCTGATGTTTAAAAAGTCTTCGCATGCGCGGTAGCGTTGTGGATTGTCAGTTCTTCGATCACACTGTTGGCCGGTTGGTTGAGTCGAGTGCAAGTTTGCGGTCTGCGCGCGGGTGGAGGGATGTTAGCTTGCTCGTATAGGCAGTTGGCTGCCTCGTTGGGCACTGTATTGGTACACACGACGCACTAGTAAGGTACATAACTTGTGAAAATAACTAGTTATCTTATAGCTAGTTATATTTGATAACTTGTAATTAGCACAAGCTAGTTATACAGCTAGCACGAGCTAGTTATATACCTAGCTCCTGTAGGCATTTTTAGGGTAAAATGCATTGAAGCCCACCATAGCTTGAAAGACCAGGACTTTTAAAACCCAGTGTCCCGGTGCCAGACTCCGGGAAACCCCGATGTGTCAAAAAAGGTCGTACGTCCCTTTTTGTTAGTGAAGCAGTGAAGCCACTGGTGAGCACCATGGCGGAAACTACTGACAGCATCTATTGGTTGAAAATTCTCTCACGACAGAAAGTCTTGGAATTTTTTCATAACGGAAACTATTGGTGGAAAGTTCTCTCACGACGGAAACCTGATGGAAACTTTCTCGTAGCGGAAACTACTTCCGGAAATTTCTTTCGTGGGCGTCTACTACCCGTCTTGAAACACGGACCAAGGAATCTAACACGCGAAGCTACGGAGCCCGGCGGAGTCCGCCGGGAGCGTGCAGCTTCCGTGGAGGCGTACGCTATCACTTCGCACAATCAGCGCGCATACGGTACCAGGGGATTGGCTTCTAGTTGCAGGTTCTGACCGCTGGTCAGAATTTGCAAAACGCCGGGAGGGAAACATAAATATTCAGCCGCCAATACAGCGGAGTTATCCGTTGAGGTGACAGACTGATGCGAAAAGAAGAGATTAGACTGACCGCTCATCCTTTTTATGCGTCACCTACGCAGTTCCCGCATGTTTGAACTCCTTTCAGTCAGAATGAATTTGTCACAGAGTCGAAAACGCAGGAACATCTTGGGCCTTGGGCGGCTGGGGGGACGGGGCGCATTGCCCGCCACGCACATTGGAGGTTCCAGTGGAGACGGTCGCACCCGAAAAACAGGGCGCGTAGCCTTCGGGTATGGGGCTGGAGAAGTTGAGGCAGGATGTGGCGGACATGTGCGTCGAGGGCGTGTTCAACGTTGTGCTCGAGGACTTCACGTTGCAGTTGGATTTGGAGATCGAAGGAACGTGCCGGCAGGTCACGCTGTTGATGCCCGAAGAGTATCCGCGGGGCGAAGCAACGAATATGGACGACTTCAGTCTGCTGAGGCCCGGTCGGGTCGCCGACGTCGTGCAGCGCCTCCGCGACGAGTACATCAACAATCTATGCGCCCCGTCCAGCGGGTCCCAGCTGACAGAGGCCGAATCCGACGACGACCCCGGCTCCATGCTTGGGCCCGAGCACCCCGCCGACGAGCTCCAGCGGCTGCAGCCGGACATCGAACACTTCCGCAAGGTGTCTTTTAGTTCTAACAGTCTTGCGGGTTGCCCTTCAATGTGTTGTGCAGCCAGGCTAAAAAGACGTAGACAGCGTGTTTTGGTGGTTGATCAGAATTCCTCACCTGAAAACGACACAGAGTAAATACAAGTGGGAAAACGGACACGCACAAACAAAGCGAAGCGCCTGTCTTTTTCAAATGCTGTACACCCCGAAAAGCGGGCGTAACCCGTTTTCACATTTCTACTACCAGCCAGCTCCTGTTCCTGTGTGCTCGCGCCTGTTGAACCTGAGCGCTAACAGGTCAAATCGCACGAGCAAAGTATTCAAATGTCCAAAGGAAAGGTTACCACGGTACCGACAGAAATCCCAAAACACCGCCATGAAAAGGCACGAAAGAGATGCTAGGAGTCAGGTACTGGAACATCACGTACATGTCATGCAAGTATAGCGAGGATGTCATTTATGAATGTATGCAAATGCTGCAGCGGGAGTTGGCCCACGATCGCGGGATTCGGAATACCAGCAAGAAGAGGACAGGAAACCCACCATTTTTCCCATCTATTTTTTGTCAAAGAGCTGGCGACTCAACTATCCCCGGAAGGAAGGCAGAAGTGCAGCGCTCTGCTTCCTCTCTCCCGCCCGCCCCCGACGTAGTCATTTCCATGCTCGGCAGGTACACGGCGACAACATAAGCGTTGAGCACTACGGGACCATGGTCAGCATTCGCCTTGCGCTGCCGCTGCACTACTTGGGTCAGTTCCAGGCGGAGGCTATGCACCTCTGCAAGGAGAAGCGGCTGGTGCTCGACTACGAGTGGCCCATGGCCCATTTGGACGCGGTCGACATGCCGGTGCTGCGCCGGGTGTACGCGACCGCGAGCGCCGACCTGAACTGCAAGGAACACGGGGCCCGCGACGAGTCCTTCGGGGTGGTCCGGTGGTACTTGCAGGACAGGCTCAACACCGCGATGCGGCTTAACTGGCTCTTGCGGCACGCGGCGCGGCTCGAGGCGACCGAAGCGGGGGGCTGCGATCCGGACGGGTTCGGTGTTGACTGCGAGGGAGAGGATTCGGCGATGGTGTGCGCCGCTCCGGTGAACCAGGTCACGGTGCAGGAGGCCGAGGAGAAGCGGGAGGCCGAGTGGTTCAGCTTGTGCAAACAAGCGACGAGGCGGTGCCCGGCTGCGGCTGCCGGCGGCGCGCCGGCGGGGCCGTCGTTCAACGCGGCGTCGTCGCTGGCCTTCACCGCGAAGTACGAGAACTTCTTCGAAGACGGCAACGTGAACATCCTCAACGGGGTCTACCGCTACCTCAAGGCGCGCATGCTGACCGTCTGCATGAACTGCGTCATCTGCGACAAGAAGCTCGGGTACAGCTGCGTGAAGCCCGCGGTTTGCAACGGAGCCACGTGCGAGTTTGCGATGGAGAACTTCGGGCTTGGGTGCAACCCGGCAGCAGACATTTTGCACAGCCCGGAGCTGGTCGACCTGCTGGTGTCCTTCGCCGCGCGGTCGATCGAGTCGTCGCTGGCGAGCCAGCAGCGGGACTCGTTCGCCCCCTGGTGCGAGAACATCGAGCTGGGGCCAGAGCGGCTGGCCGAGATCGCCGCGAAGTTCACCCCGGGGGCCCCCCCGCCGACGCGGGCGATCTCGTTCAAGCTGCCGGACGGGTCGAAGAACCTGGCGCTCTGCAAGGAAGCGGTGCAGAAGATCCCGCCCGTCGAAACCCTCCGAGAAGGCTTGGCCGCAGTCGCCCGGGGCTCCGCGGAGGGCGGCCAGCTCCTGAACGCGGCGCTGGTGGACATGCTCAACGCGGCGCACCCGCTGAGCTACCCGCTGCTGCGGTGGATCCTGTCATCGAACCGCAGCCATTTGATGCGGTTGCCCAAGCGGCACCTGCTGCCCGGCCTGGGGGACCACCAGTACGTCCTCTGCTCGTCGAGCCCGGAAAAAGAGAAGATTTTCCGCGCCCGGCGGGCGAAGATGCGCAAGAAGCACGGCGGCAGCGGGTCGTTCTGGGGCTGGCACGGGTCGCCGAGCGGCAACTGGCACGCGATCCTCCGGCTCGGCCTCCGCAACTACTCGAACACGCATATGATGTCGTCGGGGGCTGTGCACGGCGCCGGGATATACCTCGCGGGGGACCTGAGCACCGCGCTGGGGTACAAGGGGGGGCCGATGGCCGGGTGGAACAACTCGAAGGCCTACTGCCGGTTCACGGCGCTCGCGCTGTGCGAAATCGTCGACGAGCGGCGGGAGGAGAACTCGGGGGTCCGTGACTGCGGCCGGATCTACGTCGTGCGGGACGAAGCCTTGGTCAGCACCCGGTTTCTGTTCCTCAGCCCGAACAAGCCGGAGGACGAGTTGTCCGCGGACGGCATCCCGAAGCCTAAGGAAATCCTAGCGCTGTTCGAAGAGTGATGGCCTCGTTTGCGTCAGCCTCATGACCGGTACATGCGATTCCTTTTCCTCTAAAAGGGTGGGATGTCTGCGGACGGCATCCCGAAGCCTGAGGAAATTTTAGTTAGCGTTGTTCGAAGAGTGATGCCTCGTTGGATCAGCGTACGCCTACGTGACCGGGTCATGCGATTCCTGTTCCTCTCCCGCCCATTAAAGGAACCTTTACGACTACGGTCACCCGGAGACTATAAAACCCCGGATCCCTAAGCGAACTTGCACTCCAAAAAGTGAAGGGAAACCCTTCGCAAAACAAGTGAAAGGTTCGAGCCCGCAGTTCGGACTCCGAGCCTTGATTTCTCGTGCACCGGGAGACGTCCTATCGCCCCCACGCGAGCCACCGCCACACTGCGATTGCCGACCCCTTGCCCTGATTGTGCGTCATGTTCCCCGCACACAGCCAGCTCCAAGACTTTGGCACGAGCAACGGCAACAGCGACATCATCATGATCATGCTCAAAACCTTTGGAAGACCCAGGCTCGGAATGACTCCAAAACTTCGTTTTGGGATTTATTCTCCGCTTTGGAGGTCTAACATGACTTTTCCAAAAAAAATCCGTCTCACTGTCAGGCTCACACTCAGTGCAGTGCGAAAGTGTCAGCCGTACAGAAACATTACAATTCAATTGTATTGTACGGTTGGGATGCGCCGTTTTCCCGAAAAAAAAGTGACAACATTGCGAGGTCTGGATGTGTTTCGAAGTAGGCCGTTCCATCAGTTGCAGCCACCGGGTGGGCAACAGCTGTTACCTAGGGGCCATCCTACAGTTCCTTCAATGTACAACATGGTCAACCGCATTGCGTCGGTCTGCGAATGACGCTTGCAACGACCTCACGACTAGTCTTCAGCAAAACGTCGAAACAGGAACACTGTCTGCCATATTGTCCCGAATCCGCAAGTGTATGCCTGAGAAATTTCAAGGAAACGCCCAGCAATCGGTTTTTCTTGAGAGTGGATTGTTCGGCTTAGGAAAATTTAGTACCAAATAACAAGTTCACAATGTATAGCGACGATGTCGGACGAATTTAGTGATCCGAAAAGCTGGTCTTAGAGGTTTCGCGCGAAACCAACCAAGGTATGCCCACTTGCGAGTCATTGAAGAGGTTCTGGAGAGCTATGGGTGCCCAGTTTTGAATCCCGCGAAACCTCCTATTTACAACGTTTTTGGCTGCTTCAAGACCACATGTCACTTTGGCGGTCGCGCAAACAACCAAAGAGGCGAGGATGTCCGCTCTGATTGTAGTCTGCTGCTGTACATGCTCACTGGTGCGGAAGGCGGCGAAAGCAGAAATCTCACAAAAACCGTTCAAAAAAAATTCCGCTCCGCGGGGCCACTCCCCCCTCACTGGGACAACAGGGCAAAACCTTGAGTATGTCACCCCCCAAAGTCTGAGAGGGGGGGGTGACATACTCAAGGGATTTTTGGGGGGTGACATGTTCACGGGGAGGGTAGGTATCCAAATGTTTTCCTATCCAATATTTTTTTACATAAGCGCCAGCTTGAAAGGAAATGCTCGACGATGCTGCCCGACAAAGAACAGAAGGGATCCCAAGTGCTGTAACTACCGAACCACGTGTTGAACGGACGTGAGGTCATGCGGGTCTACCCCTACACGACAAATCACACAAACACAACAGGTCAAAGTCCTGAGTGAGAAAACAACACACGGTGGTGTAAGCGAAGAACAAATCAGATTGTGTTTGTATTGTATTTGCCCCTTACCTCTATATTTCCCCCCTTTCATTCGGAGTCGAAGCAGCTACGTCGAGTATTTTTGTATAAGCACCTGCTTTGTAGGAAATGCTTGAGGAGACTGCCAGTTGCGATAGATCAAAGGAGGTAAATGTGCTGTAGCCCACACGAAACACAGGTAACCCTGGGTTTAGTGGCGGGCGTAAGCGTTCAACAAAAAAGACCCACTTTGTAGTTGTATTGTTTTCTCCCCCTCTAGCCGCCTTCGAAATGAGCACAAGGCAGTCCCTCGAGTATTTCCGAAGACGGTATACGATTTAATCGCTTTATACGGTTCAATAGTAATTAGCCCCCCCTGTAGCGCTGTTCGAAGAGTGATGCCTTCGTTCCTAATTTTGGTCACTAAGAAGTTGAGTGCAACTTACCAGAGTATGTGCACAAACAAGTGAAAGCGCCATACTAATCTTTGATGCATTCGTACTACGAAGGGGGTATTCTGGATCAACGACTGCACAATAATAAATGAAGCCAACGAAAAATTGCTAAAGTGGGACCCCCAGAGAGGTTCATAGCCTGTAAACGCGAAGACGACTTTCGCTACGATGCTGCCCGAAATCCCAGAAGTGCTAAGGCGATGGCCCTCCGGATGTGTACAGTTCGCCTCCTCTATGCGTTGGGAACAATTCTATCTGGGTTTGCGATGCAGGTTATCGCCACAGATTCTTTGCATTCTAACCCAAACTAGGCGTGGGGGGAACAAGAATTGTTCGCTTCGCTTGGCCCTGGGTCAAATCGTGCTTCAAGTCTCAGAGAAAACAGAAGAAATAACGACGGTACCACAAATACACTGACTTTAAAAAAAGGGAAAAATTCGCTTATATCCAAAAGTCAAATTTTCGTTTCTTTTATATCCAAAAAGCCAAATTTCGTTTCGCTTATATCCAAACCTGGATATAAGCGAAACGCAAATTTGACTTTTGGATATAAGCGAAACGAAATTTGGCTTTTTGGATATAAGCGAAACGAAATTTGGCTTTTTGGATATAAACGAAACAAAAATTTGTTTTGGATATAAGCGAAACGAAATTTGGCTTTTTGGATATAAGCGACACGAAATTTGGCTTTTTGGATATAAGCGAAACGGAAATTTGGCTTACTGTGAAAGGGTCACTCAACAGCTCAGCGAAATTGACTGTCCAGGCCTTGTGACCCTGGATGGCGTTTTCCCCCTTTTTGGGGGGACATTTGCAGCTAATACAATAACCCGTTCAGTGAGTTTGGGTGGATTTTGTGGGTGCCTAACACTGGATTTGCTGTCATCTGCGAGAGGGACAGTGGTTCGCCAAACGAGCAACCCGACGGGTTTGGGGCAGCACAGTGCTACCAACCAGGTTCTGCCCTCTCTGTTTCCTCCAAGCAAGTACGACGGCAGTACCTGGGCCTACTAGTAGTGCTAATCCGGGGCCCGGGTCGCGGGCCCCACCCTCGATATACAGGTACCCTTGGGCCCCACCATGGGATACCTGTGTGACTCGTCCGCTTGAACTCCCAGTAGTAGCTACAGTAGCTATTCCCTTTACCATTGTCCAATCACATGTCGCCGAAATCGATGGGTGGCGAGAATCCGTCACAGTCGATTTACTGCAGAGGCTGAGAGGGGCGGAGACTGGAAGGTGAAATGGTCAAAATGTCCTGGGAAAACAAAAGATTTCCGAAGTGCGGGTTTATAGCGTTATTTATAGGGATTTCGACCAGGGATGCACAGTCCCAGGGGTATTCTACGGTGTTGGGGCGATGCGGGTCCCGCTTTTTATCCTGGTTCATTCAGGGCAAACTTTGGACTACAAGGCTTAAGCGAGGTGTATGCAAGCCCCACGGGGTAAGCGAGCCCGCACTGAGCCACCGCTACCGTAGTCTGTGCAGTCCTTCTGGATACGACAGAGGTAGAAACCGGTTCCGGGAGATGCAACTGCAACGATATGTGCAAGAGACCATAAGCTACGCAGGAGGTGATGCTGGTGTGTGGCCAGCACCTGGAGCACTATCCTGGGATCTGACCCCAGGCAATTCCATTACTTGTGTGGTTGCTATTGCGCACCATTTGATTGACTCTTCAATTGTGTGTGTACCCTTCCAAGCTATCGGTCGTAGAGATACGATCGAGGACTGCCCCTTTGAAAGCTGAAGAATGAATAGAATGATCATGCATCAATCTAGGCTTGACACGATACAATCTCTGGTATCGGGGAATCTCTGATTCGTCAGATTTTCCTCGGTCCAGTCTGGTTTGAGTGACAAGAAACCTGGTTGATCCTGCCAGTAGTCATATGCTTGTTTCAAGGATTAAGCCATGCAAGTCTCAGAGTAAATGGATTAACAGTGGGTCTGCAGACGGCTCATTAAATCGGTGGCAATCTACGCGGGGAAGGTCCGGACCAACAATTTTTGATTCAAAAACGCAGGAAACATCGGTCAAAAGCAACGGGCGAAACCGGGGGAATTTTTTTCTTGCACTGCAAACTCCCGGGCTTAAAAGTTGTTTTACAGAAAAAGCGTCCGGCGAATATTATATTTTCCAGGGCCCGGGCTCCCCGGTTACAGGTACCCCTCTCAAGCTCAGCGTCGCCTCAGGCCACGTAGCTTTCAACCACAGCATTGCCTCGAAGATGCCAACTTCAAGCCACCTGAAGTAACACTAGCAGTGTTTGCTTGCCTTGGTGGCGCCTGCACTTTACAGCACTCAATGCCACGCATACCACCTGGGGACAAAAAATAGCTACTTTCCCCAAGATAAGAAGTTCCATGGACCAAAAAAACGCCACTACCGGTACATGAAGTCGAAAACAATATTTGGCAGTGTATTAGCTGCAATACCCCCTTTTTTGGATTTTTTCTTCATTTTCTTTTGCCTGATCGAGCTTTCACAGCTTGTGATTGATGATGTCTTAGGCCGCTGGTTTTTTAGGGGGTTATCCAGCGGCCAGGCTACTGCCTTTCTTCGGTCGTCGTTCGCTCTGCTTTACCTGCGCTTTTTGTCACGATCGCCTTCGTCGACTTCTTCGCCCTCTTCTTTCGTAACCCGGTATTCTTCGTTGCGCTTTCTCTTTCTTTCGGCGTTGAAGTTCCTTCGCTCCGCATCTGTGGCTTGCTGGGATCTGCAGGACCTTGCCGTGTGCCCCGACTGCAGGCAACGTTGGCATGTGAAAACGCGGGTTTTCGCAGCTTCCTTCTCAGCCGCGCTCTTTTTCCGGGTGTCAGCCTTTGGGCGGCCGCGTCGGCGTTGCTCTATCTTCGGCCAAACCATCTTTTTTTCTTCGAGGCCGGCTTCGTCAGCCGCACGCTACCCACCATCGTACAGAGAGAGAACGGCACCCCAGCGGTAAACCTTGGGAACGAGATCGGAGGCCTCGACGTCGACCTTCTTCGCCACGGCGAGCGCATGTTCGCATGGCAGGAGCGAGCGCTTGGCGGGCGCGCAGGAACATTCCCACCTCCTGGGAACGTCTCCCGACACGTCGATGCTCGCCTCAAAAGAGCCAACCTTCCAGACCCCGCGCCTCAGCTGGGTGATGTCACTGCCCTTCAGCCGCCTTGCCAGCCGATCCGCCTTCTCGATGCTGGAAATTGCATAGTCAGTGGGGGTGTTGGGGTCTTTTTCTGCTGCCTCCTCGGCCCTTTTGACACACTTTTTCGCCAGCCACGTCCGTATCCACCGGAAGAAGCCAAGCACGTGCATGCTGCGCGCTTCCTTGATCACGTTGATCCAGCTTTCGACAGGGTTGCTGGTCGTGTGGGATGCGGTCATGCCCGTCAAGAAAGCGGATGCAACAAGCCGCTTGTTCTTCACGAGCCAAGCCTTCTCCTCCTTGCTCAAAGTCCTCCGTCGCAGTCCACCTTCGATGTTGTGTCGGCTACAAGGAGGTCCCGAAAGTTACCCACGGATCGCTTGCCGAAAGCGGTGATGTAGTTGCTTTCGAGGTGCTTTGTGCACCGAACAGCAGTAACCTTGGCGTGGCGGGCCTGCTCGTCAAGTTCTTCTGCAAATTTCTCGAGTCCCTTTTCGCCGTCAGAAACAAACGCCATGTCAGTTCTTGCATCCTTCGTCACAGTGGCGATTTTGGATGCCACATAGAGCCACGTCTCGGTGCTCTCGTTGCCCGTGCAGTACGCAACGCAAGCAGGCCAAAT
Organism: Diplonema papillatum; assembly: GCA_030068145.1. Lineage (NCBI taxonomy): Eukaryota > Euglenozoa > Diplonemea > Diplonemida > Diplonemidae > Diplonema > Diplonema papillatum. The sequence goes on from JAPJBO010000156.1 coordinate 23,080, forward strand.
CTTGCCGTTGCCGTCGACGCCCACGACTGCGTAGGCCATCCCGTGCCTTGCCCTGTACAGGTGGGCAGCGTCTGCAAACCCAACCGTGGGGGCAAGAGGGTCCTCGGACTCGGAGTACCAGGCCCGGCGTGCAAGAGGGGTTACCCAGGCCGCGCCTTTGAAAGCAGTCTATGCATCCTCCTCCTCCTCTTCCTCCTCTTCCTCCTCTTCCTCCTCTTCCTTCTCTTCCTCCGTGCTGTCCTCCTCACTTTCATCGCCTTCGACCTTTTCCTGCCACACGTGTGCTACCTCCTCGTCAACCTCTTCCCATCTGCGCAGCAGGCTGCTGATGACAGCCAATGCCTTGTCGTCACCGCCATACTGGTCGAGGTGCAAGCCCGCCTTTGCTCGGTAGGCGGTCGACTTCGACGCCAGGATCTTCAACGCCTCGTCTGCAGCGTCCGCAGCCACTGCGGACGACGCCTTCGAGAGCGTGCGAGGCATGAGCACTTTCAGTGCCTTTCCTTTCAGCTTGTCGACTCCGGCTCCTCTTCTTCTGCAGGTGTGTTCGCTGTACTTTCGAACACGCCACACCTCCGGTTCCTTCTGCACTCGGCTTGCCACGACAGTGTACAGGCATGGGGCGTCCTCTTCGCCTTTGCCTTCACAACCGACGGCGTATCGGCCCTCCGCACGGCTTGACCTCCACACCTTCGCAGCTCTTTCTTGGTTGTCCAAAAAAACAGCGGCCAGCAGCTCGCTGTACTCGCATTCGAGCCCGGTCGCGAGGCTAAGTGAGTCGGATGGTGCTTCCGCAGGACCAGGTGCAGCAGGATCGGGGTCAACAGGTTCGGGGTCAGCAGGTTCGGGAGCAGGTCCAGGCTCCTGGTTCCTCGCGGGAAGCCCGGAGGCGTTCAACAGCGTGGCAACCAGCAGATCATCATCGCCACCCAGTGCACTCATCAAAGGTCCGACATCGTGAACCATTGTGTACGCAAGAACCCGCGCTTTGTCCTCGAGGCAGGGGAAAGCAAGGGAGGTCACCCTCCCCAAATTTTCCGCAGACGACATCGTTTGTTCCGTTTTGATGCACTGTACAGTTTTAGTATGTAATGTGGGTACTGACCTCAATTTTTCTTTCGCAAATTTGCAACGCAATTTTTGTTTCGCATACATTCACGTATCAGGACAATCACGAATCATAGGAGGTAGAACATACAACCATCACGAATCACAGGAGGTAGAACATGATTCATGAATTAAGCTTGAAAGCACGAATCACAGGACGTGGAACATGATTCGTAGGACCGCTGAGCACAAAGATACCTAGGTTTCAAAACACCGCAACGGAGCAGGCGCCCGGCAGGCATTAGGCTCGGTCAGGACTGATCCCTCACACCGAAGTGATCACGGGTTGCCTTGTGAGCGCTAGATGCGCGGGGCTGAACTCAGGCTGCATGAGTGGGTTTTGTCAGGTAACAATGGCCCTCCACACCGGATCTCAAGAGTAAGCTTCGTTTCCAAAAGTCGTGATCAAGTCTGTATACCCACAGAAGGCGCGAACTTAACGCAAGGACCCTTCAGACGTGGAACGCATTGGTCAGCAAGAAACACCGCAACGGAGCAGGCGCCCGGCAGGCATTAGGCTCGGTCAGGACTGATCCCTCACACCGAAGTGATCATGGGTTGCCTTGTGAGCGCTAGGTGCGCGGGGCTGAACTCAGGCTGCATAGTGGGTTTGCCGTACTGCCGTAGCATCGATCAGCGAGTAAACGTATCCATCCCTGGCCGTGGCGCTCGATGGCTTCGGTAAACCGCATCGCGTATACAGACGAGACTTGACTCCGTACTTTGAGAGCGAATTCCGTCGGTCGTAGTGCAGATGACTGTACGCAGGATGATGCAATATTGCCCCTCCCTTCCCTCTTTGCCCTCCCAAAAAAGGGGGTGTGGGGGGGCATACGGGTAGTGCGCGTCCAGCAGCGTTGAGAAATAGAAACCTCATTCTGGAGACCATCGCAGCCTCAGATTTAGAATTCTTTTGTTCTGATGGCTCAGAATGTCTCTGAATCGTCAACATGGTCCCTGGAAACAAGTCGAAAAGGGTCCCCCCCCAAAATCGTCGTTGTACATATGAGCCAAATTTCGTTTCGCTTATATCCAAAAGACAAATTTCCGTTTCGCTTATATCCAAAAAGCCAAATTTCGTGTCGCTTATATCCAAAAAGCCAATTTTCGTTTCGCTTATATCCAAAAAGCCAATTTTCGTTTCGCTTATATCCAAAAAGCCAAATTTCCGTTTCGCTTATATCCAAAAAGCCAATTTTCGTTTCGCTTATATCCAAAAAGCCAATTTTCGTTTCGCTTATATCCAAAAAGCCAAATTCCGTGTCGCTTATATCCAATGGCCAATTTTCGTTTCGCTTATATCCAAAAAGCCAATTTTCGTTTCGCTTATATCCAAAAAGCCAAATTTCGTTTCGCTTATATCCAATGGGCCAATTTTCGTTTCGCTTATATCCAAAAAGCCAAATTTCGTTTCGCTCATATCCAATGAGCCAAATTTCGTTTCGCTTATATCCAAACTTGGATATAAGCGAAACGAAAATTTGACTTTTGGATATAAGCGAATTTTGCCCTAAAAAAAAAGGTCTCAACCCAACCAGCTCAATTCTCCTCGGACGCTATCAGTTAGCGCTAGCCCTGACCAACAATTCTGACCCCATGCACTTGCAGTTCGAACTTGAAGCTCAAATGCTAAGCCGGCTCGAGTTTGCTTGCAGTGCTCTAACTACGGTTTAATACCAAAATCAAAAAAGAAGCTACGGCACCAACCTGTCCGCTACACAGAGGATTTGTCGCGGGGAAGTAAAATTAGAAAGCCGAGGGCTGAGAGGTAGGGGTTCAAGAGGCTCCCGCGGCTCAAAATGAACCTCCATCCAGCTTTGCTTGATGCCGACCGAACGAAATCTTGATTGTGTGCTCTGAGGTGCAATGGGAGGAGGTTCAGATAAGTTAGAATAGAGCATCAACTGGTTTTCAGATAGTAGGTGCAGGCCGTATGCGCTGGCGTCGTTTAACCGCGAATCTAGTGTATCGGGCTTTCCCAAATGCTGCAACATGGACCTTTTCTCGAAGGGCAATCCTGAGCATTTGATCGTGGCAAAGCTGCTGGGTCACACCCCACGGCGAAACGTGCCCGGCAATCCCTACCTCGCAGGATCCATTTGATTCCTGAAGGCAACTGTGTTTCTCTTTGACACTAAAGTATGCGACAATGCCTTCGGTCGACCTGAATACGCGGGCGAACTGGTGTTGTCGAGAGATCTGTTCTTGAATTGAGGATCTATGCCGATTCATTGGTCGGTGCGGGCCCTCCCGGTGTCTAACGACGAGGTTTCGATCTGTAACCTTCGGGAGGCTGCGCCTCAACTGCTCCCCACAGTGCCTTAAAGAATGTTGATCGCCGAAAGTGCAAGTTCTCCCTCTTTTATACCCCCTTTCCCCGTTTTTTTTTTGCGTCTGCTATACGTGCATGCACCACACATACGCACCTGTTGCCAGCATCTTCGGCCATTCGGCAGCGTTGCGGACGCGCGAGCCCTGGCGCTGAAAAAATGTGTCAAGTGGCTTCCTGTTGCAGGGCAAATGGCGAGTCACTGTCACTCAGCTGCGACGGAGCTTTGCACCGGATGGTGACGCGAAGGTGAACACATTGCGCCAAGTGCGCTCCCTTGTTCCGTTTTGTCGTTCTAAGGCCTGTAGCCGCGAAGACAAATTCTAACGCCAGCTGGAGTGTCGGCGGAATTGTTCGAGATTCGCACGGTTGCTCTGACCCAACATCTCCCGAATAAGCTTTTCGTCCCGTGCTCCCAGGAAAGTTTGATCCACACCGGTGTGGGTTGATGAAACGCCCGCAAAACGTGTCGCCAAACCGCCGGGACCCTGAAAGGATCCCTGATTTGCCGGAAAAAGAGGGGCCCCCAGCAACCCAAAACTCGAAACCTCACGGTCCTGGCTCCACGCGAAGCTGCCTCGGCCACTTTCCACGCACTCTTTCTACGTCTCAGCCTGAGGGGGGGACGCGGGCGGGGGTCACGAGGGGGGGCAAGGGCGAAGAAGCCTTGCTCAGAGGTGTGGATCGATGACATCTGTCGCTGTGACCAGCGACGGCCGGGGGCAGACTGAGTGGACCGGCGTCGACTGCCGGCTGAAAAGCGGCGTCGGGGGCGCGCCGAAGCACGAAGGGTGGGTTACTGAAGATCACGACAACGTGGCCCTCACGGACGAGGAGGCGACGGTGATTCAGATCCTCGAAAGAGCGTACGCCGGGGATGAGGAGGCCGAACTCGAGCTGCAAAAGCGGGAAGAAGAAGGCAACGGGCTGCTCTCCGGATCGCAGACGCATCCCTTGCCCCTCCTTTCGCCGGAGCACTCGGACACCGGCAGCATGCACATACGGGAGCTGCCGAGCGCTCGTGGCAGCAGCATCGGCGCGCTGGTGGGCACACCCGTGAGCGACAGCGCGCCGTCCGCCGACTGGGCCACGAAGGCGCCTCCTTTGCCGGCGCCCGCCGCCGCCAGCCACGCGGCGCCTTCGACGCACGAGAGCGGCAGCGACGCGCCGCCGTCGCGGCGGGCCGTCTTCGGCAGCTACGGCGGCTACGACGACGTCGACGACTGCGACGTGATCGTCATCCCGAATCGGACGTCCCTCCCCGACGCCGACCCGCCGCCGCCGCTGCCGGCGGCGGCGGACGCGGCGCCGCCCCGGCCGCCGCCCCAGCCGGCCGCCCCGCCGCCGGCCGCCCCGCTGCCGTCGGCGACCCCGGGCGAAGTCACGTCCCAGGAAGGCGACGCCGCGCCGCCGCAGAACGAGGCGCGGCGGGGGGAGGCGAAACCTGAGCCCAAATCTGGCTGCTGCGTGATTCTATGAGCGCCGTGGTGTTGTTGGCCGTTTATCCAAGCGAGCGTTGCTCGCTCGTCCGCAGGAGATGAGGGAGCCGAACTCGAGCTCCAAAGGCGAGAAGGAGAAGCATCCTTGCCCCTTCCTGTCGCCCGACTACGGGAGCTGCCGAGCGCCCGCAGCAGCAGCATCGGCTGCGACGTAATCGTGATCCCGAACCGGACATCCCTAGGTTGTCCCTAGGTTAGGAAGAGCCGACATCGAAGGATCAAAAAGCAACGTCGCTATGAACGCTTGGCTGCCACAAGCCAGTTGTCCCTGTGGTAATTTTTCTGACACCTCCGGCTTCATCCCTTGAACATGAAGCGAGACCAAAGGATCGTTAGGCCATGCTTTCACACCGAGGATCGGTACTGAAGATCGTGTATCGAGCAAGCTTTTACCCTTATGCTCTACGCGAGATTTCTGTCCCCGCTGAGCTTGCCTTAGGACACCTGCGTTAATGTGTAACAGATGTGCCGCCCCAGCCAAACTCCCCACCTGACTGGTGTCTCCAAACGAGGATTCGCGAGCCGAAGCCCGTTTGTCGCTGGAAACGGATAAGCTACGGATCCGAAGACCCTAACCCCACAACCCGGATGTCGACAAGTCGCCGTGGCTGCTCGTCAGACGCAGCGCCCTCCGCTCCCCGGCCGCCGCCCCACGTCAGCCGCCCCGCCGCCAGCCGCCCCGCTGCCATCGGCGACCCCGGGTGAAGCCACGTCTCAAGGATACCGCGCCGCAGAACGAGGCGCGGCGGGACGAAAACACCGAACCTCCAGACCACAATAAATGCTTGTTAGTTCCTGCGGTGGGGTTCCAGACCAGTCAAAAACACCGGCGTGCTACATATGCCCGGGGCAGATGCACGACGCCGACTGCTATCATTCCTACGTCGGACGTTTGCAGAACTTGCAGCACACGTCAACAAGCACCGTCGTGGGTAGCGCCAATTGTGAAAGTTCGCGTTGTTTCTCCCCCCTCTAGTCTGCGTAGAAATATGCACCGGTCGGCGCCTGAGAGTGTTGTTACAGCACACGCCAACGTCACAAAAAGACCGTGCTTTTTCTTCCCGGGCCTCGGGTCCCTGCGTAGGCACGCCTTGGGGAGCATGTACAGGAGACGGAAGGTGGCTATCGCCGCCGACTTCATCTGCAGTATTGGCGCACTGTCCGTGAAACGCCGTGTGCGCCGGTCGAACGATTCCCCACTTGCAATCATCCTGTTTCATTTTTCAGGTTAGGAATTCGGACCCCCGGGGGTCGACCACCAAAGCCCGCGTCTTTTTTAGCCTGTGCAATGCATTGAAGGACAGCCCGCAGTATGGTAACCGAGTGGCGGTCGTGTCACCGCCGTGCCCCGGAGCTGTGCCTCGCCCTTCTGTTCGTTTGCAAGGATGAGCGTTCTTGTTATAAACAGCTACTCAACTGCTGATGGGCATGGGCGAACCTAGCCCGCTAATGCGTTCGACGACCTGATGAGTCTCATGCACAGGCCGAGGGACTTTGGGTATAGGTCGTGAACCTGACGCCAGCAGCTCTCTCACTCTCTCTCTCTCTCTCTCTCTCTCTCTCGCTCGACGCCTTTTCGCGGGATTGTTTCAGGTCCTCCATCAGCGAAAGTCAGGCTGAGCGCATCGCGTGTTCTCATTGCCCCGAGAGAGCACTGCTCGGCGCTGGTCGCTAAAAAAAGAAAGCAAGACAGACGAAACGCAGCCGCAAGTATCAAACAAACACAAACAAGCGAAGGACCGGCGAGCAGATTAGCCGCCAGTGTTGTGCTGCCCACGAAACAACCTTCGCTACACGAGTGCACAGCCTGGCGTGCCGTCGAACATCGGTCTCGTTCTGTCATGAGCAGCACAGAGTCAACTTTTAGAAAAAGAGGATTTAGTAGCCTCAAACTCCCCCACTCTCAATCAAAAGGTCGACGAGCTGAGCAACCCGCCCCACCCCTAGAGCACAATTTGCGGACGTCCGCCCGTCCGCCGGACGGCTGCTGTCTCAATACATAGCCAACACAAGGCTGCTACCGCCACGTGATCAAAGGTCACGCTGCCCCTTTTTTCCAAGACGAAAGCGCGGAAGAGAAAAGGCGTTTTCCTGCGTAACATTCGCGCGAGTCGACTGCCAACTAGCAATCATGACACCACCATACGTGTCCTAATCTGATTTGTGTGCCTACGGTCAGATGGAGGCCCTGCAAAGCAATCCGTTCCCAGTCAGTGAAAGGACGCTTCGCTCCCTCCAGCACTCAGGACCCGTCGGATTCCGAACCCCGAATGAACCACAGCTACGCTGATCAAAATCGATGGTACTTGAGTTTGTTACACTGTCAGCCGTCCGTCGGACGTCCGCAAAAAACACTGCCCTAGGGGGGTTTTCTAAGCTGAGGACTTTTCCAAAAATACTTGCCTGTTTTTCCCAAGTCAAAAAAGCCCCACCATGGGCGGCTGGCCCTGAGTTGTTTGAAACACTGTGGGTGTGCTTGATGCCCATGGGTGCACCACCATTGCAGGGGCGTAGAATGAGCAAATTGTTGCGTCCTCGTACCTGGTAGCGATATTCCTGCGAACTTTGAGTGCGTGGGCCCCTCCGAAGAAAGGCCCGTCTCACGGGTTCCCGACTACTTAGCCCGGGTCTCTCGGCTGTTTCGAAGACTTCTCAAAGTCCCCGTTTCCCTTGCACGATGGATGCCAGCTTCAGAAGAGCTGGGGTTAAAGAAGCGGGTGTCACACCCGCTATCCGGGTATTGGGTTCACACGCGTGTTGATTGAAGCACCCGCTTTTCGTGTGACTCGGGCACACCCTCTTTAACACCAGCTTCTGAGGCTGGACCCCACCGTGTACGACTCCCCCTCCACCAGTCCTGGCCGGTCCCGTCTGCGGGCGCTGACGTGAGCCGAGCCAGCCGTTCTACCATCTTCACGGTAAACACCAGCAACTTTTGCTCGAGTGAAACCAGACTCTCCAAAAGCGGGTGTGCCACACGCGGAAATAGGGGGGTGTCACACCCTATTTCCGGGACTTCAGCTCGAGCAAAAGTTGCTGGAATTCACCGTGTACCATCTACAAACCCCCGCAATGGACAATCGAAAGAACACGAATTCAAATCCCCAGACAGTCTGATGTGGCGGAGAATGAGGTCCGCTCGACTGTTCAAGCACCGCAGGTGTCCTGCGGCAAGCTAAGCTCACATACACTCACATACCTCGAAGCCTTCTCACACCCGAAGGAAGGGCGGCTGAAAAGCCGTGCATATTTGCGGATTTTGACGCTGGCCGAGACATTCAAAGTTCAACGGCCGTCGATTCACAGTCTTGTATGCAACACCGAAAACAACTTCGAGCGTCAGAACTTCCTTCTTTGCCTGGTGCCCGTATGCGGGCTTCTGTTTTGATGCTAGGAGCGCTACCGGTCTTGTCATGAACTTCACTTGCTGGCGTCAATTCTGAGGGGGCAGACTCTTCTCTACCTGCCGGTTACAGGCTTAAAGAGCGGAAGCAGTGCCTCGTTGCGCGCCGGGAGGAAGGCTGGAAGCAGCAGCGAGCGAATCGCGCAGGTCGGCCCGTGGCTCTTGGTCATGCTGGCATCCGAGCTTCGCTAGTGCGCACAAACAAAAGAAAGCGTCATACTAAATTTTTTTCGATCAGTTTTTACATTTTATTTTTTGAAGAGCACGTGGCCAGGGACTTATATGATTTGGCGGGAAAGTTGGGAGTGCAGTGGGTGAAACTTGGGCAGTTGGAATGTTGCCTTTTGGCAGAAGTTTCCGACGCTTCTCGTCTCACGTTGGACACTGCTGCGTCATGCTCGCCCAGCCAGGTGCTAACTTGGCAGTCAGAACGCGCTGCGGCAAGAAGATCGGGTAAGGGCGTTGGGGCAACAGGGTCTGTTTGTGTTCCAACTGAGAACGTTAGCCCCGAACTAGTTTCCTGGCGCCAGCACCTGCTCCGGTCAATACAAGACACCACGGAGACAGAGGTCTACGTAATCTAGACTTCTCTGCGATTTTGCATAATTCCCGCACATAGTTCCTGCATGCGTCGATTGGTATGCGAATCCTCTGGGAGCGAGTTGTTGTTTCATGAAGTCGGCTAGAGTGGCAGTCGTAGGTGCGATAACCCGAATATTGGCTGATGTTGCGCTTTCGACTTGAGCTGCTGACACTCCTTCCTGGGCGCACTCGAGCATGCCCGGCAGGTACTGCATTTGGAGCTCAAAAGCCAGCGAGTGTGCCATCGAATCTCGCCCGCTTCTTCGGTGGCATGGTGTCCTGACTGACCCTGGCTAACACCCAAAAAAAGGACTGCCTGTTCAGAAGATTATCATTTTTCTTTTTTTCCCGCCCGCCCTGGGGACTTCAGCTCTTTGTCTGACCGAGCAAAAAAGCCGGTTTCAGCCAAAAACCCGGTTTTGGGGCTCTGCGGTGCCTGTGGGTGTCTGAGTGCCTGGAACCGTCGCCCCGCGCACGCAAACAAGGGGACGGAGGGGGGTGGTGAGATATAAGCTTGCGGTGGTGGTGGTGTGCACGTCTATCAAACTACGGAGATGGTAAGTGAAAAGCTTCGAATTGCAGTGACACACCGTGACGCGCCATGTAACTGCAGTCACTGTACAGTACGGGGGCCACTTGAAATCATAATTTATAAATTATTTTTATTTTTTTAAAAAACCGAAACCGGAAAACCCCGGTTCCTGAAACCGGGAAACCGGGTTTCCAAAGTCCCCTGCGCCCGCCCAAGTTTTTTTTGAACAGTAAACTTGGGAGACGGCCCAAGTTTGCTATTCATATATAAGCCCCTGCACGTGGCAGCAGTCGGTTGTGAGACTGACAGGTACTTCCCCGAGCTGAGCTCTTGGATCAAGCTGCGGAATTGCGCGCCTCCATTGCGAAGGTTGCTGCTGCGGCCGCCTGCGCAGCAGCTGTGTCAGGCCAAGTGGCGAGCATTGGGGCTCTGTGATGGCTGAGTGCACACCAAAGCAGGGCCGCATCCGTAGCTGTGTTGTGAAAAGACAAAAGCAAGTGACCTGCCCCGTGCACCTGCTGTCTCCGGCTGCCTCGGCAGTTCGACACTTACTACTAGGGACGGACGGCGCCTGCTCCCAGCGGAAGCGCGGACGCGACGACGAGCAAGCAGGTGGAAGCGCCCGCAAGCAGCATACTTGCTTGCATGAACTCCCAAAGACCTTCAGAGTTCGTCAGACAGAAATAGAGCACACGAGTGTCGTTGAACAGGAAAGTGAATCATTGCCCAACCATGGTTCTACTTCAATCGACATTAACACTCGCGTGTGCCAGGACGTGTTTTTGATCAAGAAGTGTGCGCTGAGCTTGGCTTCTGATGCGAACAGCGTTTTCTGCTGCCGGCTACGACGGTTCGACCTCACCGCTACCAGGGACGGTTTTGTCAAGTAAACCTGAGGCGGAACTAGAAGTCGGATAGTCAGCAGTCTTTTCTTTCTTTTTTCTATGAGCACCTGCTTTGTAGGAAATACTTGAGGAGGCTGCCAGCTGCAAAAGATCAAAGGAGGTAAATGTGCTGGAGCCCACGCGAAACACAGGTGAATCTGGGTTCAGTGGCGGGCGTAAGCGTTCAACAAAAAAGACCCACTTTGTAGTTGTATTGTTTTCTCCCCCTCTAGCCCCTTCGAAGTAAGCACAAGGCAGCCCCTCGAGTATTTTTGCGCGAGTCTTGCAAGATCCTCCTCGGGCTACCGGATTTTGGTGTATGTACGGCTAGCGTCACTCAATGTGATGTTACCGTCTAATGACCCGACCGAAACACCTGCTTTCATTCTACTTGACTATAAGGACGTTCCTTTACAGCAACTTCCTTCCATTCTGGCACACACCATCATTGGGCTATACTCCGCTTCAGGGGTTACCCGTGATTGAATTCCAGCACACACGCACACACGCACACGCACACACACACACACACACACACACACACACACACACACACACACACACACACACACACACACACACACACACACACACACACACACACACACACACACACACACACACACACACACACACACACACACACACACACACACACACACACACACACACACACACACACACACACACACACACACACACACACACACACACACACACACACACACACACACACACACACACACATTCACAGGGGTAGCAGTCGTCAGCATTGCAGTATGCTTGACGACAAGTGATTCGCGCCACTTCCCCGTGCAAGCGAGCCTCGGAAGAGGGCTCAACACTGTGACCTAGGTGGCGACTGCCGACCATGGACGGGTGCTTGCACCAGGAATTTGGAACAGCTAGTCAGGCCAAGCTCATTGCACAGAGAGAGCTTGCCACATCCTCGGGTGAGATGTGCTGCCTGTGTACAGACACTCAGTTGCATGGCCGAATACCCCGTGCAGCGAACACCGCACGATGAAAACAGAAGTCCTGAGCCGAGTGCCGGATGGAGAAGCTGTCAACCTCCCACGCTCTATCCGTCCCCCGAAGGATCCCGCCCTACCCACCCTTCGTGCACACAACCGGATGACAGATGGTTGTGCTGAGTAGCCATCCCAAGGGGCGACGACGGGCGCGCACCGAGCCAGCACGCATTCGTTGGACGACAAGTCGACCCGTGCCGCCCCAGTGAACACGTGCAAGCTATTGGCAGCACAGATGCACAGTTCCGAAACTCCTTGGCCGTGCATAGTGCGAGACGAACGTGCTACTGCCACGGAAGGTCGACAACATTCATTGACATGAGTCTTGTCAACGCAGACACATACACACAGCTCCTCCTAATTATCTTTTATGTTTCTGTGCTTTTCTTTCAACTTTAATGTTAGATGTGTTGCGTTCGTAACGACCGTGGGAACGGATCAAGACTCAAAGCCCGACGGCTTTCATATTCATTAGAAAGCAAGTATGCCTAGGGAATACACTTCCTCAATGCGGGTGTGGACTCCCTCAATGCGGGAGTGACCCCGATCGCACAGACACTCCCCCATCCGGCGGGGGGTCCACCGTGTAAGTTTCACCAAAAGAAATGGAGAAACATTCCCAACGTTGTGTATAAATACCCCCACAACCGTCCGTTCGTGTTTGTTGGCCGTCCTTTTTTTCTTTTTGAAAGCACCCAAATACTTGCAGTTGTGCTTGCTTTCGTGAGGAAAAGCGAAGAATATAAAACCCCTCGGAGATATTCGAGGTAGCCGCCAGTTGCGAAGCACGATTCGGCGTGCCGCACGGGCGGAAACGCGCCTCCGAGGAATTCCGATTACGAACTTGCATACTAGCTACCACGTCGAAAGTGCGTCAAAACGTGCGTTCTCAAGCGAACTATAAATCTAAAAAGTGGGTGTCGCTTAGCCAAAGGCAGTGCGGTACTCATCAGCATGCCGATGGCTCCTGGCAAGAGCAAGCATGAGACGAGAGGCGTCGGTTCACTCTTGTCAAAGTGAAAACCCACTTATTTGCAGCAAACCCGATTGCTTATGAAGGAAATGCGCTGTGCCCCACAAATAGTTCCTGCGGTGCTGAAAGCGCTCAACCAAAACGACTCGGTTTCGTGGTCATTACTAGTGGTAGGCGCAACTTGCAACACACGTCTACAATCACCGTCATGGGTAACCCCCAATTCTGGGAAAGTATGCACACGTTTCCAGGATAACAAACATACGCCCGCCGCAACCAGCTTTTGCCCAGCGTGTGCACTCAATCAAGCATGTCCTTTTCCATACATACAATCGTGCGGGCTTCTACAATGTATTGTGAACGCTACCGCCGCCTTCTCCACAACGGCACAACACGCGTGGTTTGCATCCACTGCGTTGGCCGGCACCCGACCCCCGCCTGCGCACGCAAGCAAAGCCAAGTCTTTTTTAATACTTCTTCCATTCTTGCGGGGTTCTACAACAATAGACTGTGGAGGCTAAAGCCGCTTTTGCGGGTGAATCTGACTATGCAGTGCTGGCCGACCAACCCCGCCTGTCACACCGCCAGCAGCGGGGGAAAAACACCTGCAGAGGCGAAACGGCGAAGGAAGACGACCCTCCCTCTTCGAATCTGCTCTAGTAGCACAGGTGGTCCTGGCTGTGACGAGCTACGAACAGCCGCCTGACAAACCAGACTCACACCGCTGTCCTTTCTGCAGACACTCAGGTTCCGCGCTGATGATGGTTCGCTTTATGTGTCCGCGGCTTAAAGACCGAAACACGGCGCAGACGGGACCAGTGCGGTGTTGAGCACATACGGATGGTCGTCTTGCAGACTCGTCCACCTGCCCTGAACCGATTCTTTCACCCATTTCTGGGACCGCGTTGCTCCAATACCAACACCCAACTAGAAACCCCTGAATGTGGCCGTTCCGTTAGATCAGCCGGAATGTCGCGCCTGAAAGGAAATACTTGAGGATGCTGCCGGTTGCGGAATATCGACGGCCACTATCGCACACAATAGCCCACACGAAACGCCGGTAAATCTGGGTTTAGTGGCGGGCATACGCGTTCAACGAAAAATACCCACTTCGTACTTGTATTGTTGCGCCCCCTTTAGCCTCCTTCGAAGTAAGCAGCGAAGGCAGCCTCGAGTATTTCTTCGTCGGCAACTGATTGAGCGAATTTCGCCGAAAACGCAAACATCACAACGAAAAGCGAAACTACGCACTTCTACGAAGATCACTTGATGCCCGCATCAAGCATACAATCTAACCTGCATACACAAGAAGCAAGATTCTGCCCAGACGCTGAACTACGATTCTCCCTCCTCCACTTTTTCTTTACCCTCTCCAGCCAACGACTCTAAAACACCGGTCCCTCAAGCCTTTAAAAGACTCTAAAACTATAAAAGCAAAATAAATCGGCTGGTCATGTACAAAGCTGAACCCCCCGCAAACAAAACTAAGTATACCATGCCGCGCGCAATGAGAAACTGTTTGAATGGGCAAGCGTGTTGTAGCTCGGTGAGTGGCGCTCCGACCTGGAACAGCTGGGAAAGAGCTTCATGTTAGCCGACCAGATTTTACAACGAAGCGGCCCTTCCCAAACGGGTGAAAACTTAGAATCCGCTTTGCGTTGTCGAGCTCGCACAGAATTGAGCCGTCTCCCGCTACCCGGAACACGGTAGCCCGCCACAAACTAACCCGTGCGTTTACTTACGAAGGGGTACAACCACCCCTTGATAGTACACCTGCTTCCGTAGCTACTCTCACCTGTCTCTCGGGGAAGATGCTGATGGAAAGGACTGATGGCACAGCTGTTTCCAGCCGTGCCAGCAGTCCTCTCGTGCAGTCACGTGGCTTGTCGCACTTGGTCTAAAGCGATAGCGAAAATATGCCCCGGGAAAACATCAAAGCGACGCTATGCAGATCGGCTGGATTTACCCGGCACCACATTTCTTCAACTTCCGCGGACCCCGGTACCCCCTATGATCCCGCGCGACGAGGCCTCGGACGACACTCGAAAGAACCCCCCGTTCCGCGCTTCGTCTTGATTACCGTAGCGGTGTTTATTATCGGCGGTCTTTATTACCGTCGGTCTATATTACCGTCGGTGTAATTTATCGGCATTTCGACCCATGACGATAATTAACACCGCCGATAATAAACACCGCTACGGTATTTCCGAAAAAGCTACTAGTACGTGCACAACAGAGTTCCTCAAGATGCATGTAGCATACACGCGGGGACAGCATCATTTGCATTTTGACGTGGGATGAGGGGGGTGGGAGTGAGGGACGAATATAGGGGGTTATGTTGCTAAACACGTGACACATGCTGGGAATCTGGAGGCCGACTACGGAAACGTTGTTCCACGGAGAACTCCAGCTCAGTAGCTGGAAGTCCGTTTTCGGGAAGGACCCGCTTTTGTGCACCCGCATTTCGGGTGTGTTCGGAAATACCGGAAATCCACACCCAGCAAGCAGCTGATCACACCCGGCTCTTTCATCAGAACCCGCGCAATCATCTTCAAGATGTGTTGCCGGAAGGCTCTCAAACTCGTTTAGTGCGTCAGTAGGACCTTTCGAGAACATCGCAGATGGGGGTTGTCTTCCGCGCGTTGCCGTGCACATTTTCGTTGAAAAGTAGTGCGCTTCTCGGGTAAGCGGCAAGCTGCAGATGCGAGCCTGAGTCCGCCCCATGGTTCACGCCATTTCCTGCGGCTGGGGCTCCCCGCGCACGAATGAAGAATCTGAAACAGCGGTGTTTCCGTAAACGTTGCGCGGCATGCTAAGGAAACCGTAGATTGTGTTTCGCAAATCCTGCCGCGGCGTGGTTAACTGCGAAAAATAAAATGAAGGAGTCGAAACGGTAGCTTTTCCTCAGTGTAGACGGTGCAGAATTCACGGAACCGGCGTTTCCCTTCACGGAGAAGCAGAACCAGAAACTGAAGCGATCTGCACGCTGAAGAAGAAAAGTTAGCTGATTGACACTTGTTGTCGCTCGCAATACGGCTTCTGACAGAGTCCTCCATCGACCTTAGTTGATTGGACATTTATTCCTGTTTCCTACCTATGGCACGCAGACTCTCCGTTCCTTTGAGGACCACCTTCTCCGTTCGACGTTGCCTTTTATCCTTCTGCAGAGTTCCATCAAAACGCTAGCCGCGTGCCTCGGCCGCTCAGTTTGCCAACAACTAGAAGAGAGCTCGCAGCGGAACAAAGCGGCGATCCCCCACGAGACGAGCACGCCGCTGGCCATGCCTACGACGGCGCCGAAGCCAACCAACCGAGGCAGCCGGCAAGCCGCCTCGCAACAGAAGCTTGGACGATCCGAATAGGTCCAGACGTCTCGAGCATAAACCCCAGTGAAGGAGCAGTGGTTAATATTTGAACGCATCTCCAACCCTTACCACTCATCGGTTTCAGGGACGTCTATCCCTCTTTTCAAGGTTCTTTGCATCTTTCCATCACCTGTACTTGTTCGCTATCGTGTCAGGCTCCTCGTCGGTCGAGTACCCTATCCAGGCCAAGATGACCCGTAGTGTGTGTACACGCAGACAAACACCGTCACAGCAATCGAAAACTTGACAAACAGGCGTCAACAAAAAGACGAGAACCCGCACCAAAAGAACCCCTGTGAAACAAAAAGGATAAGACAGCAACCATGGGCATCGACTGCCTGAACCAGCACCTGGAGGCCGCTGCGATGGAAGCGCGGAAGTCGCCGATGCGGAAGAAGCACGGGGCGGTGCTGTTGTTCCGCAACCGCGTCGTCTCCCGGGGGTACAACCGATTCTCGTCTTTGAACGGCAAGCACCGCCAGTACTGTCTTTTACCAGGGTAGCGAGGGCTACAGTGTGCACGCCGAGGTTGCGTGCCTGCGAAACCTGCCGAGCAAGTTCAAAAAGCTCATCCCGCAGTGCGTCATGGTCGTCGTCAGGATCCCGGACGACGTCGATCACGACGCGAAAGCGTCAACCAACCCAACAGGTCATAGCCACGACTACCTCGTTTCCCGCCCTTGCGACGCGTGCATGAAGTACATCAATAAACACTCCGTCAAACAAGTCCTGTTTACCGATCCGAACCCGGAAGAATGGCGTGCTCTGCACGGCGACTAGCAGACACCTTCTTGTTCTTTTGGATGTCAGTGTGCTGTTTGTCCGAGCCTGCCTGCCACTATTCCTTCTAGCTGCACACAATGTGAGGATGCTGGACCGCCTGAGTAGGACCCTCTATTTATGGCCAACTACCAACTGGAACAATATACAGGATTTGGGTCCAGCCTACTCTACTAAGACGTAGTATACAATACTGTGGACCTGTTAACTAATCTTCTTCTGTTTGTGCTGGTTGTCGGTACCTCGCGTTGGGTACCAAACACAGCAGGTGCACCATTGGCATCTTACAGGATGTGGGTGCCTTGACACGACGGTACCAAGGGCAGCAGCTGGATCCGGCCGTATGCTGCCAGAACGGATCTGGCAGGTGAGCAGCGACACCTCCCTTTGCGAGCATAGCTGTACCAAAGGCAGCCTGCTCCACGAGAGCCAGGCTTTGTGGGTTCGGGTACTGCGGGCCTACGTGGCACCGATTTCGCAACCAAAGCATCAAGGTGCGGCGTGCCTTGCACAAGCTGTAGCGACGGTCAACCACAGGGCAAGAGGGCAGTGCTTAGCTTTCATGCTGCGACTGATTGTTACGCTTGCCCTTGAGTGAATTTTCTTCTTTTTCTAGCACTTAGCTCCCACTAGACATAGATGGCCGTTATATAACGTTATATAACGTTATATAACGTTATTCCCGGAGTTATTTGTTACCCCCCCCCCTAAATCCAGAAAAACCGTTATTGACCGTTATAAAACCGTTATTTGCCATTTTTGGTCGAAAAATAACGTTATTTGACCGTTATAACGTTATATAACGTTATATAACGTTATATAACGTTATATAACGTTATATAACGTTATAATAACGTCATATAACGTTATATAACGTTATATGACGGTTTTTTACCAGTCCATAGGAGGTCACACTGTCCTCCAGATTTTGGTCGTTTTTGGCCATTTTTGCCACATTTTCCAGATTTTGGCCAATTTTTGGCTATTCTTGCCAATTTTTCCAGAATTTGGTCAATGTTGACCAGTTTTGCCGTGTTTTCCAGATTTTGGCCCATTTTGGCCGTTTTTGCCGATTTGGCCAGGATTGGCCATTTTTGCCATGTTTTTCAAAATTTGGCTATTTTTGCCGATTTTCCAGGTTTTGGCCAGTTTTGCCATGTTTTCCAGACTTTGCCCATTTTGGCCGTTTTTGCCGATTTTTCCAGGATTTTGGTCATTTATGCCCTGCCCTCACCAGAGCTATTCTTGTCTGAGTTTCTTGGGCCCGCACAAGCTCGAACAGGCAGTCCGTGCGCGGAAAAAATAAAGTCGAAAGACACCAATCTGTACCCCCATTCGGGATCGTCGGAAACATAAAAACACGTGTACCGCCCCACCCGCTTCGATTTCAACCACACTAGTCTTTCCAAAGGGAAAATCGACTATGCCTGCGAAAAGCTCCCCGAAGGTCCAGCCGAAGCCGAAGGCTCAGCCTAAAGCTCAGCCGAAAGCTCAGCCGAAAGCTCAGCCGAAGACCCCAGGTACACAGCGCAAACGGCCTCGCGTCGAAAGTACGGATAGCAACAGCAGCAGCAGCAGCAGCAGCAGCGCCTCGGTTGCAAAGGCGCGACGCGGAAGGAAGAAGGTGGCGGAAACGCTGCGCGTCGAGGCCTTGTCCCGCGACCTGGCATTGGCTGGCCCAAGCGTTCTCCCTGTCACGAAACCACCAAGTAAGAGCCCGGAACAACGATTCATGGACCGGATCAAGAAAACCAACCCCGGGCTGGCTGGGTTCTACGACGTCCGAGACGTCGATGCCCTCGACGTCAGTGACCTACAAAAGACGGCCTTCAAGGCGAATAGCGATCAAGTCGTTTTCTGCTTGGCGTGCAAACAGGCGATGCCGGGAAAGAATCCCTATCACATGGGCAACATGCGCTCTCATGCTGTAACGCATGGCTACAGTTTACAGCCAAAGTCACCGAAGGCGCCGACGGCAGGGTTCCCCCACGACAGCGTTTCGCTCGCAACCCCTGAATCGCAAGCAAGCAAGAGAAATCGCAGCAAGAGAAAAAGCTCTGGGGAGGGGCTATACAGACCCCTGAGGACCGGTTAATACGAATTATTTTCGGACCAGGTTTTGTTTCCGAACAGTTTCTGTGACCGGGATCCAAAAATCGACAAAAGTCTGGAAATATTGGCAAAAATGGCCAAAATCTGGAAATAATGGCAAAAGTGGCCGAAATTGACCAAAAACTGGAAAAATCGGAAAATCGGAAAATTTGAAAAATCGGAAAAAATGGCCGAAATTGACTGATCTGGATAAATCGGCCAGAGTGGCCAAAATCTCAAAATTGTCCAAAATCTTGAAAAATCGCCAAAAATGGCCGAAATCTGGAAAAATCGGCAAAGATTGCCGCAATCTGGAAAAATCGGCAAAATGGCCAAAACCTGAAAAAATCGGCAAAATCGGAAAAAATTGGCTAAGATTGACCAAAATCTGGCAAAAATGGCCAAAATCGGAAAAAATGGCCGAAATGGACCAAAATGAAGAAAAAATGACAAAAATCTGGAAATATGGCCAAAATCGGAAAAATTCCAAAAACCGTTATTTGCGTTATTTTTTCCGTTATTTTGCGTTTTCGACCGTTATATAACGTTATATAACGTTATCACCGTTATAACGTTATATAACGTTATATAACGTTATCAACCGGCCATCTATGACTAGAAGGAGCCGCGCTCGTGCGTTTCCTTTCCCATCGACGCATGAGCTCGGCCCCTGTGTTTCTCGCTATTTTTCGTCAGAGAGAAGAAATCCGCGTCAAGGCCACGACAGAAGGAACGCAGTCGACCCCCCGCTGTCGTTTCTGCATACCCCAAATTGCAAAATGCATCAGACGGCGACCAGGCAGCCAGCAGCCGAAAAGACGCAAAGAGGCATCTAAACGCATGGAAAATTGCGAGATCGCACACTGCCGAAGGTGAAGGCGACCTTGTACATCGGCAGCCTACCTGGGGGGCAGCCCCGACTTACCACGTTCGAACTCGCTTGCCATTGCTATCCGATGCTGTCACTCGCTGTGTCCATCCTGAAGTGCAAAATGACGCTGTTTACGCTCAGATCGGTGCCACCCATGCCGTGAGTCACTCATTCCTCTTCCAGACGTGCTTCGGAACTGGAACGACACACACGGCTCCCCGGATTTTGGGTCTCAAGATCCGTGGCTTATCCGTTTCCAGTGAAGTGGATACGCTTCTCTTCTGATTTGCTTCATTCGAAAGAGTTGAGCCGGTTCGTCCCTATCTCTTGAGACTGCATCGAAGTGCCTGCCGCTGTTTTATCACAGTGAATCACGGTCCACCACGGTCTATGAGGTCCATCCCTAGTCCCTAGAGCTGCATCAGCCCGGTGCTTTATTCTTCGGTCTATCACGGTCTATCAAGAGGGGATGGACCGGCTCAAGAGTGTTGAATCAGGCGGACCGGATAGAAAACCAAAACGAAAAGACGAAGCAATGGCTGCCTGCATATATTTCCGGTCGTGAGCTCTTTTTTTCGTAGTAACAATTAATTGTAAACACGAAAGAGAACGCTGGCAGCGTGTTTGGGAGAAGATTAGCCTACCGATCATATTCACTCACTATCACTCACTAACAGGCTCATCCTCCCCCGGCACGTACAAACAAATCCTTTCGACTGATCTGTTTCAAATTGGTTTCGGCAGGGTCCAAAATCTTCCGTTCTTGCTTTCACAATTCTCTCTCTGGCGAAGAAGGCATTGTCGTGGACTTCGTGCACAGCACGAAGGCCACGTGGCAAACCAGACTCACACCGCTGTCCTGGGCATTGAGACTCAACGACGCTACCACTTGGCAGGTGCGAATCCCGCCTGCAACCCTTCAAGCCCCCTGAGGGCTGTTTTCTTCCTTGCCCAGGGGGATAACGGAGGCAAGACGCGTGGGGCGTGCCTCATTCAGTGCAGACGGAGCGTGCCTTCAGCACCATAGAGTGCCGCGGGTCAACAACACGCGCGGAGAAAAGTTCCAAATGTACTCTGTGGAAAGCCTGAGCTGAGCTGATGGACTGAGGACGACAAAGTTGCACCCCATGTCTGTCAAGATATGTGGGGACGAAGCAGCACAAAGGCGAATGTAGTAGTAAATTCGACAGCGAAGTCTGGGTGTCCCAGCAGTCCAGCGGTCTTTTTTCGGGTTTTTTTGGCTTGGCCAACCCCCCGTGGTTTTTTACCTTCCCCTTCCCCCCCTTGTTGTTAAAGGAAAATGACGAATTGGGTGTGCTACGACGACCAGCCAATATTCGTGCTCTCCTGGGGGAATCTGCCAAGATATACACAGCGAATGGCTACATCATCTCTCCCGAGAAAAAGCGAAAACACTTTCATCTAGTGGAAGTACTGCCCCGTGGGCGGTTGGTCACGAGGCACAACCCAATACAAACACCTTCCGTAGACGAAGACTTTCCCCCCAAAGGAGGCGGCACTACCCGGGGGCTGGGTGGCTGGGCTCGTCTGCTGTCATTGGGGAGAGACTTGATAGCCGAGACCCGTCATGGATGTGATGGTCCAGGCTTTGCGGTCGGGGCGCCCGGACTCCATCAACTACGCCTTGCTGCTGCTGGCGCGGAAGCAGTGCGAGCGGGAGTGGGCCCAAAAGAGGGCCAAGAAGAAGGCGAAAAAGGAAAAGAAACGGGCCCGCCGGAAGGAACCCCGCCGCCGCTAGACCGCGGGTGCAGAGATCTGAAGTGGTGACGCACGGCACGATCCTGTTGATCCACGTCCGCCGGAAGATGCAGTCGTCGTCGCTTTTTGAAGGAAGATATTGCCCCTTGAAGCGTTTCAACTATCCGGGAAGGCTGCACGCCTTTATACGGCCGTGTTTTTTTCCGGACATGGTCTCAAGGCACACCCACGTGCCCAAGATGACACAGCTGTGTTCAGCAGAAGCGACATTCCTTCTTCCAGTCTTGTCTTTTTGCCAGAAACCTTCGGCGGGAAGGAAACATCTGAGCCGCCGTGAGAGGTGTGTAGTCGAGTGGGGTTCCCCTGCGGTCGGCAACAAACCAACGCAGGACGGTTCGGGCTCCAGGGCACGACCGACTTTAGCTCGTACACCGCAGAAGGTCTGTGCTTTCGCAGTGACATGGGCTACGATTTTACCCCCCCATCTCCCATGGTTGGCAACTAGCTCCTCTCAGTCTACTGCTAGCGAAGGCAGATTCTAGCTTGCTTTCTGCTTTTTCCCTCGCACACTTCCGTGTTCTGCACGTGCAACACAGACGATGGTCCGCGCCCCTGATCATGTGGCACAAGTGGGACGCGAAAAAGCTTCCACGTTGTCTACGTGAGCTTTGCGAAGCTGACTTCCTGAAACCGGTCGTTCTGTTGGTAACGACAAAGAAGTCCCGGACCAATGGGGCATCTCCCCCGACTGTGGCGTTCCCGCCCTTTTCTCCGATGGTAGCGTCGGTGGCTCATGAGCCTGCAGTGCTGCCCCTGGCTGTTTTCCCAGCATTATCCCCGCTGCGTCTCCAAACCGCGCCAGGCGGCACCCTGCAAAGCGAAATCTTCCGCAGCAAACCTGCACCTTTCTTCGCGATGAACCAAAGGCTCGATCGTCCCGAGGCACCTAAACCGTAACATGTTCGGGTGATCGGTCTCGTGGTCCGTGGATGGCCCGCGGGACCACGGGAATACCTTAGTATGGGGTAGTCGCAGCGACTTCACAAATACGTCAGTCAATTCCACGATCATGGGCTTGTACCCGGGTCCACATCGCGGCCTGTCAAGTCGGTGCTGCACTCAGGAGACCGAGAAGGAAAGCGCACAGGCGCTCTTGTGGTTATGTACCCACACCTGCCATTTGTTTCAAGGAGGGGGGAGGGCACGGGCTGGGCCGGGGGGGTGTAGGTCTGGAGCGACCATGCGGACGGTACTCATGGTGGCCGAAAAGCCCAGCTTGGCCGATGCAATCTCGAAGCTGCTGTCCGACGGGAGAGCGGTATGCAAAAACCAGCCTTCCGACTTGTAGGGGGACAACGTCTTTGTTCGTTGGGCATTCGGGCAAGAGCGATCATCCCCCGTCTCTCGTGCGTTTTGCGCCGATTAGTGTTGAGCACTCAACGAGATTCACAGAATTCCTCAGTGTCTTGGCTTGTCGTGCGGCTGTCGTACGCCAAGAAGCAGTCCTGACTTTGTAACTTTCAACTGGCGGTCTCCTCGAGCATTTTCTACGAAGCAGGTGCACGCGTACCCCTCGTTGCTTTACGGTAACCTTAGAGCGACGATGTAGTATTGTTTATACGGCAATATACCTGGATGGTTGATAGTATCACTGGCGATGCTACTGACCTTATCCTCAGGAAACAGTCGGATCAATCGAAGGTAAGACTTCGTCATCAATAGAACCTCTCAACTCGGACAAAAACTAAATTGCAGATCAAGCACTCGCGCACAAGCAGAGCGTGCCCGGTCTTCGAGTACAGCGGCCGCTTTAGAGGGGAAGAAGCGCGGTTCAAGTTCACGTGCACGGTGGGCCACGTGTTCTCGATAGAGTTTGCGTCGCAGTACAACAACTGGCAGACGGTCGACGAAGAACGCCTGTTCTTCGAGGCGAAGCTCCTGAAGAACGAGGCAAGCGCGACGGCTCGCGTGGTGGCTCATTTGAAGCAGGAAGCCAAGGGCTGCACGGACATCGTCCTCTGGCTCGACTGCGACAGGGAAGGCGAGAACATTTGCTTCGAGGTCCTTGACTGCGTGAAGGACAGCATCCGCGGCTGGGACAGGATCTGGCGGGCGAAGTTCTCGGCCATCACGAAGACGGAGCTTGTGCACGCGATGAACAACCTCATTAAACCTGACGAGAACCAAAGTAAGGCGGTCGACGCGAGGCAGGAGCTCGATTTGAAGGTCGGCGTCGCCTTCACACGCTTCCAAACGAAGTACTTCCAAAGCAAGTACGGCAACCTCGACGCTTCGGTCGTGTCGTACGGCCCTTGCCAGACCCCGACCCTCGGCTTCGTCGTCCAGCGCCACGACCTGATCCACAATTTCAAGCCGGAGACCTTCTGGCGGATCTGTCCTACCGTCGTGAAAAGCGGCGTGTCCATCCGGCCTGACTGGGAGCGGAACCGGCTGTTTGACCGCGGCGTCGCGCGGTTGATCCTCGAGGGGTGCAAGGGGAAGGCGAAGGTGACGAAGGTGGAGACGAAGCGCGACGCGAAGTCGCGCCCCGGCGCGCTGAACACGGTCGAGATGCTCAAGATCGCGAGCAAGGTCCTCGGCGTGTCGCCCCACGCGGCCATGCACACCGCGGAGCGGTTGTACACGAGCGGCTTCATCTCGTACCCGCGGACCGAATCGACGATGTACCCGCCCTCCTTCGACCTGATGGCCCCTCTCCGCGACCAGCAAAACAACCCCAGGTGGGGCGCGCACGTGAAGGAGCTTCTCGCCGCAGGTACGAAACCTTTTTTTTCGAGACTGGAGGTCCTATGAACATGCAATGTGAATAGCCTCTATTCGAGCCAACCCGGCTTTTCTTCATGAAAAAAGTGTATTGTTTTTGGAAAGAGCCGGGCAAGCTTTTTTTTTTCCTCGCAGAAGGTATGCGGGTGGCAGAGTGACCGGGCGCCGGCCTTCAGGCCGGTGAGTCCGGGTTCGAACCCCGCCCATGACATTTTTCCGGTCGAAGATTGTTTTCGAGGTTTGTTGCGTTTCGGGGTCAAATGTGCCCGAAAATTGCGTTTTTGGCGGAGTTTCTCAGTATCTCGCGGTATTTGGGTCACCCCGGGAAACGGAGTCGGGCGGCCGAGCTTGCCATCACAGGCCAAACTTGCTACGAGAACCGAACTTTGCTTCACCAGAACTCAGCTTCGTGCGAACTTTGCTTCGTCCGAACTCAGCTGCGCCCGTACCAGAATTTAGCATCGCCCGAACTTTGCTTCGCCAGAACTTAACTTCGCCCGAGCGTTGCTTCGCCCGAACTCAGCTGCGCCCGAACTTTGCTTCACCAGAACTTAGCTCCGCCCGAACTTAGGATCACTCGAACTCATTATCGTCCGAACTGAGCTTCACCAGAACTTAGCTCCGCCCGAACTTTTGCTTCGCCGGGGGGCGGCGGGGGGGGCGCCCACCCGGGTACCAGCGCCAAACTTTTCCCGCACTCGGTGGGTCGGGGGGGGTCCGGGGGGGGTGTCCCCCCCCGGGTACGAGCACCGACCTTGGCTTCACCCGGACTTTACACCCTGGCCGAACTTCGCTTCGTGCCCGAACTGTTTTTTAGTACCAGCGCAGCCTGAGCGCTTAGCAACGCCCGAACTAAGCATCACTCGAACTTAGCTTCACCAGCATTGCCCGAACTTAGCTTCGCCCGAACTTTACTGTTCCCCGAACTTTAACTGCTGCCTCCAGTCTCGCCACGCGCCGGCCTTAGCCGAGCGCACGTACTTTACCAAACGTGCGGTGTTGGACGAAACAAGAACGCGTCACAGGCCATCCACGGCGTTTCCTTGCGCCCTGTACCAACAAACAAACGTCCAGGGCAAAGCGCTCTACGAAAACCAATTCCCTCCCCTCATCATTTTCCGGTTTCAACCGTGGCTAGCCAGCGACGCGCCTTATTTTCCTCAGAGAACCCTGCGGGGGCCCGGTACGAAATACTCGAGGTGGCCGCCAGTCAGCGAGCCACGAATTTGCCACCAGCTGCGGCAGAGTGTTTTTCAGCAAAGGTTTTGTGGCCAAATAAAAAACGGATTGGACCCTCAGTTCCTCGGTCGACGAATATGTGAGCTTTTGTATAAGCACCTGCGTTGTAGGAAATACTTGAGGAGGCTGCCAGCTGCAAAAGATCAAAAAAGGTGAATGTGCTGTAGCCCACACGAAGCACAGGTGAATCTGGGTGTGGTGGCGGGCGTAAGCGTTCAACAAAAAAGCCGCCACATTCTCGATTCGCCAGCTTGAAAGGAAATGCTCGACGATGCTGCCCGACAAAGAACAGAAGGAATCTCGAGTGCTGTAACTACCGAACCACGTGTTGAACGGACGTGAGGTCATGCGGGTCAACCCTACACGACAAATCACACAAACACAACAGGTCAAAGTCCTGAGTGAGAGCAACACACGGTGGTGTAAGCGAAGAGCAAATCAGATTGTGTTTGCATTGTATTTGCCCCTTACCTCTATATTTGCTCCCTTCCATTCGGAGTCGAAGCAGCTACGTCGAGTATTTTCGATAGCCACATGCAATGTGTGAGGAAGCTGGTGTTAAAGAGGGTGTGCCCGAGTCACACCCGAAAAGCGGGTGAGACACCCGCTTTTTAAACTCCAGCCTTGACTCCAGTTTCTGAGGCTGGACCTCACAGTGTACAACTACGCCATGCTGGGGTTTCACTCGGATTTCGGATGCAACACCACGCAACACAGGCATCACACGCCCAAAGTCCGGCGTCGACATGGGCGATCATCCTCCGATCACGCCGATGCGGCCGGCAACCGAAGGCATGCTCGGAGGAGACGAGTGGAGGCTTTACGACTACATCACGCGGCACTTCATCGCAACCGTCTCGCCGGACATGCACTACACCCGGACGAAGGTCCTGTTCGCCATAGGGACCGAGACTTTTACAGCGGTCGGTCGCAGCATGGACAAGGGGCGCATGTCGTTCGCAGACGTGCTCTTCTACGCGAAGGTCGACGACGAGATTTTGCCCGACGGGTTCTACCAAGGGGAGCAGCTGGACGTCAAGACGTTGGAGCTGTACGAAGGCGAAACGAGCCCGCCCGGGTATCTGACCGAGGCCGATTTGATTGGGAAGATGGAAAAGTCGGGCATCGGTACGGACGCGTCGATCCCGACGCACATCAACACCATCTGTGAGCGCGGATACGCCTCGGTAGGACAAGGGAGAACAATGATCCCAAATCCTTTGGGCATCATCCTGGTGCACGGGCTGCACAAGATCGACCCTGAACTAGTCCTGCCGCTGGTCCGTCAAAACGTCGAGCGGGAAGGCACCAAGATTGCCGAAGGCCACGCCGACAAAGAGGCCGTTGTGGAATGGACGCTGCGCATCTTCTTCGCGAAATTCCGGTTCTTCAAAGACAACATCGTGCGCATGGACCAGCTTATGGAGGTTTGCCCGGGGGGTTGTTTTTTTTTGTAGGAAAATAAACTTGTTTCTTTGAAGACTAGTAATAATCCGAACGACAGGTTTGCCGCTCCAATCCGTCCAGAGGAACAAAGCAGCTTGCTTCCACTTCATGTGGTCAACAGCAATATTAGCAGCTTTCTGGCTTCACCTTTTTACTCCAACCACACGGCGCGCGGCAAGCAGAGCAGGAGCGGTGGACGAGAGTGACAGACACAAGCATAGGAGTGAGGATTTTATTATTGTTTCATCAGGCCTGCATGCCCCATCAAAAGCAATCGAAAAGAAAACAAAAGAGCGTTTTACCACCTTGCGCGGTGTTACGGGATGTTTGGCAGCCGCTGCTAAACAGTGCATGCTAATCCATGGAGTTCATGTACTTAAAAGAACTCAATGCTAAACAAGAAGACCGGTCCCCTGTACTGCGGAAGGCACTAAGGAATGGGTGGTCCGACGCAGCGGAACTGCACCATGCGCGTACCGGTGACACACCACCACGACCTGTACTAGCGCCCGGACATCGGGCACGAGGATCGACCGCATACTCCTCAACCGAAGAACGACGGGAGCTTTCCGCCAATGCGTCACCACCGCGGTGAACGTGCCGGGACACCGGCTCGTGACAATGACCCTGGACATTGCGGCGCTGCGCCAAATCGTGTGGCGATTTAAAGTACCGCGGGAAATCTCTACGGAGGGGGGACCCAAGTGGGGCCTCTCGGACACAGAAGCTTACAGGGAAGCCGTACAGAGACTGGCCAACTCCGATTTCGCAGAACGGCTGGCAGCACAGCGAGTGGAAGAGGCCTGGCTCGAGTGGTCACGAGTCAGTGAGCAGTACTTGCAGGATGCCTTCGGAATCCCTGCGGAAGAAAGGGGAAGAAGTACAGGACGGGGGATAAAGACGTCACCTAAAAGAGTCTGCATCACGGCAAGCACTGCGAGCGACGGGTCGGGGGCGGCGAACAGCAGACAGCTACGGCTCCGGAAGGCCATCCACAGGATGGAACGCATCTGCAGCTACCTTGCGCAACGGCGCGGGCCGGAGGCAGTTCCGCATGAGGTATCCCGTTGCTGGCAGAACAGCAGGCGGCTGGCACAGGCGTGCATGAAAGATGGCCAAGGGACAGAAGGATTCCCGGATCATGAGGAGGCGAAGCAGCTTCTCACGGCATTGCGGGAAGAGACGAGCAGGCTCGGAAGGGAAGGATCGGCGGCCAGGTTTACGAAATACCGAGACAAGCTGAACGAGAGGGCCGATGCGAGCAGACGATGTCTGACAACCGTCTGCGCCGGACGCGCTGAGCCGTCGGGGTGTTGCGAAAGGGGGCGGGAGTGACTGCAAATGTTGACGAGATGGACGAGGCGCTGAACACTGCGTGGGACCCAATCCTGCGTAAGTACAAGGACGGGCCAGTGCCGGAGCAAGCATGACAACTGCGCTGGTGTCGATGGTGCCGAAGGATGAGAGTCAAGACCCGCTGCACACAAGACCGATAACCGTCACATCCGCCGTGTACCGCTTATGGGCCTGCCGCAGGCTGGCGGACATAGTTCTCTGGCAAGAGGAATGGATCGAAGAAGGACAGAAAGGCTTTCGACCGGGTGACCGGATCGAGGACGTCTTGATGGAAATTGGGCTCGAGATGGAGGACGCCTTGTTAGACGGGGAGCCGCTCTACGGTGTGGCGCTGGACTTCCGGAAATGCTTCGACATGGTCCCGCGAGAGATAGTACTGCGCTTAGCCGAGGACTTAGGATTGCACAATCGGGTTCTCAAGCCGCTGAGGGCTATCTACAGACTGCTCGCGAGACGCTTCAAGCTACCATTAGGGGTGGGCAGGGAGTTCAGTGTGACCAACGGTATCCTTCAAGGGTGCCCTGTATCCGTCATACTCATCAATGCCCTGCTGTCGGTAGTGATGAAAGCGGTCAAGAAAGAAGCGGAGGGTGTGAGTCCAAAGTCATACGCGGACGACGCCACACTGCTGTCCAGGCTGTCGGAGGCCGCCCTGCAAAAGGGAGTGGACGTAGTAGACGAGTTCTGCACACTCACCGGGATGGAGCTAAACCTCCAGAAGACGGTCGCGTTCTCGACGAGACGTAGGCATCAGTCGACTCTCAAACTCCGCAGCGTGGATGCGCTGCTGCGGTTTAGCAAATCCGTCAAGTGCCTCGGGGTCCTAGTCTCGACGGCGAAGAATAGGACGGAAAGGTCCGACTCGGAGAGGGTGGAGAAGGCGGCTGCCCTGGCGGAAGGCCTCCGCCATGCGCCGTTCCGGTACGAAAAGCGGGTCCGGATTGTGCAGTCGAATGTGCTACCGGCGGCGCTGTCAGGCTGCTCTTTCGCGCCGGTATCGAAGGTGGCGATGAAACGGCTGACGACGTCGGTGATGGGACTGATCTGGGGTGGATCCAACCCGAAGCGCGCGAGGGAGATGGTCCTAAACTTTCAGGAGAAGGGCCACCTGACGGATCCCGGTACATGCCTAGCATATAGGGTGACGACAGCGTTTTACGCGGCGTGCGA
This sequence comes from Diplonema papillatum, assembly GCA_030068145.1. Lineage (NCBI taxonomy): Eukaryota > Euglenozoa > Diplonemea > Diplonemida > Diplonemidae > Diplonema > Diplonema papillatum. The sequence continues at coordinate 52,241 of JAPJBO010000156.1, forward strand.
GAGGTTGCCACGACTGCTGCCTCTGATGGAGAGCATCCGGGGAAGATACGCCGAGGGGGACCTACCCCTGGGGCCAGTTGGACTGGCGATGAGGAGCATGGAGGAGTGTGGACACGTATGGGGACCCGGGCCCCTGTCTCGCACGCTGAGGAATGGTGCAACATATGACCCGTTAGCCTCGGCACCTTCGAAGAGGGGACATGAAGTTAGGGCGGACTTGAGGGCGAAGACGTGGTCCCGACTGGTGGCGAGGCGGCCGGGATTTGAGGGCATACAGAGAGCCGACCTGGAGCGGACGAACACCTTCTGGAGGATGCGTGAATGTCCCGCGCACACCGCGAGGCTTATACGTGTAGCGTTGGCGGGGGGGGTGAACACGGCTGAGTACACGTCGCGGATGAGGCAGGCCGGAGCTGAGCCGCAGGCGCCCAGCTGCAAGCACTGTGGAAGCGGCGACACCGAGGACGAGAAACACGTATTCTGGGACTGCGGAGCGTACTCGCACATACGGCGACGAGAGGCACATGCCGAGCTGATGGCAGCCAACCGGGCCGACTGGCCCAGATGCACGCTGGAACACGGTGTGGTAGTACCCGAGAATGCCCAATTCTCGAGGCGGCTCCAGGAGATGATGGCTGAAATCCTTGCGGAACGGGCTGGGCTCGAAGCACGTGGCTGGGTGGCCAGGAACCCCACGACCCCCTGGTCGAGAGCGAATGCGATGCCTGCCGAGAAATTTGACCACCCCTTCGCGCGGATTGCCCCGGCATGGACGTGGGAGCGGAACAAGACCTGGGGACTACCGGCGTTTTATGCGTTGGTAGCGTGGCTGTCGGACATGCAATGGACCGAGAACGGGCAGGCGTCAATGCTGGAGCTTGCGATCGACTTTGAACTCTTCTCGGGCCTCAGCATGCCGCTGCACGAGAATGCGCCGAAGGGGGTGAGAGAACGGGGAAACGTCCTGCGCTGCATGATGAGCGCGTTGGACAAGCTGGCGGCACAGCAAGGGCTGGGTAGCTGCATGAGAGGAGAGAGGGTGTGCCCGACGGCGGCGGCGTGTTGCCGCAGCGGGCATCATGCCTGCCGCACGCATGGCAGAGGAACCTGCCAAGAGTGCAAAAGGCTCCCTACACTGACGCAGAGGCGACCGGTGGCATGTTGCAGCCGCGGCCACCACCAGTCCAACAAGCCGAACGTCCAGTCAACCCCCGGACGCAACAAGAAGAAGAGGCCCTCCTCACCCACCCAGGTGGGTGTACAGCGGGAAACGCCAGTAGGAAAGCGAGCGGCGCGAGCGGCAACGAAAAAGGAGACGGCGACGACCGGACGGGCGACCAAGAGGCCGCCACCAACGCCAGGAACCAGCGAACGACCAGCGCGGAAGAAGAGGGTGCTCGGAAGTGGAAAACAGGCACTCCTGCCCGCCCTCGTACTCGCCGACTCAGTCTTTGGAATCGCTAGAAAGCCAAATCCCGCTAGCGCCACAAATGCTCGACCTTGACGACGCAATGGCAGGTGACGACGTCATCCGATAACCTGGCTATCGAGGCAGTGCATGTTAATCCACGTGGTTCATGTACTTAAAAGAACTCAATGCTAAACAGACATAACGTGGGCGGCGCCGAAGCTTTACCAGCTTCGGCTGACACTATTTGCGCACTTAACCATGGTTAAGAAGATGACTCAAAGCATAGACACAAAGATAGCTCAAAACATCTGCAGAAAAACACGAAAAGCCTGTAGGCAAAAACCCGTTTTCACATTTCTTCTTGCGATAACCAGTAACTACTTCCTCAGAGATCATACTTGCTGCACTTGTTACAGCTAAAAACGAACGCCGGCAGCGGTTTAACCTGAACGCGTACAGTCAAATTGCCCCGGCTGCGCCGTCATTGGCTCAGTCATCCAGTATGACAGGGCCGCGGCTCGCGCTGCGCCTCGACGTAAGGTTAGCCGCCGTAGTAGTAAGGGGCAGTAGTGAGGCGACCGGATACCCCCCGGAGAGATGGTCCCCTGCACTCTAACTCGTCTCTGTCTCTCTTTCTCTCTTTTTTCTTTGTGTTAACACTGCTTTGTTGGTACTTAGAATGAGTAGTTGGCAGCGTACTACATGAAACTTAATAATGCAGGTGAGTTCCGCCAGTGTGCACAAACAAAAGCGCATTATTTTTGATCAGACAGCGCTGCTGCAAGGCTGTCCGCGATTATGAAAACGGAAAGCTGATACCCGGAACGACCCACGCAAACAAGAAGGACGGAGTTTCAACCGAGAGTTTCACTCTAAAACGAAGGAATTCACTTGCTGGCGTTGGGAGGAGAGGTGAAGGTCTGCCGCGCGGGGGCAACGCTGCGCACGTTCAGCGGTGTTGCAAAGCACGGCCTTCGGCGCAAGGGGCGCAAGAAGGAGTGAGGATAAAAGTCAGTGAGCCGCCCTCACCAGCCTACTAGCTTGGGGGGGGTCAGCTGGTCGCCAGACCAGAGTTGGTCTGGAACCTGGTCTGGGTCAAAAAAAAAAAAAATCTCAGCTATTATTATTTTCCCGGAGGAACCGGCTACCCACAGTGTACTACACACTGTGTACTACAGTGTGTACAGGGTACCACAGTGTACTACTACCGTGCACCACGGGGTACCACAGTGGTACCACGGGGTACCACATTGGTGCCACCGTGTGGCACCAATGTGGAGAAGCACATCGACCAACATGTTTGCGCTGCTACACAATGCAACCGCTACCAGAACAGGATTGGGAGAAAGTGGAAAATGGGGCCAAAGAAAGTGCATGACATTCGCGGTCTACAGAAACTGGGCTCGTTTTTTCGCTCAGCTAATGTGCCTGTGCGGGAGGTGGTGCTGCCGACGGAAGGTGTCATCGAACCTTTCGACGGCATTTCCAGAGACAAACAATCTGTTTGCCATTGCTGTTGTCCTGCCAATGGGGACAGCATCGGTCGAGCGTGTCTTTTCAAACATGAAAAGGGTGTTGACAAAAGCCAGGAAGAGGCTTCACGAGCAGACGCTGACCGACGTGCTAATGCTCGGGCTCAATGGCCCGTATGAACGTGGCAGCGGCATCCCGAGGAGCGCTATGGAGGCGTACCTCAATGCGTGGATTGCGAGCCCAAGAACGCTGAACTTCGCCACGTGGCCGGAGTATGAAGCGTGCGTCGACAAAGTGGGGGTCATGCGCAAAAATATGATGACTAACCCAAGGCTGCTGCAATCGGCCCTTCATTGACGCTGTTGTAGGCCCACTCGTCCCTTTGTTTCCCACTGACGCTGTTGTAGGCCCACTCGTCCCTTTGTTTCCCACTGACGCTGTTGTAGGCCCACTCGTCCCTTTGTTTCCCACTGACGCTGTTGTAGGCCCACTCGTCCCTTTGTTTACCACTGACGCTGTTGTAGGCCCACTCGTCCCTTTGTTTCCCACTGACGCTGTTGTAGGCCCACTCGTCCCTTTGTTTCCCACTGACGCTGTTGTAGGCCCACTCGTCCCTTTGTTTACCACTGACGCTGTTGTAGGCCCACTCGTCCCTTTGTTTACCACTGACGCTGTTGTAGGCCCACTCGTCCCTTTGTTTCCCACTGACGCTGTTGTAGGCCCACTCGTCCCTTTGTTTCCCACTGACGCTGTTGTAGGCCCACTCGTCCCTTTGTTTCCCACTGACGCTGTTGTAGGCCCACTCGTCCCTTTGTTTCCCACTGACGCTGTTGTAGGCCCACTCGTCCCTTTGTTTCCCACTGACGCTGTTGTAGGCCCACTCGTCCCTTTGTTTCCCACTGACGCTGTTGTAGGCCCACTCGTCCCTTTGTTTCCCACTGACGCTGTTGTAGGCCCACTCGTCCCTTTGTTTACCACTGACGCTGTTGTAGGCCCACTCGTCCCTTTGTTTCCCGTAGCAGGCGTATGGTTTCTTCGTTCTTCGTCCACCATCCACCGCTATCCGGTACGACTTCGCTCTGCAGGCATTCGTTGCCGAACGGGGGTGTCTGCCCTCCTGTGCACAAAAATTGGATACAGACCAGTTTACCAGTTCTGGGCTCGGGGGTCGAGGTCAGAGCTAGTATGCTGGCCCTCACAAAAAAAAAAAAAAAAAAAAAAACCTCACCGCGAGACCGTGAGCCGCGCAAAACTGCTCGGGGCCTGCCTGCACGCGGACAGACGAACGAGAGGGTGCGAGAATGACGCGAAGAACTTGGAAAGGCTGGCGCGCCTGGTAGACTTCACCAACTCCCACGTCTACCGCTCGACAAGACGAAAGTGCGCCTTCTTCCGCAGCCACGTACTGCCCACCCTGTCCATGCACTGCCTATCCTCCTGCTTCGACCCTAGGGCCCCCAAGCTGGTAGCCTCTCACGCTAGTCTCTTTCCGAAGCATCGCCACAGTAGAGGGGTTAAGGAGTTTGCGTGGTGCAAGGACGGTTTCGCTTGCCCGAACGTGGAACATTACACGGCACTACAACGAACGCGGGCGTACCTGGCACACCGACCCGACGAAGAACGGGACGCCCTCCCTATAGCAGGCTTCCGACGAAGGCCCCCCCGACAAACAGCCGTGGGAGAGGACATACTTTCGCAGATCGACGTGATGCTGGGCCGGGAATTCTGGCTAACGCATGATGTTGTGATGGCGAGCGATGGGGGTTTTCTCGAGGACGAATCGCGCGGGTCCGCCGGAGTCAATTTCGGAACGATGGCCTTCGGTTGCCTGCTAAGCGGAACCGTGACCTCGAGCACGGAGACCGAACTGGCGGCAATGATGCTGTTGGCAACCGTGCTGAGACGGTGGGATGTCGCCCCCGAGAGGGTTTCGTGGTACAGCGACAGCGAGGCAGCCATCCTGCGAATCCGTCGAAAGGAGCCCGGTGACCCCGTGGCAGGCGTGGTCGGCGAGTATGAGCAGAGCCTCCGATGGGGTAAGGGGCACTCCGACAACGCCTACATCAACGGCGCGGATGAGGCGGCGACGAGGGCCCTCCAGGAGAGACTTCCGGTTCTGGACGTTGAGCTCCTGTATCGGGAAAACGGAGTAAGAGCCGTATGCTGTTACGCCGCCGAGGACTTTCCGCAGCTGGAGAGCCCCATACGGTACGTGAAGCGCGTTTGGCAGTACAGCCGGACGAAGACGGCGACGAGGAGCATACGGGAACTTGCGTCGGCGGAGACAACGAAGGGGAGCACGCTCCGCTCCCTCGAAACTCTGCCCGGCGCCGTGGACCTCTTGCAAGCGATTATCCGGCGAGCGGTGATGCCGCGAGCCACCCGGGTCGCCTGCAAGCGGTGCGCGGCGTTGGCCAACGCGCAACACGTCCTGCTCGCAGATGATGCGACGCACAACGAAGTGTCCGACATTCGTCATGCTTACCCCGCCGGTCCCGCCACACCTGAAGGGACTGCTCGCGGACTATGCAAAGAAACGAAGAGACACGATCCGGCATGTGGCGAAACGCGTGAAGGTCCTGTGCGATGACCCGTTAGCGGCCCGGTGGTCCTCGCTAGTTTTGAGATATATCGAGTAAATCAACACTGCATCTTGTGTGGGGGGCAACGGAAGAGGAAGAAGTGGAAAGAGAAGGGATCGGAGCGGTAGGGAAAAGGAAGAGTGAATGACTAACAATATCAACGGAAGGAGAAAAAAAAAAACGCTAACCCAAACAACTTCCGCCGGTAGAAACCTTGCCTAAAGAAATCAACTGCCTTCGGGTAGGCTAGTCTGACACTAGTTGTCGTCGGGAAAAAAAAAAAAAAAACGGACAACAAGACACCGAAATCTGAACGTCGGCGTCGTCCACCGAACCACAGCTCGCGACAATTCTTTTCCACACCCACAGGCTTCGTTCTCCCCGTTGGCGTCAACTGGTCAGAACATATCGCGTTGCAAGTGCCTCAGGTATGCGTCCATCACTTCTGTGCCAGCATTTTGTAAAAGACTTAGGGCACGAGGACTGCCATCCATTACAGCCTCGCAGACAAACCACGAGTCAAAGGATTCAACCGACTGCACAGTCGCAGATATTCAGTGCTTCCGGAAAAAGTCAACACCCGATACGTGAGCTCCTGTTGTTTTCCCCCCGCCCTACCACACCTGCCCGGCTACACCTGCAGTGCGTTGTAGTAGCTACGCACTGCAGGAACCTACGGTTGATGATAGATTTCGGCAGGAAGATGGATGAGCGTGCGTTTGTGCGGTGCGCAATTCACGCGCAGCAGCCCTTTCTCCGCTGAGAGGGCCGGACTGCGCGGCGGCGGCTTTCTTCTCGCCTCCGTTCTGAACATTGCCCATACCTCTTGCTCCGAACTCTCCTGTTCAACGCGTTCAGAGACATAACATTGTGTGAAAGAGGCCTGACGCTCAGAATCCGTCCCCAGTAACAAACTACCCCGTTTTGGCGCGTCGGGGGAAGTGGCTGCATCCGTACCATAGCTGCTAAGATTCTTTGCGACGTTATTCTCAAAACTGCCAGGTACCTCAAATACATCGACACGCGACCGCAGCGATTGTACTGTCCCAAGTGCGAGGAGACGTTGTCACTTCCTCAAAATGGTACCATTCGGCCGTACTTGGTATGTCTACTCGCCTGCTCTCGTCGCAGAGTGTGCTTTTCCTGCGATCCAAATCACCCGACAGCATACATATGAAGATACGCGGTACAACCGAAAACGATTCGCGCTGACATCGTCACGGAGTGTAGCCAGACACACGGACATCGTTGTGCTGTGCAGTATCAGCCCCATCAGCTCTAGGCTGCACCACAGACTTGCTGTTCGCCATCTAAAACTCAAGGATCAATCAATATCAACCGCAACAGGGTAAGAAGTGTCCGCTGGACAACTATGAAATCGTCATGTTCCTCGTGCAAGACGGCAAAAGCTATCCGCTTTGTCCTCAAGTATGCTCGGTCTTTTTGTCTTATGTCAGATCTGGCGCTACAGAATGAGCACACGTGGAACATCGGAGGGCTTGCGTTTGGGCTGGAACAAGGGCTCATATCCCGAGGCCCTTGTTCTGTTGCGACACCTTTGGAGTTTTGTTTTGTACGCTACTGTGCACGGAAACTGTGGCGTGTAAATCACGCGGGCACGTTTTCTTCTCGCGAAAAAGACGCAGACAGCGTGGTTGGTGGTTGATCAGATTTCCTTACCTGAAAATGACACAGGGTAATGACAAGTGAGAAAACGATCAACAAAAAAGACCCACTTTGTAGTTGTATTGTTTCTCCCCCTAGCCTCCTTAGAAGTAAGCACAAGGCAGCCCCTCGAGTATTTTCGATCTCTGTTTTAACATCTCTTCCCACAATCGCAGTGCTACAGCGACCCGCCGTTCGAAGACCACAACGGGCACCAAATGCGGACGATGGGCTGCAACGAGTGCCCGCACCCCACGTGCGAGCTCAGCGCGGTGCAGAACACGGTGACGGCGTGCCCGGACGAAAAGTGCAGCGGGTACCTGCAGCTGGACGCGTCGACGGCGCCGAAGTGGAAGCTCGTGTGCAACACCTCGTGGTGCCCGGTCATCGTCAAGCTGCCCAAAGCGGTCATCAAAGCCGAGGTCAACACCAAGAAGACGTGCCCGGAGTGCAACTCCAACACGCTCAGGGTGACCTTCGCGAAGGACAAGTCGCCCATAGAAGGCGCCCTCACGCACCAAGGCTGTGTCAACTGCGATGAATACCTGTCCTCTGCCCTGACGGAAGTGCGCGGGCGGATGGGCAACCCTCGGCCGCGCACGAGCAAGGGCGGCAAAAAGGGCAAGAAAGGAGGCGGGAAAGGCGGGAAAGGCGGCAAACGGGGTCCCAAGGACGAAAAAATGGGCTTCGACACCTTCTGAGAGCCGGGTTGAGTAGGGGGGGGGGGATCTTTTTCTTGCTCTTTTTCTTCTTGAGCTGTCGGCCAACTCTGCGCGGGCGCAGACGCGCCACGCCCAAGCTTGCTCCGCCCGCCGCACCTTGTGCTGGCAAACGCTGGCCGTCGATGCACACCGGCGCGGGGGAGGGCCGAGGACGAAGAAATGGCCTTTCGACACGTCTTGAGGAGACATTCCCTTTTTATTCCCTTTTCTTTCTTGAACGCGCCCAGATCCCGCAGATGATAGTCGACTAGGCACCGAGGTTGTGCTGCTCGTGATTCGAGGTGTCGGAAGCCCCAGCGTGCCGGCGTTATTTCGTGCAGCAATGAAAAGCGAAGAATATCTGGCCTTTTTTTCCTAATTGTCGAGATCCTCTGGCATTTGTGGGGAAGGAGGCATGCCAATGGCAAAGTGTCGCACTCGACTTAGCTGTCTGTCGTCATCCAGTCGTTCAGAAAAGAGCTGCTTCTTTTTAATACATAGCTGGCATTTTCGAGCGTTCGGGAGCTTATTGGACTCCTCAACTCGGATGGGCGCGTTGGAACAGTCGGAAATATGGGAGAGAAAGGGTCCGGGGTCTACAATTGAGTTGTTCAGGCCTCTTCTCCTCCTCCCTTGCTTTCCTTCGGAATACACGGGCGGCACCTCTAATTCTTTTGTATAAGCACCTGCTTTGTAGGAAATGCTTGAGGAGACTGCCAGTTGCGATAGATCAAAGGAGGTAAATGTGCTGTAGCCCACACGGATAAATCTGGGTTTACTGGCGGGCGTAAGCGTTCAACAAAAAAGACCCACTTTGTAGTTGTATTGTTTTCTCCCCCTCTAGCCTCCTTCGAAATGAGCACAAGGCAGTCCCTCGAGTATTTCTTTGCTCTCCGAGGTTACGTATCTTGTTATTTTCGTTTGAAAGTTGCTAATACTGCTGGGAATAGTTGACGAGATCTCTTGAGTTATTGAGTGGCGTAACCGCGATTGTGGGAGTCAGGGACCATAACATAACCTAAGGCAGGCCGACCCCTTTCATGAGAAATACCGAGGGACTGCCTTGTGTTCATTTCGAAGGAGGCCAGAGGGAGAACACAATACAACTACAAAGTGGGTCTTTTTGTTGAACGCTTACGCCCGCCACTAAACCAGATTTACCTGTGTTTCGTATGGGCTACAGCACATTTGCCTCCTTTGATCCATCGCAGCTGGCAGTCTCCTCTAGCATTTCCTACAAAGCAGGTGCTTATACAAGAAGAAACCGAAGATTAAGGCACCTTCTTTCCATCTGTTTTGTCAGAGCCGCGACTCAACTATTCTTGGGCTCGTCCAATCCAAACGTTCGGTTGCCACCCACCCCCCGCGTGTCGCGAAAGGAAAGTGAGGGCCGCCATCTTTCAACCACGCTAGCAACACGGCCGCGCCCGCAGCGCGTCACTCCCGCACGCCGAGTGCTAGGCATGCTTCAGTCGCCGTTTCTTTTCCATTTTGCACGGCAAAGCAAATGAACCTGCAGGAGCACCGGCGGACCCGCAAACCGCCCGGCGTTTTCCCCAGCGTGAATCTCGCTCTTGAACGTAGAAAACGATCAGGGCACTGCGTTCAACGCAAGCCTTTACCGTCTCGGCAGCGTCAGCCCGAGCCTACGATGAACGCACGTTTGTCTCGGGCGCTTCGAAGATGCCCGGTACTCATGCTCCACTTTGCTCAGCACTTCCCCACTGATTTCTCCACGTACCAGGCCTAAAAATAATGTGTTCGTTTGGCTGAGGAGCAAACTGCCTGAAGAAATTGCTGGCCCCGGTTGGAGCGTTGGGTCGACGCAGCGATCGCCGAGGTATTTCCCCCCTGGACTTCTTCAATCTCAGAACTTTCCAGACCGACCCGAGCATCTTGGGAGTCCGGATGGAACCCAAACACAATTTCTGGGAGCGATTCCACGCCAGCGAGCCCCCCACGTTTGGGGTCCTGGACCAGATCATTGCGCCCAGTCGAGCGGTTGCAGCTTTCGATACCGTCTTCGTTGTCGAGCACACTGCATGGCGTCTCTTGTCTCCACGACACATGCTCGACACATCTGCAGGGGATCTAAATCGGAGTTGCCAACCTCCTCGCGGTGGTCTCCGTCCACGTGTGCAAGCACGGCGAATGGCAGCACGTGCATAGAGCTCAGGGTAGTTGAAGGCCTGTCAGTAGTCCCGAGGGACGATAGTCTGCTGTTGCGCACAAACACGGGAACTTCGGAATTGTCGTGCCGGGTTCCCTTCTTCATTCTGCACACGACCCCTGCAAATCAAACATGCAGCGTTCACACACCGCATACAGGAGAATCTAGCAAGTAAAAGAAACTAAGGAATCGCCATGGGAAACGCGTGCTCCCCGCAGAAGTATGTGTCACGGATCCTGCACACGATGGGAGGCAGCGTTCTGTTCGCCATTGTGACGGCGCCGTACCTTTTCGCCCCCGGCACGCGCGCGAAGCTGGAGCCCAAGGCATACGCAGCGCTGGGGGGCCTCGTGCTGCTTTCGGGGCTCTACAACGCGAGCTTGCTGCAGCCCAAGAAAATGGGCCCCGCCGGCGGCTTCTGGCGGATGATCGTCTACGGAGGAAAGACTACGGCCCTCCTGATCTGCACACCCCTCGGCGACAAGCTGTTCGGTGCTGACTACGCACCGCACGCGAAGTTGGTCGGCGTCGTCCTCGCCTACTTGATTGGCGCTTACGCTCGTTTCTACCGGGAGCTGCACACCAAGGTTTGACCTTTTCTTCGTCCAGTGGATACGAATCCAGAGGTCAGGATGATTCTATGGGATTCGACCCAAGTGACGTGGCCTTACAATCGACCGAGAGAATAATCAACGCTGGCAATAGCAGGAATAGCAGGTCAGTTGAGTGATAGCACACGACTTTAAGTCAGTATAAGCCGGGGGCTCTCAACAGGAATAAGGGTCCGATTCCAGGGAGGCACGCCGTGGAAGCAGCTAAGCGGAGTCATCTGCTTAGCGCTGCTGGAGGCAGTGCCAGGGTCCACGTATTTTTTAGCTGCTGCAGCAGTGCTGCTGTTCGGAGACGTGGAACTCTCATAACAGTCTATTGGCTCATACACGAAATCCTTCTACAAACAGGCCGACGCGCCGTCTAGCCTTCAGACCAGCAAGGTATGCTGAGCTCTCACAGCGGCCACCTTTTTTTTGTTTGAGTATGCACTTGTTTTCACGAAGCCAATCTTAAGTAGCCCACGACACAACGACCGTTGGAAGTGGGTATGTTTCTAGTGCACAAACGGGGGAGCGGCTTCGGATGAAACCACAGTTTCCTTGTAGGAAAATCTTGAAGAATGGATTTTCTTCTCCGCTGAAAAGTGTCTATCCACGATATAGAGTTGCAAGATTATTTTGCAGTATACTCCGATCGGGCTTACCCGATAGCTTGGCTTAGAATGCAAAGTACCTGAGAGCTTTGAGGTCTGCGTCCAGATGACTGTCGACATTCTTATCGCTCTATTTATCCAATGGTGTGGTGACGGCAGCTGCTCGGTCGTGCAACAGAAAAAAAGTTCGCTCGCTGCAAGTAAAACAAACTGCCACCAACAGACGCTCGAATAAGCTTGAAGACCCGATCCACGCTAACGTGTCCTCCAGGGCAAACGCAACTTCTGTTTTATTTTAGTTAGTGAAACTACAAAGGATGGCCTCATCCTGTGGATGAGTCGTCTCGTCCGTGGATCCACCGTGGTTCGAGCAACACGAGGTCGTCGGTTTCATTCTCGTAGTGCCCCGGCTAAGGTCGCCAAATGTCTTGTCTTCTGACCAAAGGCGCGCAAGGACGGCCCAATAAGATTCCTACCTACAATCTGGCAAAGCAGCAGCCAGGGGAAGGAAAAGGTCTTGGACCCAGTACTTCGCACCGTCCGCGGGGGGAGGAAGACCCCCCCGTTGAGTTTGTCGCCAGTATTTGCTGGATGCTTGCGACCGGGAGTTCCTGTATAAAACGGACGCTTTCTTTCAACCACGTGGCAGCGCGGACTGCCGCAGTTGCGCGCCTGCCCTCCATTTTTCGTACCTTTCCACCTTTTTTCTTGTTGGCTCCTCCTTGGGCCCTTCGTGGTCGTTCTTTCTTTGGGGAGTGGGGCTTGAACGTACAGGACCTTCTCCGACTACACGTTTAAAGGACTTATCGGCGTCGACTGGCGAGCGGATATAGTGAAAACCTTTTGGATGGACAGACACGAGAAGGTCTTTTGCAAACTTCTAAAATCTTTGATTGATGATACTTGCGCATATTGAATACATGTCGGCGTTAGAGTACTCGGAGGCCCCCCGGTGCGGCTTCCGAGGGAGGCGGCAAGAAGGGACTAACAATGCAAGCTACACTACGCGGATTTTTAATACATACATTAGCTGATATGCGGGGTTTAATGGCTTTTAATCCGAACAAGAGCACAAGCAAAACGGCGCGCATATGGTTTCGTCTTGTTACCAAAACATTCGCTCGGACATAGTGCTCGAAACCTAATTCGAAAGCAAGTCTGTTAGACGCATTGCCAACACGATGTGATTCCCAGGCCAGCCACCCCCTCGCGAGGCGCCGTGTTAGACTTTCTCACACCCTGCACGAGTGTGAAAAAGGCTGTGCTGTGGTGTGGCCGACACCGTGTTCTCTCTGTACCGCGCCTCGGTCCGGGCGCCTCCGAGCGTTTATTTGCCTTCCACGCCCCCACCCTGCAATGCCCGCTCCGTTTTGACTTCGGTTGCCCGGTCTCCTGCCCGTGCTTGCACGGGAGATACGATTCGACGCGTGAGTGAGGCGCTACGAGGACGGAGAGCCGTGTACTTAACATGAATTTGTTTGTGTTTTCTCTCCCGCTTCGCGCTTTCCTTCTTGCTTTTTCCTCAAACGCGTGTGCTCTCCCGCCGAGCTTGCCCTGTTCGCTGGCCAACGGGGTGAGCCCGTGTGTGACCACCCCGCCGCGGCAGAATCGACAGCGGACGGGAGAGCCCCCCGTGCCGCCCCATAAATGCCCGCACGAATGACCCCGTGCTTGTCTGGATGCTAGCTTGAATTCTGCGACCGGTTGCCGACTCAGGCGTCCGCGACGAAACAGCCGACCGGCCGGGCTACCGTAGGCTGTTTTGTCCCAGGCGCTTTGTAGCGGCATTCCATTTTACGGCATCTGCTACCGGACGACAGCTGGAGCCCATTCCCTCAGCCACGTGCCTGTCTTCCTGGTTCCACAGTCTGGCTGCCCAGTGACTGAGCGGTACGGAAGGCTACCGCCAGTGACGCCCATGTGAAACACGGTCGCAGCTAAAAAACCGGGGGGTTGAGTGTGAGAAGAGCTCAGTGGAAGATATTAAGGTTGCAAAAGCAAGGTTTCGACAACCGAACGAAAATACCCCAAAAAAGAGATTTCAGAAGGTTTTGCTGGGTTTCAACCAGCTAGGAAAGTTGCCACAATGGTGTCAAAATCTTGTGTCAATTTCTGACACACCGTGTTTTGTTGTGTCGCACAAGCTTGACTGAGAGGGGCAGCGGACGTAGCATTGCTGCGAGGTTGTCGAAAGAAAGAAGGTGTAATTAAATTGCTGGAGTGGCCCCAGGCACTAGATCGTTCGATGGATCTTTCGCCCCTATGGTAGTATACCCAGTTTTTACGAGCGATTCGCACGTCAACATCGCAACGGATCCCAGGGTTTCCAGAACTGCCTAAAATGAAAGGGAGGGCCCTCCCCCGGTGCCCGTAGCGGTAGATGGCTTCCCCGCAGCTTTCGGGGTGCGACGTCGAGTTCCGCGGGCGGCTGCGGCTGACCCCGCGCGGCGAGGCGGCCGACCGGGTCCGCGCGCTCGGCGGCCGTGTCGTGGACGGCGGCGGGGCGCTGGTCGTGCTGGGGAACGGGGCCGCCCCGCCCGAGGCGCGGGCGCCGGGCGCCGTCGTCGTCGACGAAACGCTGTTTGCCAGCGTGCTGCTGCAGACGGAGGCGGCGGCGGCTCCGCCGCCGCCGGCCGCCGACCACCCGCCGAGCGAGGCGGTCACCCTCGACTTCGCGGGCAAGTGCGTCGCTCTCCCCGTGAGCCTCTCCGCCGTCTCCCTTTCGGGTGGCATTCCCACCACGGCTGGCAACTGCGCCGGGCCGTACGCGGACTACGCCGTGGTCGACGACGCGGGGGCCGATGCAGGGCGAGACGTGACGGGACGCCCGGCAGTTCTTCGGTTGCACCGCGACATCTTGAAACCCCTGGGCCTCATCCTCGGGGCGGAAGATGAAGGGAAAATGCTCCTTCCGGGCGAAAGGCTCTGCGTCGCGTCCCGGACTGCAACCGCCGCCGCGCTGGCGGTGGTGGCAAGCGTCGCCGCGGCTTCGTGCAGTGCGGCGGGGAAGGAGGAGGAGGATGCCGGCGAGTGTCGGGCACCTACCGGCGCGCCGGCTACCCCGCCGACGGAGCAATGCGACCCGGGCCATGAGGCAGCGGCGGCGGCTTCGGCCGAAGAGGGGAAAGCGGGCGGAGATCCCACCGCGAAGCCCGGGGCGCCGCGGCCAGAAGGCCCGCCCCGCAGCCCATCGGCGGCGGCGGCCGCGGTCGCCGCAGCCGTAGTGCTCGGCGCTGCGGCAGCCTTGAGCTTCGACGACGGGCACGAGAAGCCGGGCGGCGCGCAGGTGAAAGCCTCGCAAGCGCGGAGCGACTCATCCACTGAAGCATCGAAGGCAACCGCGATTGCTGCAGCAGCAGTGATCAGCGTGGTGGCGGCTTCCGTCGACGGCGAGGCGAGCGAGGACGAAAACTCAGCGCCCCCCACAACGGGGAAGAAGCAGGGCGGCCAGCAGCGGAAGTCGTCACAAGAAAAAGGCGACTCATCCACTGAAGCATCGAAGGCAACTGCGGTGGCGGCATCCGTCGACGGCGAGGCGAGCGAGGACGAAAACCCAGCGTCCCCCACAAAGTCGAAGAAGCCGGGCGGCAAGCAGCGGAAAGGCTCGCAAGCAAAAGGCGACTCATCCGCAGAAGCATCGAAGACAACTACAATGGCTGCAGCAGCAGTCATCATTGCTGCGGCAACCCTGAGCGTCGCGACAAGCGACGACGACGAGCCAGCGCCCCTCGCAAAGCGAAAGAAGCCGGGCGGCAAGCAGCGGAAGTCCTCAAAAGCTGAAAGCGACTCATCCACCGAAGCATCGAAGACAACCGCGATTGCTGCAGTGGCAGTGGTCAGCGTTGTGGCGGCTTTCGTCGACGGCGAGACAAGCGAGGACGAAACACCAGCGCCCCCCGCAAAGAGGGGGAAGCCGGGTGGCAGAAAGCGGAATGGCTCGCAAGCAAAAGGCGACTCATCCACTGAAGCATCGAAGGCAACCGCAATGGCCGCAGCATCAGTGATCATTGCTGCGGCAACCTTGAGCGTCGCGACAAGCAACGGCGACGAGCCAGCACCCCCCACAAAACGGAAAAAGCCGGGCGGCAAACAGCGGAAGCCCCCAAAAGCTGAAAGCGGCCCAACCACCGAAGCATCGAAGGCAACCGCGATTGCTGCAGCAGCAGTGATCAGCGTGGCGGCGGCTTCCGTTGACGGCGAGACAAGCGAGGACGAAAAACCAGCGCCCCCCACCAAGCGCAGGAAGCCGGGCGGCAAGCGACGGAAGCCCCCACAAGCTGAAAGCGACTCATCCATCGAAGCATCGCAGTCAGCCGCGATTGCTGCAGCAGCAGCGATCGGCGTGGTGGCGGCTTCCGTCGACGGCGAGCCGAGCGAGGACGAAGTACCAGCACGCCCCACCAAGCGCAGGAAACCGGGTGGCAAGCAGCGGAAATCCCAACAAGTAAAAGGCGACTCATCCACTGAAGCATCGAAGACAACCGCAATTGCTGCAGCAGCAGTCATCAGCGTGGCGGCGGCTTCCGTTGACGGCGAGACAAGCGAGGACGAAAAACCAGCGCCCCCCGCAAAGCGCAGGAAGCCGGGCGGCAAGCGACGGAAGCCCCCACAGGCTGAAAGCGACTCATCCACTGAAGCATCGCAGACAGCCGCGATTGCTGCAACAGCAGCGATCGGCGTGGTGGCGGCTTCCGTCGACGGCGAGCCGAGCGAGGACGAAGTACCAGCACGCCCCACCAAGCGCAGGAAACCGGGTGGCAAGCAGCGGAAGTCCCAACAAGTAAAAGGCGACTCATCCACCGAGGCATCGAAGACAACCGCGATTGCTGCAGCAGCAGTCATCAGCGTGGTGGCGGCTTCCGTCGACGGCGAGCCGAGCGAGGACGAAAACCCCGCGCCCCCCATAAAGCGGAAGAGGCCGAGCGGCAAGCAGCGGAAAACCCCGAAAACTGAAAGCGGCTTGTCCATCGAAGCATCGAAGGCAACGGCGCTCGCTGCAGCTGCAACAGTCGTCTGCGTCGCGGCGGCTTGGAACGACGAACCAAGCGAAGACGAAATACCATCACCCCCCGCGAAGCGTAGGAAGCCGGGTGGTAAGCAGCGAAAACCCTCGGCTCGCACCGGGGCGGAGCCTGCCGCGTTGCCTGCCGCCCCGCCGGAAAGCGGGAGCAGCGACAGTTCGACGGAAGAGGAGGTCGAGGAGCCTTGGTCCGTCTCCAGGCAGCCGGCTTCGGGGGCCGGGCAGGCGCCGCCGGCCCTGACGTGGGCCGACGTCGTTGCCGAAGACGTCGACGACTACGCCTGCTTTGCGGCTCGCAACGGATTGTGGGGCTGCTTGATCTGCGAAGAAGCGAGGCTGCGGGGCATGATTCCTCAGGCCTTTGCGAAGGCATGGCCGTCTTTTGCCGTGGAGCTCCGTGACGCTCAGACCTACCACGAAAAATCAAAGAGAAGCCACTTACAGTCGATCGGTCACCCGAAGTATCGCGCGGTTCTGCAAACGGAGCTGCTCAAGAAAGCAGGTCGGCGAAAACGAAGGTGAACACCGGACCCAATTACAGCTGCGAACCCGGAGATAGAGTTGCGACTCGCGGCATTTGGTCAGGCTACATGATCTGCGCTGGAAGCGAACGTAGGGGAGAGGGGCATGTCTCCTCTCTCCGCCCTCGGAACTCCGAAAGGTTCCCAGGAGGGCACTCTTCCCTACACGAGCTGGGCACAGCGACCCGTATGAATGGAGAAACCTAACAGACACCTCTACTACCTACTCGGCTTCGTTTTGTAGTCGTTCAACAGGTTTTGTGGCCATTCGTTCTCGTTCTGCGTTCTACTGATGACATTCTTCTCATGAGAGTTCAAAGGTTTATACGGGAATCCTGTGACAGGGAGTATCACGACGTTGCGTACTGAGATGCTGCCCTGGATTTACGATGGCTGGACGCCTCGAAGCCAGAAACCAGTATTGAGGAATGCGTGAGTGACGCACGATTCGGCGAACAGCAACTCCCAAGTTCCATCCACGTAAACAACGTGCTTTGACGGATGTTCAGAATTCCGAAACCGGAAAAGAAAGAGGGTTACCGCAAGAAGGGATGTCGATCAACCGCCACAAAACCGTCGTCGTGTGCTACTTACGTGTGTCCGGATGGGTTCACTTCAACGGGCGCTGTGTGTTCCGGAAATTTCAGCGAAACGGTGTGCTGTGAGAGCCAGCCGAATCTGTCGTGCGCTACTTATGCGTGCCCGGGTGGTTCATTTCAACGGCCGCTGCATGTTCCGGGATACAAACACCGAAAACACAAAAGACAAAAAAATTGGCAACTTCCGCCGGATGAAGTCCCAAGATTCTAGGTTAATGTTCAATGAAGTAACCCCGAGCTCACGCATTTCAAGTTTGAGAATCGGTCGAGGAAGCGATTTCCCCAATGCTTCCATGCATTCGCTTTACCTGGCGTACCTCCTGCTTTGGTTCCAGCTATTCTGAAGGAAATAATAATTGAAATAATAATAATAATAAAGTGTTTCCGGCTACTACATCGTTCGATGGGTCTGTCGCCCCTGTACTTAGCGTTGTCGGGCGATTCGTACACGTCAACATCGCAAGGACATGGACTTCACCAGGGTTTACCATCGGGCTTCGCCATATGCCTTATCGGACCACGCCGCCGATGGATCAAATCAAAGATGAAATAGAGGGCTCCCGGTGCCCAGGCACTAGATGGTTCGATGGGTCTTTCGCCCCTATTATTAGGGCCTATACCCAGTTTTTACGAGCGATTCGCACGTCAACATCGCAATGGATCCCAGGGTTTCCAGAACCGCCTAAAATGAAAGGGAGGGCCCTCCCCCGGTGCCCGTAGCGGTAGATGGCTTCCCCGCAGCTTTCGGGGTGCGACGTCGAGTTCCGCGGGCGGCTGCGGCTGACCCCGCGCGGCGAGGCGGCCGACCGGGTCCGCGCGCTCGGCGGCCGCGTCGTGGACGGCGGCGGGGCGCTGGTCGTGCTGGGGAACGGGGCCGCCCCGCCCGAGGCGCAGGCGCCGGGCGCCGTCGTCGTCGACGAAGCGCTGTTCGCCAGCCTGCTGCTGCAGACGGAGGCGGCGGCGGCTCCGCCGCCGCCGGCCGCCGACCACCCGCCGAGCGAGGCGGTCACCCTCGACTTCGCGGGCAAGTGCGTCGCTCTCCCCGGGAGCCTCTCCGCCGCCGCCCTTTCGGGCGGCATTCCCACCGCGGCCGCCGGGCCGTACGCGGACTACGCCGTGGTCGACGCAGGGCGAGACGTGACGGGACGCCCGGCCGTTCTTCGGTTGCACCGCGACATCTTGAAACCCCTGGGGCTCATCCGCGGGGCGGAAGCTGAAGGGAAAAGGCTCTATCCGACCGAATGCCTCACCGAGGCGGAGCCTGCCGCGTCGCCTGCCCCCCCGCCGGAAAGCGGGAGCAGCGACAGTTCGACGGAAGAGGAGGTCGAGGAGCCTTGGTCCGTCTCCAGGCAGCCGGCTTCGGGGGCCGGGCAGGTGCCACCGGCCCTGACGTGGGCCGACGTCGTTGCCGAAGACGTCGACGACTACGCCTGCTTTGCGGCTCGCAACGGATTGTGGGGCTGCTTGATCTGCGAAGAAGCGTGGCAGCGGGGCATGATTCCTCCGTTCTTTGCGAAGACATGGCCGTCTTTCGCCGTGGTACTCCGTGCCGCTCCTCTCTACAACAGAGGACTACAGAGAAGGCACATACACTCGATGGGTCACCCGAAGTATCGCGCTTTTCTGCAAACGGAGCTGCTCAAGAAAGCAGGTCGGCGAAAATGATGAACACCTGACCCAACTACAGCTGCGAACCCGGAAATAGAGTTGCGGCTCGCGACATTGGTTGGGCGACGTGATCCGCACGCGTGGAAGCGAACGTAGGGGGAGGGGCATGCCTCCTCTCTCCGCCCTCGGAGCTCCGAAAAGTTCCCAGGAGGGCACTCTTTCATAGGGCACAGCGACCCGTATGAACGGAAAAACCGAACAGACACCTCTACTACCTACTCGGCTTCATTTTGTAGTCGTTCAACAGGTTTTGTGGTGCTACTTATGCGTGCCCGGATGGGTTCATTTCAACAACCGCTGCATGTTCCGGGATACAAATACCGGAAACACAAAACACAAAAAAATTGGCAACTTCCGCCGGGTAGAGACCCGAACTACCATCAAGGGGAATCGAAGAAGTCCCAAGATTCTAGGTTAGGGTTCAATGAAGTAACCCCGAGCTCACGCATTTCAAGTTTGAGAATCGGTCGAGGAAGCGATTTCCCCAATGCTTCCATGCATTCGCTTTACCTGGTGTACCTCCTGCTTTGGTTCCAGCTATTCTGAGGGAAATTCCGGAGTGTTTCCAGCTACTAGATCGTTCGATAGGTCTTTCGCTGTCAAAGAGATGAAAATGTATTCCTTCCCTGCAATCCGTTAACGCGTGTCCCTAGTGGTTCCCCATTGGCTCCCATTAGCAGATCGTTCGGATTCTCTGGTGTTTCCCTTCGCAGCTTCAATTACCTTCGAGCGCCCTGTACCCAGCTTTGTCGGGCGATTCATACACGTCAACATCGCAAGGACCTTCACCAGGGTTTACCATCCGGCTTTTCCATATGCATTATCGGACCACGCCGCTGCTGGATCAGAGATGAAATAGAGGGCCCGCGGTGCCCGTAGCGGTAGATGGCTTCCCCGCAGCTTTCGGGGTGCGGCGTCGAGTCCCGCGGGCGGCTGCGGCTGACCCCGCGCGGCGAGGCGGCCGACCGGGTCCGCGCGCTCGGCGGCCGCGTCGTGGACGGCGGCGGGGCGCTGGTCGTGCTGGGGAACGGGGCCGCCCCGCCCGAGGCGCAGGCGCCGGGCGCCGTCGTCGTCGACGAAGCGCTGTTTGCCAGCCTGCTGCTGCAGACGGAGGCGGCGGCGGCTGCGCCGCCGCCGGCCGCCGACCACCCGCCGAGCGAGGCGGTCGCCCTCGACTTCGCGGGCAAGTGCGTCGCTCTCCCCGTGAGCCTCTCCGCCGCCGCCCTTTCGGGTGGCATTCCCACCACAGCTGGCAACTGCGCCGGGCCGTACGCGGACTACGCCGTGGTCGACGACGCGGGGGCCGATGCAGGGCGAGACGTGGCGGGACGCCCGGCGGTTCGGTTGCACCGCGACATCTTGAAACCCCTGGGCCTCATCCTCGGGGCGGAAGCTGAAGGGAAAAGGCTCCATCCGACCGAATGCCTCAGCGAGGGAAAGTCGGTCCTGGCGGCGGGACGACCGGCGGCTTCGGAGGAGGGCTCCGTCGCGTCGCAGACTGCGACCGCCGCCGCGCCGGCGGCGGCAAGCGTCGCCGCGGCTTCGCACAGTGCGGCGGGGAAGGAGGAGGAGGAGGAGGCCCGCGGTCAGCAATGCGACCCGGCCCCGCCGACGGAGCAACGTGACGACGCGGGCCGCGGGGCAGCGGCGGCGGCGCTCACCGCGCCGATAGCAGCAGCGGCGGCTGTGGCCGGAGAGGCGAGGGCGGGCGCGAAGCACGGGGCGCCGCGGCCAGAAGGCCCGCCCCGCAGCCAATCGGCGGCGGCGGCCGCAGCTGTAGCGTTGTTCGGTTCTGCGGCAGCCCTGAGCGTCGCGACAAGCGACGACGACGAGCCGGTGCCGCCCGCAAAGCCCGAGAAGCCGGGGGGCGCGCAGGCGAAACCCTCGCAATCATCCACTGAAGCATCGAAGGCAACCGCGATCGCCGCACCAGCCGTCATCAGCGTTGTGGCGGCTTCCGTCGACGGCGAGGCGAGCGAGGACGAAACCCCAGCGAACCCCACGAAGTCGAAGAAGCCGGGCGGCAAGCAGCGGAAAGGCTCGCAAGCAAAAGGCAACTCATCCACATCCACTGAAGCATCGAAGGCAACCGCAATGGCTGCAGCAGCAGTGATCATTGCTGCGGCAACCTTGAGCGTCGCGACAAACGACGACGACGAGCCAGCACCCCTTGCAAGGCGAAAGAAGCCAGGCGGCAAGCAGCGGAAATCCTCAAAAGCTGAAAGCGACTCACCCACCGAAGCATCAAAGACAACCGCGATTGCTGCATCAGCAGTGATCAGCATGGCGGCTTTCGTCGACGGCGAGCCGAGCGGCGGCGAAGAACTCCCGACAAAGCGGAAGAACCGAAAAGCCGAAAGCGGCTTAGCATCGAAGGCAATGGCGCTCGCTGCAGCTGCAACAGTCGTCTGCGTCGCGGCGGCTTTGAACGACGAGCCAAGCGAAGACGAAGTACCAACACCCCCCGCGAAGCGTAGGAAGCCGGGTGGTAAGCAGCAAAAACCCGCAGCTCGTACCGAGGCGGAGCCTGCCGCCTCGCCGGAAAGCGGGAGCAGCGACAGTTCGACGGAAGAGGAGGTCGAGGAGCCTTGGTCCGTCTCCAGGCAGCCGGCTTCGGGGGCCGGGCAGGTGCCACCGGCCCTGACGGCAACGGCGCTCGCTGCAGCTGCAACAGTCGTCTGCGTCGCGGCGGCTTTGAACGACGAGCCAAGCGAAGACGAAGTACCAACACCCCCCGCGAAGCGTAGGAAGCCGGGTGGTAAGCAGCAAAAACCCGCAGCTCGTACCGAGGCGGAGCCTGCCGCGTCGCCTGCCGCCCCGCAGGAAAGCGGGAGCAGCGACAGTTCGACGGAAGAGGAGGTCGAGGAGCCTTGGTCCGTCTCCAGACAGCCGGCTTCGGGGGCCGGGCAGGCGCCACCGGCCCTGACGTGGGCCGACGTCGTTGCCGAAGACGTCGACGACTACGCCTGCTTTGCGGCTCGCAACGGATTGTGGGGCTGCTTGATCTGCGAAGAAGCGAAGGTGCGGGGCACGTGCCGGTATGCGAAGGAATGGGCGTCTTTCGCCGTGAAACCCCGTGGCCCGCGTCTCAGAAGAGAATCACAGAGAGGGCACCTACGCAAGGGCTGTCACAAGAGCTATCGGGCGGTTCTGCAAGCGGAGCTGCTCAAGAAAGCAAGTCGGCGAAAACGAAGGTGAACACCTGACCCAACAACAGCTGCGAACCCGGAAGTAGGGTTGCGGCTCGCGGTAGTTGGTCAGGCTACATGATCTGCGGAAGCGAACGTAGGGATGAGCCCCGTAGGGAGAGGCAAATCTCCTCTCTCTGCCCCGATCCCTCGGAGCCCCTAAACGTTGCCAGGAGGGCACTCTTCCCTACACTTGCTTGGGCACAGTGACCCTCCTGAGACCCGTCAGAACGCAGAAAGGTAACCGACATCTCTACTACCGACTCGGCTTCGATTTGTAGTTGTTCACCACGTTCTGTGGCCATTCGTTCTCGTTCTGCGTTCTTCTCATGAGAGTTCGAAGTTTGATGATGCGGGAATCCAATGGTAGGATACATCCCGACAGTCCGTACAGAGATGAAATGCCACCCTCGATGGATAGTGGCTGGACGATTTTTTTTCTTCCAGTATTGAGGAATGCGTATGGGTGCGGGAAGCGAGCCAGTAGCAGGTCTGTCATCCTGAATGTCCTAGGCTGCACGCGCATTCAAAAGACCCCACGACAATATATCAATCCGAGGTTAAAAAACACCAAGTTCTTAACATAAGCAACAGTCTAAAAAATAGGGAACGGGGAGGAGAAAGGGAATTTGTTTCCTGGCCTCGCCGGGGCTCACTCTGCGTATGAGGGCCAGCCGTGCTGGAGCCCACCGGTAATTTGCATTGGCGCAGGGTGGTATTCAGGGCAGCCGATCTCCCTCCATTCACCAGCCATTATTCTGTTGGCCGGTCGAAAAAAAAGGTGAACCATGGGAGTGACGCGGCTGTTGCCGGCTCTCTGGCTCACGGCACAAGGCGGATTTCTAGCGGTGCAGGCGCAGACGAGCCCGTCTTGCACTTCTCATGTATGCCCATCTGGGTCCGTACCAACGGGCGCTAGCTGTTCCGCATCTTGCGGCGACGCGGAGTGCTGTGCGAGCCTCCCTTCGTGCGCTACTTATCCGTGCCCGGATGGGTTCACTTCAACGGACGCTGTGTGTTCAGGGACTTGCAGCGAAGCGGTGTGCTGTGAGAGCCAGCCGGATGCGTCGTGCGCTACTTACCCGTGCCCGGATGGGTTCACTTCAACGGATGCTTTGTGTTCTGGAAATTGCAGTGAAACGGTGTGCTGTGAGAGTCAGCCGGATTCGTCGTGCGCTACTTATCCGTGTCCGGATGGGTTCACTTCAACGGATGCTTTGTGTTCCGGAAATTGCAGCGAAGCGGTGTGCTGTGAGAGCCAGCCGGATGCGTCGTGCGCTACTTATCCGTGCCCGGATGGGTTCACTTCAACGGATGCTTTGTGTTCCGGAAATTGCAGTGAAACGGTGTGCTGTGAGAGTCAGCCAGATTCGACGTGCGCTACTTATCCGTGCCCGGTTGGGTTCACTTCAACGGACGCTGTGTGTTCAGGGACTTGCAGCGAAGCGGTGTGCTGTGAGAGCCAGTCGGATGCGTCGTGCGCAACTTACCCGTGCCCGGATGGGTTCACTTCAACGGATGCTTTGTGTTCAGGAAATTGCAGTGAAACGGTGTGCTGTGAGAGCCAGCCGGATCCGTCGTGCGCTACTTATCCGTGTCCGGATGGGTTCACTTCAACGGACGCTGTGTGTTCAGGGATTTGCAGCGAAGCGGTGTGCTGTGAGAGCCAGCCGGATCCGTCGTGCGCTACTTATCCGTGTCCGGATGGGTTCACTTCAACGGATGCTTTGTGTTCCGGAAATTGCAGTGAAACGGTGTGCTGTGAGAGCCAGCCGGATCCGTCGTGCGCTACTTATCCGTGCCCGGATGGGTTTCATTTGAAGGACGGCGTGTGTTCCGGGACTTGCAGCGACGAGGTGTGCTGCGCTGAGAACGAGTGCTCCACGTACCCAAACAACTGGGCCGCTTTCAATGTCCCGCCGAACTGCACGACGGTGTCGGGCTGCACGGGCGGCGCGGCGAGCGTGCCGTGCGCCGAAGGGTTCACGGCGAAGGGAACCCCGGAGGTTAAATGCCCGACGCGTTACGGGCGGTTCGAAGCGGACGGCTGCCTTGCGAACGCGGGCTGCAGGCCGCTGGCTGAGGACGACGTGCCGGAGATCGTCCGGGTGCCGGGCGGGTGCGAGAACAGCGTGAAGGGGTGGTGCTCTCCGGGGAGCACCGCGCTGCAGTGCGGCACGGAGGCCCTGTCGCCGGCGAAGATGTGCAAGGTCGAGTGCGCCGCCGGGCACGGCTGCCGGTCCGACGACGGCGGGTGCGCCGGCGGCCCGCAGGCCACCAACGGGATCGTCACGAAGAGGCCGGCCGAGGCGGGCGACTACACGTTCCTCTACTTCTGCCTCTGCGGCGCGGACTGCTGGGACGCGAACCGAACCCTCACCGCCTTCACGGACGAGCCCCCGTGCGTTCCGCTGACCCCCACCGTCACGTTCACCGCGACCCTCCCCACACCGACGGAGACGCCGGTGGTGACCCCGACGCAAACAGTGACCCAAACGGTCCCGACGGTCACCCCGGGCACGGCTGATTCGGCGTCGCAAGACGCGTCGACGTTTGCGTGCGCGGCGGCGGCGACGGGCGCTCCCGTCTCGTGCTCGTTCACAGCCAGGGACGAAGACGGCGAACTCGTCACCGGCACCGACCACGTGACGGTGCGGGTTCTTGCCGGCGGCGGCGGCGGCGCGGCGGCGGTCGTGCACGGCGCGGCGGCGGCCGTGCAAGCGGGCGTCGGCGTGTACGTGGCGGAGCTGCCCGCCTTCGCCGCGGAAGGCCTGTACACCGCTGAGGCGAAGCTCACCAGCGACGACTGGGTGGGCGTGCGCGTGACGCTGCGGGCGGCGCTGGCCGTCGAGCTCGGCAGGGCGGCCGCGGTGTCGGTGGCGTGCAACCGGGTCGACCACCGCGGGAACCCCGTCGACAACGTCGCCTTCCTCGCGTGCGCGAACCAGTCGTCGGCGGGCTTCGCGCAGCGGAGCCTCGCGCTCGCGCCAGCGGCACCCGCCGACAACTGGATGCTCCTCGGCCAGCAGCTCCGCTGCGTGGCCATCCCGACCGTGCCGGACTGCACAAACTGCCGCCTGTCCCTCGCCGTCACCCTCACGGTGCCGGCCGGGTTATCGTCGTCCTTCTCCGCCACGCCGGCGCTGGTTGTAGCCGACCCCGGGGACAAGACGGACCCGCTCTCCCCGAAGCCGATTACGTACGCGTTCACCGTCGCTCCCGCGTCCTTCGACGCCGAATCCCTCCTCCGCTTCGAACCGTCCGCCGACCGGACCGCGGCGGCGGGCTCGGTCACGGTCCGCGAAGACCCCAGCCTTCCCGACGCCGCGTTCGACGCGCATCAGTACCCGTTCTCGTTCGGGGAGCCCTCGACCTCCGCGCTGGCGCTCCGCTGCGACGGCGCCCTGGCGTTCACCGCCGGCGACTGGGCCGGCGGGTCGGGCGAGGGCGGCACGGTGCGGGTCTGCTGGGCGCGGTCCGAGGAGTGCGGGCTGGTGGTGGTGCCCAGCCTGGCCGCCGACCAGCAGTTCTACGCCCGCGCGGCGTTCGCGGCGCTCGAGAGCGAGGCCGCCGTCGCCGCCGCCGCCGCGGCCTCGCGCTTCTACGGCGGCGGCGCCGGAACGCCCTACGTCGCGACCGGCGCCGCGGTCCTCGGCGAGCTCCCGTTTTTCGTCCTGTCCGCCCGCCGCGTGCGCGCCCAGTGGGACGCCGGCGACGCAAGCACCCCGCTGACCGAGCTCCGCCTCGCCAGCGGCGGCTGGGCGGTCGCCGATGTCTCCGTCGCCTTCGGCGAAGACGGGGCGGCGGTGCCGATGGTCGGAACCACCGACGCGGCTGTTTCCGCGGTTTCCCACCGAGTCCCGGCGGACCGGTCGCTCGTCGACTGCCTGCCTTCGAACGGCACCCACGCAGCGCTGGAGCCCGGACACTCCGTTTCGTGCACCATCCGCCCGTTGGACGCGGCAGGGAGGTCCACCCCCGTGGTTCCGTCCGCCTTCCGGGTGTCCGTCACCGGAGGCCTGCCCGTGGAGCTCAGCGAGGTCGTCGCTCGCGCAAGCAACGCGACGGCGTATTCCTTAGTGGGCGTTGACGAAGGCGAGGAGCGGGCGTTTGAGGCGTTTCCGGCGGCGTTCGCCTTCGCGTTCGACGTCACCCTGCCGGCGGGCGCCGAGCCGGGCGCCGCGGCGGACGTGCTCGTCGCACTCGCGTCCGGCGCCGAAGTCCATCGGCTGCGGGTCTCGTACGACCGCCCCGCCGCCGCCGCGGCGCTCGCGGTGTACGCGGACGGGCGCCGGCTCGCCGAGGGCGCGGCCTTCTCCCTGGCGGGCGACGGCCCCGTCCGCCTCAGCGCAGTGCCGTCGAATACGAACGGCCCCGCCGAGTTCTCGTGGGTGTGCGGCGGCGTGCTCCTGCGGGAAGAGGCGGCGGTCGCGGTCGAGCGGGCGGAGCTGGCAGCCCTCGGCGCCGGGAGCGAGCCGCTCGCGTGCAGCGCCGCGGCGCGCGTCTCCGCAACCGACACGCGGATCTCCGCCAATTTCAGCATCCGGCTCAACGCGTTCGATGAACCCGGGACGGTGGCCGCGACCAGCTCGTCGTTTCCGGGCGTCGACGCGTCCGTGCGCGCGGTGTGCACCGGGTTTTTGGACGGGGACGCGCCGTTGTCGTACCGAATCGCCGCGGTCAACGGGAGCGGGGCCCGCCTACGGTACTTGACGCAGCCGTCGGTTTCGCCGGAGGCGGAGCTTTTTGCCGATCGAGTCTCGGCCGACCCGGCGACGCTCACCATCGCGTGCGAGGCCGCCGACGCGCTGGGGGCGACTGCGACGTCCACCAACACCGTCGAGTTGAGCGTCCCCGGCTGGACGCCGCCGGCAGCGCCGTCGGAGCAGGACGAAGCCGCGCTGCGCCTTGCCAGCGCCGGCGCCCCGTCCCCGGACGGCCTCGCCCGCGCAGCCGACACTCTGGCGCTGCTGACCCTTGCGTCTCCGGCTGCCCTCGTGGACGCGGTGTCCACGGTGTCGGCGAGCGTCTCCTCCCTCTCTAGCTCCCTCGCTGGGCAGGACGGCACCCTGGAGGGTGCCGTCGCCCAGCAGTTCACGCATGCGCTCTGGCAATTAACAAAGGCTCTGCAGAACAATGCGGTTTGTTGTTTTCCTTTTTCGTCGTACGACGCCGGTCTCATAAGAGTAGTGTCAACCAGCAAATAACATTACTGTGGCACAAGACTCTCCCACTTCACACGGCCGAGGACGTGCCCGATTCCGATCAAATCTGGGCGTAGCCGGATGCAAAGCGGTCCGTCGCAATAAGCACCGAGCGGCGTCTCCGAGTATTATCTTGGTGCATTTATCCTCTAAGTATTAGGCCCAGCAAGCTGTGCACGTGGGGTATGCAAACTATATACTCCAGAACGCGTGTTCTGAGGCCGAATTGGGGCCCAAATCTACCCGGCAAGCCTGGGTTCAGAGGTCCCTGTACATGGCTCAACATGCGCAGCAAAGTCCTTTGCCTGAGTTTTTCTGCCCCACCCTTCCCACTCCCTTCTGGCATCGTCCAACCTACGGTTGACGAAGGCGGTGCTTCATTGTATTCCGGACCACAACGTGAATGAGATCCGTCACATCACGCTCTCTACAAACGTACCCAGGGCACTTCGAGTTTGACGTCGTCTCGCATAGCTGGCTACAGAAGCATTGCTACGGTATGCCTTTTTCAATCGCACTTCGCACCCCCAACCCGGGGTGGACCTGGCTCAAATGTTGCGTCGCCGACGCACTGAAACGACAAGTCGAATGCTGGCGATGCCGGAAGAGCTGAAAGGCAGCGTCAGTTCGGGAAGATTGATTGCTCGAATCGCTTCAACCAAACCACAGGCGGTCGGTAGCATCCCCGCCGGGACCAAGCTGTCCGCTGACGCGGTTTCGGACATGGCGGACACGATAGTGAGCGTGCTGCGAGGCTTCGGCGACGGGGGCGGCGGCGTCGGGGTGCGGCGGGAGGGCTCGGCTCTTCTGGTCGACGACTCAGTGCAGGAGAGCATCGCGCGGGCGACGTGCACGATCGGGGTCAGCAGCGTCGCGACCGCGAACGCTGGCGACTGCTCTGTGTACGACTCCGGGGACTCCGCGTTCAACGTGTCCGCATGCTTCGTGCCGGCGGGCGACCTGCTGGGGCGCGAGACGACGAGCGGAAGGACGCAGACCGGGCACCAAGCCGGTGCCGGGTCGTTTTCGGTGTCCGACCAGCCGCTGACGGCGGCGATCCAGGTCCTCTCCGTGGTGGCGAAGCGGAGCTTCGAGTTCGACCTGGCCAGCCGGTCTCTGGTGGGCCCCGTGGCCATGTACTGCCTCTTCGACGCAGACCGCCTGTCGCTGGTCTCGCTCGCGCCCGGCAGCGAGTTCCGCTGGACGCTGCCCGTGTCGGCAGCGTCGGCCCTCGACTATTTCTTCGTCGCTGGCAGCCCCGGCGTGTCCGTCTACGAAGACAACCGATGGACTGACTCGTCGTGCCGGCTCACCGACGAGACTGGCGGGGGTGTGGTCGACCTGGGAAACGCAAACGTGCTGACGGCGGTGTGCGAGAGTGTGCGGAACCCAATCGTCGTCGCAGCGACGAGCGGCGCGGCGGAGTGCGTTCCCGAGGTTATTCAGGGCTGCGTCGCGACCAACGGGGCTGCGAGCATCACCGGGTGCCTTTGCGTCGCGTGCGGCAACGGGTACCTGGCGGTCCCCGTTTTGAACGGCCTGCAGTGCAGGCGCGCGGAAACGTACTCCTGCAGCGACGTCGGGACCCTCGTCACGTTCGCGTCGCAGTGCGTGAACGCCGCGGTGCTGCAAAACGGGTACTGCGCCTGCCCCGCAGGCACGGCGTGCCGCGGGACCCCGGGCAGCTGCATCGCGGTGAAGAGCTGCGGGGACACCGGCCTCGACTTCGAGTGCGTCGAGAGCAACCTGCTCCACGACTCGGCGTCGCAGCGGTGCCGGTGCCGCGAGATCGGAGGCAGCCCGCACGTGTACTGCGACGCGACGCGGACGTGCCAGCTGCTCAAAGGCTGCGGCGACGCCACCGGGGCGCAGGCGTCGTGCGGGTACAACTCCGTCTTCGACTCCGCGGCTTCTGTGTGCGTCTGCCCTTCGGGGTATTACTGCACGGGGCCCGCTCCCTCCGTGTGCGAACGGCTGGCTGCGTGCTCAGAGCACCCAGCGCGGAATCAGTCGGATATGTGCAGGGCGGAGCTGCTTTACGCCGGTGATGTCGAAGGCGTCGCAGCGCTCGCGGGAACCGTCGTCTCGGGCGTGATCACGGTGACGTCGACGTCTCCGATACAGTTCGTCACGCGCGACGAGCATCCCGCTTCGATTCTCCAGCAGCGGCTCGTCGAGAACACTGCGCTGAACCAAAGCAGCCTGCTGGGGTACCGCGTCCGCCGGCCGGACGCGTCGACTGTCGCCACCATGCACGAGGCCTTGCTCCCTTCCGGCCTGTCCCTCTTCTTCACCGTCACCGTGTCTGTCGAACTGTCCGCCATCGCGTACACGAAGCAAGCCTTCGCGTCCTCGCTGTCCACGTTCCTCGAGACCCCCTTCCAAACCTCGACGCCGTGCCTGAGTCCGGCAGACCAGCGAATTTCCTGCTTGTTCACCGTCTCGGATATTGTGTTCACCCCCGTCGATGAAGTCCTGCAGGGCAGCTGCCTTTGCCCTGGGAATCAAGAGTGTTCCGAGGGGAACGTGTGCACGTGCCCGACGTGTCTGAACGGCGGCTCATGTTCGTACCCGGCGAAGGGAGTCGACGACCACAGTTGCGACTGCGTGCTGGGGTGGAGAGGCGACGACTGCAGTGTGCCCGAGGAGGAGGTCGACTGGTACGCTGATTACAGGTACCTCAATGCGGAGTACGCGGAGTACGAGGCGCTCGACCCGGGGCAGAAGGTTCGGTTCCGCGAAGCGGCGGAGGCGTTCTTCGCGGGCGTGACGAAGCGCGTGTTCGCGTTCTCGGTGCAGGTGCACGGCGGGAGCCTCGTCGTCTCATTCGGGGCGACGACGCTCGCGTCCACGTGGGCCGCCGTCCAGCCCCTCGTCGAGACGGACGGCGCCGCCGACGGGCTGGCGCAAGTCCTCCAACCCTTCCTCCCGACGCCCCTCGGAATCTCCCAGCACAGCTCGTCGACCAATGCCTGCCCGCGACTTGAGGACTGCCTCGAAATACCGGCCCACTGGACAGTTCCGAGGTGTCAATGTCTCCAGGTACGCTCTATCCACCCTGACTCAACAACTACAGCAAGCAGTAAGTGAGCCGGTCCATCCCCTCTTTATAGACCGTGATAGACCGAAGAATACAGCACCGGGCAATTCGATGATAGACCGTGGTGGACCGTGATTCACTGTGATAAACAGCAGCAGGCACTTCGATGCAGTTTCAAGAGATAGGGACGGACCGGCTCAGTAAGGGAAGTAACGCGGGGACGTGCCCTACAGCAGGGCTTACCACCTTCGCTAAATTCGCGGTTATAAACCTGACCTCAGTGTGCAAGCACCACGCGCTCTTCGAACCCAATAAATATCCTCCTCCCAGGGTTGTCACTAAAATGGCTCGGGCCCCCGACGCTTTCCTAGTTTGCTCCCTTTGTACAATGCTCCGATCGACACTAGGAAGTGTTGTTCCCTGTCTAAAGGGGTGTCTCGCGGCTGGGGACAACCTTCGTCTCCCTCCGCGAGCCTGTCTTTTTTTGGCACGCTCAAACAAAACGAAGCGCCTGTCTTTTTTATGGTAACAACCGCGGTTGTCATTATCAAAAAGTGACGGTTGGCAGCGTACTGTGGAAATTACCATACCGGTGATAGCACATTACGCACGAACAAAAATGCCGGCTGTACCATCACGTGAGGACATGTAGCTACTACTGTGTAGCTCATGTATGGCTGCTGGTGCGTCCAGTCTGCATGTTTCTCAGAGAGCGAGAGAGTCACCGTTGCAACCAAGCCTTCGGAGCAGATGGGTCACGGCGATACACACGTTCTTGCCTGCCTTCTGTACTCTGTTTATGATTCGGGCAGTACCTTTCCTCGTCGCGTGTCACGGCGCCACCCACCTAAATACTCACAGTGCAAACCAGGCATGATGCCGGATGACCGAACCGACTCGACGACGTGCATCAGCAGTGCTCCGTGTGGGGTAGCGAATTGCTCGTACCATGGGACACCGGTATGGTCTTCGTCAGCAACGCCGGCCACCCTCGCAACGGCAGGTCGGTGTCTTTTGCGCTTTATTCTCAAGTCGATATGCCAGCCAGACCACTGGTACCGGATTTCTACACCGTCTATGCCTATCAACCGGTGCCATCGGCTAGTTGTACGTAGATGTAGAAAGTTGAAAGTGTAGCAGTTACTGCGGAATTTCTGCACAGCCACCAAGCCACCGAAGAACCAGATGGGTTGTCGTTGACCAGATGGGTTGCCATTGAACCTTGTCCAGACGCAAGCTCCCTTGGGTCGAGGTTTTTACCCAGTGTGCAATGAATGTCGTAGGTAAATCCTCTGAACGTCGTGTGTCCACCGGTCGGTGTCTGGTGCGGAGGAGGAGGAAGGAGAAGGGACGCGTGCGCTTTGAGTGCTCGGGAACGACATCCAAAGGCGGGGCGTGCGCGTTTAAGTGCACCGCCATGCTCCACGCCGAAACAGGGACGTATCACGTGACCCAAGCTGACGCCCACTCCTGCGTTTTCACGACAGGCTCGGGCGATGAGAAGGCCAACGAGCTGGCGGATAGCGGTCCACGTCGAGGCGGAGCCGGATCTATCGGTGAAAGGCATCGTTGCGTCGATGTGCACAAGCGGCGTCACCATCACAAGCAAGGTGGCGCGGTTGGCGAAAGCGCAAGCGCAAGCGCTACAGGACGGGGCTGGACGCTGCATCGGGGGTCGGAAGCTCCGATCTTACTTTGCAGCTGTCAAACGTGTCGATGCAGAAGCAGCAACAAGCATTGACACAAAGCCCGGCATCGCAACAGAAGAAGACGCCAACCTGAGGGACGTGTTCAGCTTCGCGTTTCTCGCTTTTGGAGCACGCTCCGCGATGTTCGTGTCGGTGGACGGGACCCACCTCACACACGGTGGTGTCTTGTTCGTTGCTGTGGCCCTCACCATATGCAGAAGGTCGTTCCCATCGCGTATGCTCTGGGTCAGACCGAAGACACATCGTGGACCTCCTGCAGCTGAAGGAACACCTGCCCGAGGGGTTCACCCTTATGTCTGACAGGGACAAGGGGCTCATGGGCGCAGTTAAAACTGTGCTGCCCACCACCCTCCACCTCATCTGCGTCAACCACGTTGTTCGCAATGTGAGTAAGAGCTTCGGGTAGGGAACCCAGCACGTGGAAGCTGGGAAAACGACGACCTGGCGTCCCATCTGGACAAGCTCCGGGACTGGTGGGGGGTGTAGATGCCACCACTACACCAGCAACAACAAGAACGCCAAGCTTGCAAGAAGCGCCCAGAATGCTATCAACCTTTTCGAAGTTTGCGCGTATGCCTGATCAAGGCTGATGCACCTGTTTGCTCCAAGGGCTGGGCATTTTCCGGACGGCGCCACCTTCGTACCGTGGGTGGATAAACGGCTGGGTCGCATCGAGTACCAAGCTCGCGGCTTCTCTGC
Organism: Diplonema papillatum; assembly: GCA_030068145.1. Classification (NCBI taxonomy): domain Eukaryota; phylum Euglenozoa; class Diplonemea; order Diplonemida; family Diplonemidae; genus Diplonema; species Diplonema papillatum. The sequence goes on from JAPJBO010000156.1 coordinate 85,095, forward strand.
CACGCCTGCAGGACGTGGAGAGTACGAGGTAGAGGAAGCGAAAAGCGGACGGCAGCAAAGGGTGCGCGTTTTGAACAAGGACACCGTGTACATGTGCGCAACACGTGTCGCAGCTTCCGTGCGTTCACATTGTGTGTGTGTGTGTGCGGACAGCGAAAGGTTCATCCCTTGTCCCTTCTCGACGCCCTCTATCGTGGAATCCCTGCGGTCGTTTTATGACGTCAGTGCCCCGATTGTCCTGGACGTAAAAACCCTCGCACTGGACAATCTTGCACCCCCACGTCACAAGAATCCCTCAGGCCGACCAAAGGAGAAGCGCATACCAAGCCGGGGTGAGAACGTCGACGACGACGCCTTGCCATTCAAAGACACCAAAAAGAGAAAGGTCACCTGCGTCAGGTGCGGTGGTGAGGGACATTACAAGGTTACCTGCACGAATCCGCCTCTGCTGGCAAAAAAGACAGCAAACAGCAGGATCAAGAAACGGGGCAAGATTCGAAGTGCCGAGAGCCCGAAGATTCGGAAGAAGAAGCACCGCCGGTGCCAAAGCCAAAGGAAAAAAGGGGCAGAAAGATCAGAAACCTACCAAGCCTCCGGCGTCCAAACCTGGCCTTCCAAGGACCAACGTCGAACCTCCACTGGCTCCAGTAAACCCCCAGCCAACGAACAAAAGCCGTATCAGTCCCGTGCTCTGACCTGGGTACAGACCACTGGTCCTGGTCCCCGGTGATGGCGACTGCTTTTACAGCTGTCTGGCCAACGTCCCGAACACCCAGAACATGTTCTTCCATGGGTTCGGGTGCAATTTGTACATCGAGCGTGGGCCAGCACCGAAGCCGTTCTCCTGGCGGCAATTGTGTTCAAGGTGAAGATTGTCCTCATCTCTGTCCTCCAGGTTCCAGAAGCAGAGCACCCCGTCGAAGAGCCTGTGTCGACCGTGTACTTCATACACGAAGACGATTTGTCGGGTGCCAGCGACTATTTTTCGCTGGTGCGGGGCACTCGGCAGCTCCTCCGGAAGTTGCCTAAGCAACTCCGCTTCAATTCTGCACTGCTATAGCCAATCAGCGCGTCTTGTGCACCTGGCAGCACCATGATCATCTCTCTTTCTTCGTTCAAGTTTCTTCAACTCTCTTGGAGTGCTGCCGCTAACCTCACTTTTGGTGAGGAATTCAAAAACCTGTTTGGGGCTTGTTTTGTTTTTGAGCCCCCCAAAATCCCCCCCCCCCCCGTGTTGAGAAGGTTATTTGCTTCGTTTTGCCTCGGTTTCCCGACCAACTTTCTTTTGCCGCTCTGAGACCGAGAAGCTTTTCCCCAGGGGAGGTCCGGGGGGCTCTGCCCCCCGGCGAACGGTCTGGTACAGGTGAAAATGGACTTTTCAACTTTTTTTTTTTGGAACAACATACCACGCTGGACATGTCAGTACAAAAAAGGAAGTTGGCAGCGTTGGAACCTGCCATGTAAAGATACAAAACAGGTCCTTCGCACACACAAATAAGACACGTGCTAGAAATAGGTCCGTTCTGAGAAGCGACTTCGACGGGGGCTCCTTCGACTGGTCTTCGATCCACAAAGGTGACAGTGCCCCCGGGAATTATCCGAGCTGAGGAAGACGGCGCTTGCATTTTCCCGATGTGCTCAAGAGCCATGCCGGAGGGCTGACCCACTGCTTCAGATGCGGCCTCACGGCGCAATTTCTTGGAATTTTTTTTTCAGCAAGGTGAAATTTTTGCTGGGGATTTTTTCATGTTGACGAACGGACAGATCCTTAACCCGCATATTTATATAGTAACCTGGTCTGATCATCTGGGGGTCTGACCCGCTAGAATTGGATGCTGCCAAAATTTTGCAGTTTTCCCAAAGGAATTGCCTAGGAAAATGGATTTTTCAACTTTTTTTTTACATAAGCGCCAGCTTGAAAGGAAATGCTCGACGATGCTGCCCGACAAAGAACAGAAGGGATCCAAAGTGCTGTAACTACCGAACCACGTGTTGAACGGACGTGAGGTCATGCGGGTCTACCCCTACACGACAAACCACACAAACACAACAGGTCAAAAGTCCTGAGTGAGAAAACAACACACGATGGTGTAAGCGAAGAACAAATCAGATTGTGTTTGTGTTGTATTTGCCCCTTACCTCTATATTTCCCCCCTTCCATTCGGAGTCGAAGCAGCTACGTCGAGTGTTTTTCAGGGTTTTTTTGGAGAACGTTTGCACTTCTCAGTCTGTTTGTCACAATAAACACTGCACATTCCTGGAGGCAACAGCCCATTTCAAATTCAACCACCACTCGATACTGCGTGCTGGTAAATCATTGGCACGAGTAGACGCAGACCAGAGATCACATGGAACAAGGCACTTGTGCCGACTCGGAGAGAATCTGTCAAGAAGTCCGGGCTGCTTCTGAGCCTCGACTCTCTTTCTCGGCTCCAGCCCCTGTGGCAGCCCAGACTTCTACCGCCAGCCCACGCCCAGCAGAGAGTAGACTGTGATCCAGTGCTTTGGCTACACGATACCAACAGGAAAAAGGTGAGGAATTCCTCATGAGGAATTCCTCACCCTCTTTTTTCGAGCCTCTTTTTTTTTGAGGAAGTCCTCGCACTTTTTCGTTAGCGGCATTGCTCTCTTGTCTGGTTGAGGCAGCCTTGCCAGCTGCCCTAAGGTTTAGTTTCTCCTTTTCCTGCGATGAGGAAGTCTGTGCAGTTCATGATGAACTGAGAGCTGACTTGAGGTCAGGAAGAGTCGGCGTCGGAGAATGGTATCATTCATCACAAAGCCCAGGACTCTTAGCAGCACGCATGGGTTGGCCTGGAGGCCACCAACCAGACAGGTCCAAGACACTATGTTAGGTTGCATTTTCCGAAAGATCTTTTTTCCGCAGCGAAACAGCACCGCGCAGACCACCCCGAATTTCTCTTTTCTCCACTTCTTATTTCCATGTCCCCTCTGTTCAGTTACGGGAGTAGGGGAGGGCGGGCAAAGTAAAAATCCCCCACCATAACGTGAGACGCAAAAACAAAGAACGAAACCGAACACGAAAACAAACAAACGCGCCAAGGATGGCGACGGGGAGGCACAAGGAACCACCTCACCTGTTCTCAAGAACTAGCCTGAGACAGGTATCCACCGTACCGAGAACCGATAACCGATAGCCGTTCCGACGTATGAAAACGAAAGCGAAAAACGAGTAGCCTTTTTTACAGGGCAGCATGTCAGATGTCAGGGTGAGTAGCGACACCCCCCTAAGCCAGCACAGTATACCACGGGGCGGGATTTGGATTCGACGGAAAAGGACGCTTTTTCTCTCCCCCAGCCCCTGACACACTCAAGCAAGGGCTTTCAGCCCTCGGAGACCCTGCCTGACATGAGGGAAGGCCAACCGACAATTCAATGTCGGTCCCGAGTGTCAGGTTAATCTTCACCTTCACAAGGTCAGAACCCCCTGCACGTAGCTCGTCTGACGAGTGCCCGGCGTGTGGGGGGATGCGTAACTTGCCTAACCGGCCGAAACGGGGGTCTCCGCGTGATGCCGACACTAAAGCACTCTCAACACCCACCCTCCAGGGAAAGCAACCCGCCCTCTTCCAACACACCTCGACCCCTGCGACACAAAAGGAAAACAAGCGCGTGGCGTGCCTTCCGGCACAAAGCGGGCCCAGTAACGCCCCTACCCGATCTCACTTCCGGGTGCCTCATGCAAAAAAAAAAAAAAAAAGTAGCCGTAGGACTCTAGATGGTCGAGCCAACGAGCAGTGGTGTTCAGGGTGAGGGGTCAATGGTTCAATTCCTTCGTCTGGAGTTTTTAAGCCTTTTTATCGACCACTAATTTGCAAAAACAAAATTGTGCCCTTATATCCCAGTTTGGGATATAAGGGCACACCATATATCCCAGTTTGGGATATGAGGGCACAAAAATTTGTTTGAAGTGGGATGTAAGGGCACAGATTTGTTTTGAGTGGGATATAAGGGCATTCCATCTTGTTCTTGTGATTTTGCAACGAGCTATGTGCAGCGGCAGCTACAAACGCGCAGACAACACCAGACAAGCATAATTACCAACTGATATGCTTGCTGCGCAAAAGTGTCTTTGCATTGCTGCATGGCTCGCTCGTTGGAAAAAAAAAAGTTGAGTCGCGGCTCTTGACAGAAAGATGCTTTTTATTCTCTTCGCATTTTCCCACGACTGGGGGTCGGTCCCGCTTCAAGTTGCGTTGAGTTTCCGACTCCCGCAATCGTGAGCAGCACGTGCTCAAGAGGGTCTAGTCAACTACTTTGTGCAGTACTTGGCAGACTTGCATCCTATCAAATGAAATGAAACAACGACAGGTCGGTTACCGAGAAATTAGCTGTAACTGCACGTGCGCCGCCAATTTCAGGAGCAGTCGCACTGTCGCACCGTTCTGCGACATTGATGAGTGTCTTTTGAGTATCGAGGCGTGGGAGCAAGACTCCTGCGGCGTGCACAGGTGCAGCCGGAGGAGTGACCACAAGACAGGTGTCGGCGACGTAGTCGGCGAATGCGTTGACAAAGAGACAATCCAACGTATGTAACGCTCTCATCCTCCTGCAAAAAAAGAATACAGGACCAGCCCCTCCAGGTTTCATGCCCTATTCACGGATTCTTACACTCCCTTTTCCTCTGTCTAATCATAGCAATCTTTTCGGACCAACAATCTTGCGGGTTGGCCTACAATGTATTGTACAAGTGTAAAAAGACGTAGTAGCAGCGTGTTTTCGTGGTTCGTCAGGATTCAACCTGAAAAGGAAAGGGGCTAATACACAAACCCGCAAAGCAAAATGAAGCCTGTCTTTTTCATTTCATTTCATAAACTATGATTTCCCCCCCTGAACGTCCCCGTCCAAAGGACCACTGAAGAGCTCTACTTTGGATTGATATGCGTTCAAGAGCGAAACCTGAGACGAAGAACGAGGTGCACACAACACCGCGGTGAAAAAAGAATAAAGAGGACTAGTCCCTCAAGGTTTCATACCCTACCTGCGGAGTCTTACACTCCCTGCGACCCTTTTCCCTTTCCCCTATTTTAGTTTACACTTTCTTCGACGAAGACTTGATGCTAGCATCAAACATGCATGAGAGGCAGTGTTCTGCCTAATAATTAAGCTAAGTTTTTCCCCCCTGCGATGGGTACCAGTCCCACGCTGGCTGTGGCCATTACACTGCTCTTGCGTTTCGCGAGACTGCAAGCAAACACAAGAGGTCTAGTCAACTGCTCCCTGCAGTAGCATACTTTCAAAAACAGTTCAACGATGATGGCCTGTCGTGCGAGAACAGCTTTTTGTTCACCGAGTCTCCGGACCTCAAACAATGTATCGATGGTGGTAAGGTCACTCACTGCCGAAAAAGGTTTTCAGCCCCTTCGTGAACAGAAGCCACACACTGCTTTCGTAGTTCGGCCTCTTGCAGCGACCGTCTTTGCAGCTTCTGCGCCGAAGCCTCTTACGTTTCTTGCCGCTTACAAATGAAAAAAGAAAACCTAAGCGTGTCTAACCTTTCGTAAGAATTACAGCGAAGAAAACAGTACAAATCCTCACCGCAGTCGCAACGTCGAACATTATTTTCGTCACGGTGCTCGCTGTGCTCGTGCTCACCTGCATTGTGATCCTGGCTTACCACGTGAGCAACAACCGGCTGCCGTGGGAAGGGACCCTCAATTACCAGAAGCCCTCTGATGACGAAGGGCTGGAGATGGAGGAACGGCCAACAGAGGTGCCGGGGTCGGTCCTCGAGGAAGACACCGATCGCGGCTTGGACGAAACCGTGGACGTGCTGGGCGAGACGCACGACGACGAGGACTGATTCATCCGTCGGCACCACCACACCCACCACCAGGCCCGCGGCGCGCCTCCGAAATGACGTGCGCCCGCAGCTGGCAGTGCGGGGGAGGTGTGGGGCCGAAAGCCTCCACCCGGAGTTGACCTTTGCCGGTCCGTTTTCTGGCTGTTGGCTGCGCTCCTGGTTTTCTTCGCCGGCGAATTCTAGAAGAGGTGCTGCTAGAGTGGCTCAAGCTTGTTACCAGCCGGTCTTCTGCTCGTTGTCGTTGCTGGCTGCGCCCCAGTTCGTCGCCGGGGGATTCGAGGTCTGCTACTGTGGCTCATACGTGTTCACTCTTGGGCGCTGTGCACGCCCATCCTTGCCGATTCGCTAGCTGGTGTAAATTCTGTTGCCCCCACTCACGCACGTTGCTCGGGCTCTGTTTTTAAGCCAGTGGAACCGTGTCTTGCATCAGAGAACAGCAACGGCAGACCTTGTCTTTCACATCGGTACGGCCGGGTGCTACGGGAACAATAGCTGCAAGCACGTCTCCGGACAACAAGCGACAACCCCTCCTCCCCTTCCTGCTGGATCCGGACTTTTCGACAAACCTTGTTTTTTGATCGCGAGTTCAGTTTTCTGCGTCGCGCTCTTTCCTTGCGCGCTAAAGCAGATGTTTGAGTTTGGCTCTAGTCCGGCCTTATGCGAGGACACCAGAGAAGTAGAACAGGTCTCTCTCCTGTTTTCGCTATACTTATCCAAGAATGGGAGGAGGACAGCACCCCGAGGTTAGCGTCTTCGGATCCGTAGTTTTGTTCATTTTCCGGTGCAAACGAGCTTCGGCTTCCAAATCTTGCGGAAGCTCCTTTGGTCTAGAAATTCGAGTTCACTACTATTGTAGGATTCTTCACAGATAGTGCACGAAAGCTCAAGAGATGGGACAATATGGTGACCCACGTATCCCGTGGGGGCAGCACGAAGATCAGGTCTGACCCTGGGGGGAATTAACCTGGGTCAGGGTCAATGGGGTGGACTGTCTCTGTGAGATTTCCCCTTCTTTTTCGTACGCCTCCTTGGCAGTAGTACCGGACGCAAACTCTGATTCCCTGGCCAAAGTGAGCGGGAGAGTGAAAAGAAACTTGCAGTTCTGAGTCGAGAATCACGAAGAGGGTAAATGGCAAAGAGTCGGAGGCACGCACGAACTGCTCAAACGACGGAGATCACCGCAAACCTCTCCCCTATCCTCCCAGAACCAGATCTATTAGCAACCCACTTCCACTAGAACCGTATTGGCAGACGTTTGAACAAGCCAGCGTGCTCGCCGTGAATGAGAAGCATCGAATCCAACGGGTCGACTTTTATCCATCGAATACAACGGATCCTCCCGTCCGCATCTGACGGCCCGACAAGGAATGCTCAAAAACATTCTTCGGCTTCCCCGCATCAGCCGCCTTTCAAAATACCATCAGTCATAGTGTGGGAAAGCTGACATCCCGTCCCAAGAGATTACTTTCGAAAGCACCGTTTCTACGAGCACATAGAGCACGGGTCTTGGTGCGAGGCATCTCGCGCTCTTGTGTGTGTTGTAGCATCAAGACCTCGCCTCCGTTGATGTCTAAAGCGATGGTGATTTCGTGCGATTGTTCTCGGTGGGAGGGTCATTTGAGAGACAGAATGCGTATAAAATAAATAAAAAGGTCAAAAGTGGAAATGTGGATAATAAGAAAAACGACCGTGTGCCAATGGCTTTGCAACCCTTTCAACAACACGAGCAAGGCGAGCGGCGCAGGCCTGCCACCCACCTCGCTCACACGCAGCACCCTGGTGATTCATCGCCAGTTTTTCTTGCCTGCTCGGTGGCCTCGTGTGCTCGCACGGTATCAAGGGAGCGGCCGTTGAATCCCCCGCACTTGCGCCGGGGATGAGGCTTGGCTACAGTGCAGAACGCGTTCGACCAAACGAGCAACGCAACACGTAGTCAAAAACGAAAAGAAGAAGAAACACGCGAAAAAAAGTGCCGGGCGGCGGAAGAAGAGAGCTGCCCTGCGCCGCGTGCGCCCAACCAATGAACGACCCGCGGAAAGGACCGCTTTCCGCGGCCCTCCCCTTCGCCTCGTGACGAACTCTCAGGCGTGGGTCGGCCCCCGCCCGTTTCCTTTCACCCTTTCAGAAGTAGCAATCTTGCGGGTTTGCCTTACAATGTATTGTGCAGGCTAAAGGTGGCGGTTGATCTGAACTCCCAACGCTGTAGACAATACTCAAGGAGGCCGCGCGATCGAATCAAGCGCACTGCACAAAATAGCTTGCTATATTTTCGGGGGTGAAATGTGCCGCCTGTCAAAGACATTCAGCTGTTGCCACGGGGCAGAAACCCCCGGGCAGCCAAGTCTCGACCTGAACGCCGGACCTCCCACGCTCTATGCGAATACGAATGATCCCGAATCCTGTGTCGCCGAAACTCAGCTGGAGACCCACTGCATTCAGAAAAAGCGGATGGGCCCTGCACTGAAATCTGGAGGCGTAGCATCTTCGTGCATTGAGAACCGCGTGAAATAGACAGTACGCGAATGCCAACTCACGCACAACCTTCCAATGTTCTATCCACGCAACAGTTTGAAAGAAAAAGGGGGGGGAAGCACACGATGAACGTGTCGCGTTGGTCGTCGCGCATGGCGCGAGAGGGCACCGGCGTGACGGGCAAGCTGTGGCCCGAGATGCTCGCCCTGGCGGCCACGCCGGGCGTCGTGAATTCGGGGCAAGGGTTCCCCGACCACAAGGGTTGCAGCACGGCGCTCGCCGCCGCCCACGACGCGCTCGACGAGATCCCCGCGAACCAGTACTCGCCGATCCCGGGACTCAGCTCGCTGAACGCGGCGGTCTCGAAGTACTACAAAGCCCGGTACCCGGCTTCCCACGAGCTCAACCCCCCGTACCGAAGTCTGGAAGCGTATCGTTTTAGGTCTTCCGAAATTGAGAACCGCGTGAATAGATAAGCATCCGACAGTACGAAAATATTAATTTAGTAAACCTTCTATGGCTCCCGCGAATCAGCCGGATACTCACGCATCAGGTCTGTAAGAAAAAAGAGGAAGCACACGATGAACGTGTCGCGTTGGTCATCGCGCATGGCGCGAGAGGGCACCGGCGTGACGGGCAAGCTGTGGCCCGAGATGCTCGCCCTGGCGGCCACGCCGGGCGTCGTGAATTTGGGGCAAGGGTTCCCCGACCACAAGGGCTGCAGCACGGCGCTCGCCGCCGCCCACGACGCGCTCGACGAGATCCCCGCGAATCAGTACTCGCCGATCCCGGGGCTCAGCTCGCTGAACGCGGCGGTCCCGAAGTACTACAAAGCCCGGTACCCGGCCTCCCACGAGCTCAACCCCCCCGTACCGAAGTCTGGAAGCGTATTGTTTTAGGTCTTCCGAAATTGAGAACCGCGTGAATAGAGAAGCATCCGACAGTACGAAAATATTAATTTAGTAAACCTTCTATGGCTCCCGCGAATCAGCCGGATACTCACGCATCAGGTCTGTAAGAAAAAAGGGGAAGCACACGATGAACGTGTCGCGTTGGTCATCGCGCATGGCGCGAGAGGGCACCGGCGTGACGGGCAAGCTGTGGCCCGAGATGCTCGCCCTGGCGGCCACGCCGGGCGTCGTGAATTTGGGGCAAGGGTTCCCCGACCACAAGGGCTGCAGCACGGCGCTCGCCGCCGCCCACGACGCGCTCGACGAGATCCCCGCGAACCAGTACTCGCCGATCCCGGGGCTCAGCTCGCTGAACGCGGCGGTCTCGAAGTACTACAAAGCCCGGTACCCGGCCTCCCCCGAGCTCAACCCTCGCACCGAGGTCTGCACCATCACCTCCGCCACCGAGGGGCTCCTGGGCAGCACGCTGGGGCTGGTGGAGGAAGGCGACGAGGTCGTGGTTTTCGAGCCGTTTTTCCCGTGGTACCTGCCGTCCATCCGTATGGCAGGCGCCCGGCCGGTGGTCATCGAGCTCGTGGCTCCGGACTTCGCGGTGCGGGAGGAGGACCTGAAGGCGGCGTTTTCGGAGAAAACGAAGCTCGTGCTCGTCAACACGCCGCACAACCCGACGGGGCACGTGCTCACGGAACCGGAGCTGCGGCTTCTCGCGAAGTACTGCGTCGAATTCGACGTGATTTGCGTGAGCGACGAAGTGTACGAAGGGACGGTGTTCTCGGGCGCGAAGCACGTGCGGATGGCAGACGTGCCCGGAATGGCGGACCGGACGCTGACGCTCAGCGGGGCGAGCAAGATGCTGTCGGTGACCGGGTGGCGGGTGGGGTGGGCCTACGGCCCCGAGGATTTGGTGGCCGCAGTCCGCACGTTCCACTCGTACGCGACGTACTGCGCGCCCGTACCGTTCCAGGCCGCGGTCGCGGCGTCGCTCGAGGAGGCGGTCCGCACGGGCGACTTCGCCTTCGGCGGCGCGTCGGCCCGGTACGAGGACAACTGGCACCGCCTCGCGGCCGCCCTCGAGACCCTCGGCGTCGCCGTGTGCCCCGCGCAGGGCGGGTACTTCCTCGTCGCCGACGTCTCGAGCACCGGCAAGGACGACGTCGAGTTCGTGCGGTGGCTCGCGAAGGAAAAAGGCGTCGCCGGCGTCCCGCTTCGCATGTTCTTCTCGCCGACGCCCAGCGGGGTGCTCGCCCCGCGGTCGCACGTCCGGTTCGCCATTTGCAAGGACCCGGCGTACATCGACCAGGCGGTCGCAAACATCACGCGGACCCGGACCTAGTAGAATGCACATCACCCGCAGGGCTCGGCACCTTAGAATGCACACCAAAAAAAAAAAAAATCACACAAACATTTATTGGTCAAACCCATGCCCAACACACTGCTAGTCGTGGACAGACTTTCCCGCAAACATGCTGAAAACGACTGCAGGGCTCGGCACGCCAAAACGCATCTTTTGGAGTTAAGGCTCGTTCGAGATGCGCTTTTATTGGTCAACCCCGACCAAAACACGGTGGGACAAAATATCGTGCAGTCGTTTTGGCGCAGGGGAGGCGGTCCGCACGGGGCGATTTCGCCTTCGGCGGTGCGTCGGCCCGGTACGAGGACAAGACCCTCGGCGTCTCCGTGACTTCCTCGTCGCCGACGTCTCGAGCACCGGCAAGGACGACGTCGAGTTCGTGCGGTGGCTCGCGAAGGAAAAAGGCGTCGCCGGCGTCCCGCTTCGCATGTTCTTCTCGCCGACGCCCAGCGGGGTGCTCGCCCCGCGGTCGCACGTCCGGTTCGCCATTTGCAAGGACCCGGCGTACATTGACCAGGCGGTCGCCAACATCACGCGGACCCGGACCTAGTAGAATGCACATCACCCGCGCCTCGATATTTTGTCCCACCGTGTTTGGTCGGGGTTGACCAATAAAAGCGCATCTCGAACGAGCCTTAACTCCAAAAGATGTGTTTTGGCGTGCCGAGCCCTGCAGTCGTTTTCAGCATGTTTGCGGGAAAGTCTGTCCACGACTAGCATGCGTTTGAGGAATAAATGGTGTGCAGTCTAAGGCGCCGAGCCCTGGCAGTCGATTTGGCGCTCGAGGAGGCGGTCCGCACGGGGAGATTTCGCCTTCGGCGGCGCGTCGGCCCGGTACGAGGACAACTGGCGCCGCCTCGCCGCCGCCCTCGAGACCCTCGGCGTCGCCGTGTGCCCCGCGCAGGGCCTGTACTTCCTCGTCGCCGACGTCTCGAGCACCGGCAAGGACGACGTCGAGTTCGTGCGGTGGCTCGCCGGCGTCCCGCTGCGCATGTTCTTCTCGCCGACGCCCAGCGGGGAGCTCGCCCCGCGGTCGCACGTCCGGTTAACCCATTTGCAAGGACGCGGCGTACATCGACCAGGCGGTCGCCAGCATCACGCTAGTAGAATTTACACCGCACCGCGCCCACGGATGTTGTCTTCCACCGTATTTTGGTCAGTTCTTTGGTCGGGTTTGACCAAGAAAAGCGCATCTCGAGCAGACTTTAACTCCAAGAGATGCGTTGTGGCGCGCCGAGCCGAGTCGTTTCTAGCATGTTTGCAGGAAAGTCTATTTACGACTAGCATGTGTTTGAGGGGTCATTCTTTGGTCCGGTTTGACCAATAAATGGTGCATTCGAAGGCGCCGAGCCCTGGCAGTCGTTTTAGCATGTTTGCTGGAAAGAAATGTTGAGGTACCGTTGCGACATGGGGTCGCGGTTCCCTGTATGATAGTGCTTACACTTACCGATGTTTTCGCGGCCGCGGGTTTTGCAGCAGCTGATGGTTGTGTTGCAAGAAACGACGGGTCGCCTGACGGCTCATTTGCTTCGTCGTCTGCAAAGCCTCGTGTGTTGACCAGGCGGTTTGCATTATGCAAGCGCGCAGCTTTTCGCTCAACCAAGTTCCAAATCGGTCGTGCGGGTTTTGTTCGATTTGTCCCACGGCATGTCCGATCCAGTACTGTACTGATCACTTCCTCTCAGTCTAGCATATACTCGGAACCGACTACCACTAATTTGGGAAGCATTGTTGCGGACCGGGGGAAGACCGTGGACATTATTCTGGGCAAGTGGACAAAATGACCACGCGGAACTCGTCTGATCCGTGAGCAAAAAAGGCCAACGTTTCAAAAGAAGAACGGAGTGGGACTGAGGTCGCACAACGCGCGCGATGCGATTTTTCTTGCTCTGCCTCTTGCGTACTCACCTCTTTTTCGTCGACCAGGCATCACGTGCACGGGCTAGAACAGCCGATTGATCATTTGAACCCACTACAACATCGAACTCGCGCCTATAAATCTTTGCGCGTGCAAGCCAGTTGTTAGCGCCACGGACACTTGTTCATGTTTCCAGTCGCACGAACAAAACTGCGGAAGATAAGACGAGGCGACGGCTTCCGAGAATGATCGGCAATGTGCTTGCAACGATCGTATCCTCGCTGGTACTGCAGCTCGAGCATTAGCATCGCGGGGTTGAGGTGCATACAATCGACCAAGATAAGAACCAACGCTGGCAATAGAACCGTTGTGGAAATGACCCAGGTCAGTCGAGTGGTCGCACACGACTTTACCTCCATGGAAACTGGTGGAACTAGTGACAGGAACAAGAGGTTAGAAACGGCTACCACATCCAAGATGGCAGCCAGCCTGCAACTTTCAAGCACCGTGAATTAAACGGAATCTGCAGGATCTGGGGAAGGGGAAGGTGTATACCGTGTGAAGATGAGCACACGAAGAATGCGGCTGTGGACAATCGACCGCAAGAGCTTTGCGGTGGACGTGCCGAGCGACGGCACTGTGGCGACGTTGGCGCAAGTTCTGATGCGGAAGGGATACGCGGTGGATGCGAAGATAGTGTACAAAGGCAAGATCCTCGGGTACAACACGCCGGTGTCCGACATCGACGAGGAAAGCGGGAAGGTGGTGGCCGTTGGTCGCCTGCGAGACGACTCGTACCTGCCGTCGGAGCAGGAGGAAGACGCGCTGGAAAGCGTCCTGAACGAAATCGCCGGCGGCGGCTACACGCCGCTCGAAACAGCGCTGCTGCGGGTCCCCAATTTTGAAGCCATGCGCGAGAGGGTGAGGACATGCCCGAGCGCCATGATGCGCGTCATCTCATTCCTGCAGCTGCGGCACCCGCAGGTGGTCGCCGAGATCGAGCGGGATCCCGAAGGCTTCTGCGAGGCCCTCCGGCACGGGCTGCCGGAAATCGACGACGACGAAAGCCCGACCGAAGGTGCGCCGCTGCAAACGGACGGGAACCCGCGGCTGGCGGTCGAGGAACTCGCCCTGTCGGCCGTCCTCCTCGACATCATGAGTGGCGCCACGCCGCTCGAGGCGCTCCTGCAGGGCTCGCCCCTCTTCCGCGACCTCTCCCGCAGGGTCCGTTCGGGGGCCCTCGACGTCGGCAGCGCGGCCGCCACTCTGCAGTCGCGCGACGCCTCGATCCAGAACGTCCTGTTCCACGACCCCGACCAGGCCCAAGACCTCGCGTCGTACTTGTCGGGCGGCCTGCCGTCCTACGCGGACGAAGCGTCTCCCGACGAAACTGATGCGGAACAGCGCGACGCTGGGGATGACTTTGCAGACGACGACGACGACGACGCATTCGTGGACCCCGTCTTGGTAGACCGCGTTGTCGCAGCAGTTGGATGCGAACCGTCCGAAGCCCGGTTGGGCCTGCGGGCGACCGACGGCAACGTGGAGCAAGCCGTTACTCTACTACTGGAAGACGAAGATCAGGCTCCCTGATTCAGCCCACCGATGCTTGGCGAAGTGCAGCCAACACCCGTCTGTGCTTGATGACGATCTGCAGCCCTGAGGCCCTCACGGTCACTGCCGAGAATTGCGCCTTCGGCGTTTTGATCTTTTATAAAGGGAGATCGCTCAGAATGTTCGCAGATGATCAGCGTGTGGGGTCCCACTCTCAGTTGATACGTGATTCGTTCGCAACCTCCACTGCTAAAGAAACCTGGCCCCCATCGTTTGCTGGTGCCACGGCGTGATCGCACGCAGAGTGGGTGCTTCCGGCCGCAAGGTGCCTGTCTGCCCCTTCTCCCTGTACCGCCGGAGACCGGGGGGCGCACCTGCTGCTCGTCAGCGAATTCACGGCCGAACGCCACTTTTGTGCCGGCCTTTGTTCGTGAATCTGCTCGTCCGAGTCCCAGAGAGGCCTCGTCTCCAGGGACTGGTAGTCATTGAATGCCGTTTCGATGCTCCCGTGGTCCTTCATTGGTTTGCCGACATTGCGCTGGAACGAACACGGTTCCCATGCACACAAGCACCGAAACAAAACTAGCCAGCATCCATCAGTCTGGTGAGCGTAGCTTCTGCTTTCGATTTTCCACTTCTCCTTTCAAGTAACCAGCAGCAGCCGGTGCCGGCCGGAGCTACCCCCTGGGCGGTCTAAACCCAGCTCACGTTCCCTGAAAAATGGACATCGAAGGATCAAAAAGCAACGTTGCTACGAACACTTGGCTGCCCGGAGTAACCCCCTGGCTGCCACAAGCCAGTTATCCCTGTGGTAATTTTTTTTTGTCTCCCCCGGCTTCATCCTTGCACATGAAGCGAGACCGAAGGATTGTTAGGCTCTGCTTTCAAACCGAGGATCGGTACCGAAGGCCTGGTATCCCTGCCAGGCTTGTCGTAGCTAGTTACGTACCACGGAGCAGGTGAGCTGATCCGCGCAAAATATTGGACAGTTCCTGAGGGCTCTCACCGCATGCCCGGACCCGGCGACTCCCGCACACTGCTCGCTGTGGGGAGGTATCATTTTGCGTGCCCAAGCGAAAGCACGTCCAAGAAAGAAAGGAGCATATAGAGAAGAAATGTCTGAACAGCAACCACCGTGATGTCAATCTGAGCGAAATCGAGCTTTTCCAACAAGCCGTCGCCCCCCCTTCGAAACCGTCCAGCCGCCACATCATACCACCACCTCCATCACTGTAACAACCGCCAGCTCCGTCACCACCGCACTAAATATGCAGAGCCACGCAGCAGATCTAGCGGTAATTCTAAGCAACTTAATACTCTGCACAACAATCGAAGAGAGCGCCCGTCACAGGCAGACTGAGCGAATATCGCCGGAAACACAAAAGAAACGACACTCTCAAAATCATTACTACACCTCGGGCAACCAGCGTTCACCGCCAAGCAACACACGGCGAGCAGAATGAGGGTATCGATGCGGCCGGCGGCAGCCCGGCGAAGCGCGCGCGTCCCGCGGCGAAGGTGCCGACGGGGCAGGTGCTGGGGGCGTGGCGGGCGGACTGGCGAGCGGAGCCCGGCGACGAGGAGATGGCGGTCGGCCCCGCACGGCTCAGAACCGTCCAGCCCCCGCATCGTACCATCACCATCATCACTGCAACAACGCCAGCAGATGTAGCAGCTAATCTGGGCTACTTAATACTCTGAACTACAACCAAACAGAACGCCCGTCACAGGCAGACTGGCGCCGGAAACACAAAAGAAACGACACTCTCAAAATAAACACCTACACTCCGGACAACCAGCGTTCACCGCCAAGCAACACACGGCGAGCAAAATGAGGGTATCGAAACGAAGCCCGGGCGAGGCGGCCGGCGGCAGCCCGGCGAAGCGCGCGCGTCCCGCGGCGAAGGTGCCGACGGGGCAGGTGCTGGGGGCGTGGCGGGCGGACTGGCGAGCGGGGCCCGGCGACGAGGAGATGGCGGTCGACGGCGGCCCGCCCCGCGCCGTGGCGCGGGCGGCGCTGCAGCGGCAGCAGGCCCGCGAGGCGGCGATCGCCGCGCGGTTCCTGACCGAGGTCATCGCCGCCGAAGGCGACGCCGCGACCGTCTTCGCCGACTTGGACACCAACCAAGACGGGGCCCTCACACTCACCGAACTCACCGCCGGGCTCGCACGGCTGGGCGTCACCGAGGCGCAGGAGGAAGCGAGGGCGATCGGGTCCTGCTACGACATCGACCGGAACGACAAGATCGACCTCCACGAGTTCCAACGCATGCTCCTCGACTTCAACGCGAAGATCCAAACCCGGCTCGGCCACAAGATAAAAGCCCTGCCCGCCGCCCGCCGCGCGGCCGGCGCGATCCCCGACGAGCACCGCATCGGCCGCAAACCGCTCTCGCAGCCCGCCGCCCGCGCCCTATACTCGCACCTACGCGAGATCTGGGCGACCCCTTGGCTGGACGACGCGGCGCTGGCCGCGTGGGTTCGCGCCCTGCAGCCCGGCGCCGCCGCCGGCGCCGCGGCGGCGCCGTACTTCGCCGCCGCGGCCCAGGGCGACGCCACCGCCGCCGCCGCCGCGCTGGCGGCCGACCTCAACGTGCACGCGCAGGCGGTCCTGTTCCGCAAGCTCGGTACAGGGGCCGTACGCGACCGCCAGCGGGAGGCCACGATCGGGGTGTCGCTCGTCGCCGGCGTCCTCGAGTTCGCGCTGCGCTCGGGGAGCCGGCGGACCGTCTTCGAGCACTTCGACGCGGACGGAGACCAGCGGCTGTCGGAGGCTGAGTTCGCGCGGATGCTTGGGGCCCTGCTGGGCGGCGCGCCCACCGCGCGGGACCTGGAGGCCGTCGGCCGCGCCTTCGACGGCGACCACGACGGGCACCTCGGCGTCGTCGAGTTCTTCGGGATGGTCCGCTTCGTCAACAAGAGCCTGCAGACCCGCTTCGGGGCCATCGCCGCGGCCTGCGCGCACGGCGCGCCCGCCCCGCCGCCGTCCCCGTTCTCGCACTCGCGGCCGTCCGTTGCCTTGCAGCTGACTATGCTCGTCGTCCTCAAGACGCTGTGGAAAGAGTTGTCCGTCGAAAGCGAGACCCACCCGGTGGCGACGCTGTTCAACTTGTTCGACGCGAACATGGACGGGCGGCTCACGCCGGGAGAGGTGCACTCGGCCCTCTCCCGGGCGGCCCCCGGCTGCTCTGTTACGGCCGCGGAGATCGCTGCGCTCTGCTCGTACTACGACGCGAATCGGGACGGGACCATCGAGGGGGGCGAGTTCTGGCGGATGGTCCTCGACTTCAACGACCTCTTCCAGGTCGAGCTCGAGACGGTCCTGGGCGCGCCGGGCGCGGAGGCCGCGGCGGCGGCGCTGAAGAAGGCGGTCGTGCTGAACTACGGCGACGCGCCGCTGCCCGCGATGTTCGACGGCCTCGGCGCCGCCGGCCGCGGCGCGCTTTCGCTGCGCGAGCTGGCCGCCGGGCTGCACGCGTCGTTCGCGGCGGGGCCGCCGCCCCTCGTCGGGCGCGACAGCCACCGCCTCGCCGCCCTCACCGCGCGAGACGTGGAGCTCGCGGTGCGCGAGGAGCTGCTGCCCGACTTCGGGGCCGGGCCCGTCGACTTCGCTGGCTTCGCCCGCGTCGTGGCCGGGTGGCACGAGCGGGCCGTCGGCGTGTTCCGCTCGAAGGTGGCGGCCGCGGGGCCGCCGGCGACGGCGGCGGCCGACAGACAGGCACGCATGCGCGCCGTGTTCCCGGCCGTCCTCGCGCTCTTCGAGGCGTTCCTCTCGCCAGCCGCGCCGCGGCTGGACGAGGTGTTCGCGCGAGGCGGCAACCCGGTGGCGATACCACTCGACATCTTCGTCGGGTGCTGCAGAAGCTGCATCGGGGTGGCGCTGTCGTTCAACGAAGCGGCGTACCTCGCGGACACCGCGGGGATTGTTCACCTCTCGGACCTGTCCGCTGGGCTCGCTGAAGTCATGGCGTGGGTGGAGGAGCGGTTTGCTTGGAACTTCGCGTCCTCCGAGCAGCAGCGCCGTGCTGTCTTATTGGAGGTCGCCCACTGGACCCGCGGCTTCGGGCCGAGCGACCGGTCCGCGCCGGCGATGGTCTCCCGCTTGAGCGCCCGCGGCGGCAGCGGCGGGTTGCTCGACGCGGAAGGCGTCGCGCAGGCCCTCCGGCGCCTCGGCCTTCGCTTCGTGCCGCCGGCGCAGCTGCAGGACCTGTTCACCAGGGGCAGGGGCGGCTTCCGGAGCAGCAAGCAACCCGCGCGGGCGTCCGACTTCCGCGATCTTCTCTTGGGGTTGCTGTCCGAAGCACTCGCGATGGAAGCCCAGTAGAAATCTTCGAGACCGGACGTCTCTGTGTTCTGTCGCCGCCGATGCTCGGGTTTGCATGCACTGCCATGCAATGCAAGTTCCGCCCCAGCTCGGGACGAGTACCGACTCGAATTGTGGTTGCTGTGCAGTACACGTAGGAGATGCTAGGTAGATGCTAGCGAGCCGCCGCCCTTTTGTTCCTTCGGGGAGGGGGCCGCCGTGTCTGAAGTCAGCTGCAACCCCTTCCAGACGGGAGTGGGGTTATCCAGGGTGCGTAAGAGAGTTTCATGACCCCTGATCAGGCAATTTGGGGCGATCTCCACACACGGGTGCCCAACAGGTGGTTGCGACTGTGTCGGTGAGGTCCGCCTGCCTGTGCCCGCAGACCAGGATACCGAAAACGAGTAGCAGACGGGAGATACGCACTCGTTAACCATTCAAAACATGTACACTGAGTAGTAACAGCTGCAAGCACGCACTTACAAGCACCCTTAGCAGCCCGGCTGCCTACATCGGCGCTATCACCACACCGTACGAGAGCCGCGACCCGCAGCGCGCTTCCGAAACGACTTATGCCGCCGTAGCATTAGGGGGAAGTAGTGAGTCCCTGCACTCTCTCTCTCTCTATCCGTCTGTAGTATCGTTTTACACCGTGACTTATCGAGTTCTTGAGGACTTCCTGATTCGTTACATCGTTTTCTTCCACCCACTCGCGTTCTGTTGTTGGCGTTCTGGACTCAAGCACGAAAGCTACTCTGACGATAGCCCAGATTATAGTGAGGCAACGCCCCCTCTAGCCTCCTGCAGTCGAGTTGACAACAAGAGTTCACGTTTGCAGTCAAAAGCATTGCACTTCGCTATGATGAGGTAGTTGCGTCTGGTCAGCCTTATGAAGTTGACGATGGCGCACCTTTCACGACGCGCAGTCTTCCTTTCGAACAGAGCCCACCCGACACGAGCACCTTCCCTCCTATGACGTGGGCGGCAAAGACTGACTCCTCCAGGGCACCAGAACCCCCAGAAGCCCCACGGGAGAGAACGAACGCACAAATCACCAAGGATCCAAGACGCTGAAAAAGACGCTGTCCCCAAACGAAACGTTTTCGTTGACCGCACTAGCCCAAATCCTGGACGTGGATTCAGGTGGCAAATTTGGCAAATGATCATGATCAGAAGGTCCTACTTGGGCGGTTCAGTTTCCTCACACATTGCATGTGGCTAAAAATAAAACGCCGAAAACCATACATTTCTTCCCCCCCAACCTCTCCACCTCGCCCTGTGCCTCTGCGGATACGTCCCACAGACTCCAGGGCACCGCACCGGCTTTTTTTACGCAAGCAAACGAGCCCCGAACAGCGACCGATTCACTGGTCCGCGTCTGGTACAGCAGCTGTAAAAGGCCTTCATAGTTGAGGCTCAAATGCACAATTATCTGTAGCGATGGCCTGCATGAACTGGGTGACTACCTCTTCGAGAGTACCGTGTCGTGCCTTCATAGCAGTAGGGCCTGCTGTGTTGCAGCTCTTTGTATTATTGATGAGATCTTTCGGAAGGCAGCATATACAACGCACCGCAGGGAACCATTGAAAAAGAAGAAAGTCCCACGCTCCGTGGCTTCAGGCTTGCGGGGCTCCCGCTGCCAGTTTGAACAAAGCAAGGATACCAACATGGCGTTGTCGCGGCATGTGCCGCTGCCGTGGCGGTACCCGCACCTTCAAGAGAAGAACACGGCCTACCAAGTAACGCAGCTTCAACCTATGAGCCAGCTCCAGGCGCGCCGGCGGGTGAGAGTGCACCGCATACTGGGCACGTACGAATGGGACTTCACGAAGGCTGAGGTTGTGGCCACGCTGGCGTACATGCAGCGCACATCAGATCACCGAGTCGCCGACGTCAGGGCGACTGGCGTCGTGCAGGTGACCCAAAACCTGCTCGGGCGTATCCAGTCCACCCGCGACGCCGTCCGTGCCCGGATAGCGGTCCTCCGGCAAGCTGCGACCGACACCGGAGCCCCGCGGAAACGGGCCCGGCCCTCCCTCGACGCAGCCGCCCCCGGCGCTTCGTCTCCTGCAAAGCGGTCCAAACCAGCGATGCCAGCGTCCCCGCTGGCATCACCCGAGCAGCTTCCCTCGTCGCCCGTCGGCAGGCCAGCGACCCCAACGGAGCCCAACCGACTCCCGTCGCCTGACGCACTGCTACTCGGCGACTTCTCTTCACCGGATCCCTCGGAAGCATCCGATGACGACGATTTGCTAGGCTCCGAATCGGCGTCTGATTGACTTTTGGCGCAGGGTGGTGCCTGTTTCGAAGGGCCCCGTCGCGGTCCGTAGTCAGAATCCAGGTCGCAGACGCTCGGCCGCAGTCAAAGATCTCCGGGGAAGCAGGTATTGAGCGGCGGTGCGCTGAGAGGAGGCTGCTTTTGGAAGATTGTGGACACGGCACTGAATCAACCCGGATCCCGTCTTATTAGTACTAACTATCTTGCGGGTTGCACTTCGATGTATTGTGCAGACTAAAAAGCAAAGAAATAAGTACGCTACCATCACGATCGGATACTAGTACGGACTTGTGTGCTGCTCGACCTGTGTTGCTTGTCCCAGATACTCGTCAGAATCCTACCTGAGTTCCCAGGACGTTGCCACCTGTTTGTGGAAAGACGACGGCTTTGTGTGTATTCTTCCTGCCACCGTGATCGAGTCCGGCAAATTCAGGCTGCCGCGTAGTTTGTCCTTCCCGTTTGGCTCCCATCCACGACGAAGGAAGGTACGCCACCTCCGCTTGCGAGGTGGGGAGTTCGTTCTTTCGTTCTTTCGGAGCTTGCGCGAGCCCCTGTGAGCCTCCCCGGAGACATGCCTACCACACTGTCCCACGTCTCAGTTAGTCAGGCTCACCTTTTCCCAAACTACAGACTAAGTCGCGACCGCCTCCTTGTGCTCGCCTATCTCGTCGGTGCGGGTTGGCTGGTTCGTGCCTCTTCTTCGTTGTGCCCATTGCTCAGTATTGGATACTGCGCCGAAGGATCGACGTAGCCGCACCTTGCGCGCAAGTGTGATGGACCTTTCTTCGGAGGGGCTCACGCACTCAAAGATCGACATATACGCACCTTGCGCGCAGTAGCCTGGAACTAGTAGGATGGACCTTTCTTCGGAGGGCTCACGCACTCAAAGTTCGACTTACACGCACCTTGCGCGCATCTTGCTGTATTGTGCTGCGCTTTTTGAGCACGCCCTTACTTGCTTTTTAGGTAGGGTGCTTCGTGCAAACTCCCATACAACAACGCGGCCGAGCAAGAAGGCCTTTGCTTTCTGAAGTAACACGAAGCTCACGAAATACCGTTTCTCATTGTCGCGCTTTCGCGCAAATATGTTCGCGTTTTGCCATTTGCGGAAATCGTTTCAATATTACCGGTGAGCGATTGCTGGATCCGCCAGCTTGCGCTTGAGAGGTTCGCAAGCCCCCTTGTAGCCCTGTTGTTCGAGCTCATCCACGGAATCGCAACTGTTCAGTAGTAGCATCCGGTTCTTTGACTAAATGGCTACGGGGAGACCCGCAGCATATTGGAAGGACGTCGCCGAATGAGCACAGAGTATCCAAGGTTCAAGCAACAGAACCCAATACGGAATGACTACGACCTTTGTGTTTAGGTGCTCATTTCGTACAAAATACCCACTTTGCGAAAGCTTTGTAAGTAGTAGTGCGCACCTCCCCAAGTCAGTTCGTCTGCGGATCAACGAGCCCGCTACCTGCAGGTCACGTAACGGAATCGGAGGGTCCTGGAAGGGGAGTGGGGCGCGGAGGGAAGGATAAGCTTGGCCAGGGCAACGCGAACGACCGCCGAACCCGAAAAGAAGGCGCCTCTCCCCCTCTCTCATGGCGAAGTCAAAGCACTCGAAGGAGCCGCAGCTCCTGGGCATCGATCGGGACAGTTTGGTTCTTGCATTCGCCGCCGGGTTGTTCGTGTTTTCGTGTCTCGTGTCCGAGTCGTACCTTGACGGGTACCGAGGCACGTTCCGCTCTGCAAACAGCGCACAATCCCTGGTTCTACCGATAGGCGCGAAGGTTGTAGTAGAGTCTGACTCCGCTTGGGTTCACGTGCTCGTCTCCGCATACCCCCACCTCGCATGGGACTCGAACATGGAGACACTCTGCGGGACTGCGGGAGACGTCGTTG
The DNA here is from genome assembly GCA_030068145.1 of Diplonema papillatum. Classification (NCBI taxonomy): domain Eukaryota; phylum Euglenozoa; class Diplonemea; order Diplonemida; family Diplonemidae; genus Diplonema; species Diplonema papillatum. Next base: position 107,536 of record JAPJBO010000156.1, read on the forward strand.
CCCTAGATTTTGAAGCGGGGCTGGTGAAGCTGCGGCACACAAACGGAATGCTGATGGCATGGCCAATCGAAGCTACGAACATCAAGCCAAAGAGACCCCCCGCGGAGTTCGTTCTAACCGGTCGGAGAAGGGCTACGTATTATGTGGACAGGCTGGAAGCCGAGTTGTCGAAGAAAACCGGTAGACTGGCGTTCGTGCTGCGCACGTTGTCGATGGGTGAATGGGAACCGAGGCTGATTGAGGAGGGCCTCGTGTCTCTTCAGAACGTAGTGTCCGCCACCGACGCGGACCGCGAGGCGCTGGGCGTCCACATCGTCGATTGGTCGAAGCTGCAGCTGGAGGCTCGCCGGGTGTTAAACCTTGGGGAGAACGCGCCGACCGCGTTCATCGCGAACCCGCCGGTCGCCAACCTGAAGGCGGCCTCGGCTCCTCCGCCGTCGGCGATCCGGGCCAAAACGGCGCTCGCAGCCCAGGCCGCCTCCAAAAAAAAGGCGAAGCATTTCGCCTCCATGCGACTGATCCACGTCCCCAAGGCAGGCGGGACCGCGTTCACAAGCGCCCTCCGCAGCATCCTAGGATGCTCCGTCGAGCCGTGCCTTGGCGACCCCAGTGAACACGAAGCGTGCGACGCGTTGCAGGGTTGCTACGGCCACGAACCGCTGCTGCCAGCGCACGTCGAAAGCAAGAAGAACGGCACCCTCGACTTCCTGGCGGTGAACGTCAGGGAGCCGGTCGCCCGGATCGTGTCCGCGTTCCACCACGGCCGCCGGGAGTGGCCCTGCTGCGGGTTGCCGATTCGCGCCGAATTTCGCGACCGTCTGTACAACGCGAAAGGGAAGCCGAATGCCTTCACGTTGACGACGTTCGCCGAAGCGCAGCCTACCAGGAACTGCATGACGAAGATGCTGGCCGGCTTGGAGTGCAAAGCGGACGTGGCGATCACCGAGCACCACTACTCCAAAGCCGTCGAGCGGTTGCAGCTGTTTGACGCCGTCTTCATCCTCGAGCACGTGCAGGCGTCGCTCGACCTGATGGCGTGCGTCACCGGGCATCCGTTGACGCAGCCGGCCCTGCAGCAAAAAGTGCGCGCCGGGACCTACACCGACATGGGCACACCCCGCGAGCGTCAGGCCATCACCAAAGCCAACGAATGGGACGCGCTGCTGTACGCAGCCTCGAAGCGCCGGTTCTGCGACCTGCACGCGGGCCACCGCTGCGAGTTCGAGCCTCCGAGCGGGCTTTGCACGGAAGAGTCGAGCTAAAAGGAAGTACATGCTGCGAGTTCGAGCCTCCGAGCCGACTTTGCGCGGAAGGGTCGAGCTAGACAGAAGTGCATGCTGCCGACCGGCTTTGCGCGGAAGAGTCGAGCTAGACAGAAGTACATGCTGCCGACCGTTTGCGCGGAAGAGTCGAGCTAGACAGAAGTGCATGCTGCCGAGCGGGCTTTGCGCGGAAGCGTCGAACAAGACAGAAGTGCGTGCTGCCGAGCGGGCTTTGCGCGGAAGAGTCGAGCTAGACAGAAGTACATGCCGCCGAGCGGGCTTTGCGCGGAAGAGTCGAGCTAGACAGAAGTACATGCCGCCGAGCGGGCTTTGCGCGGAAGCGTCGAACAAGACAGAAGTACATGCTGCCGAGCGGGCTTTGCGCGGAAGAGTCGAGCTAGACAGAAGTGCATGCTGCCGAGCGGGCTTTGCGCGGAAGCGTCGAACAAGACAGAAGTGCGTGCTGCCGAGCGGGCTTTGCGCGGAAGAGTCGAGCTAGACAGAAGTACATGCCGCCGAGCGGGCTTTGCGCGGAAGAGTCGAGCTAGACAGAAGTACATGCCGCCGAGCGGGCTTTGCGCGGAAGCGTCGAACTAGACAGAAGTGCATGCTGCCGAGCGGGCTTTGCGCGGAAGAGTCGAGCTAGACAGAAGTACATGCCGCCGAGCGGGCTTTGCGCGGAAGAGTCGAGCTAGACAGAAGTACATGCCGCCGAGCGGGCTTTGCGCGGAAGAGTCGAGCTAGACAGAAGTACATGCCGCCGAGCGGGCTTTGCGCGGAAGAGTCGAGCTAGACAGAAGTACATGCCGCCGAGCGGGCTTTGCGCGGAAGAGTCGAGCTAGACAGAAGTACATGCCGCCGAGCGGGCTTTGCGCGGAAGAGTCGAGCTAGACAGAAGTACATGCCGCCGAGCGGGCTTTGCGCGGAAGAGTCGAGCTAGACAGAAGTACATGCCGCCGAGCGGGCTTTGCGCGGAAGAGTCGAGCTAGACAGAAGTACATGCCGCCGAGCGGGCTTTGCGCGGAAGAGTCGAGCTAGACAGAAGTGCATGCCGCCGAGCGGGCTTTGCGCGGAAGAGTCGAGCTAGACAGAAGTACATGCCGCCGAGCGGGCTTTGCGCGGAAGAGTCGAGCTAGACAGAAGTACATGCCGCCGAGCGGGCTTTGCGCGGAAGAGTCGAGCTAGACAGAAGTACATGCCGCCGAGCGGGCTTTGCGCGGAAGAGTCGAGCTAGACAGAAGTACATGCCGCCGAGCGGGCTTTGCGCGGAAGAGTCGAGCTAGACAGAAGTACATGCCGCCGAGCGGGCTTTGCGCGGAAGAGTCGAGCTAGACAGAAGTACATGCCGCCGAGCGGGCTTTGCGCGGAAGAGTCGAGCTAGACAGAAGTACATGCCGCCGAGCGGGCTTTGCGCGGAAGAGTCGAGCTAGACAGAAGTACATGCCGCCGAGCGGGCTTTGCGCGGAAGAGTCGAGCTAGACAGAAGTACATGCCGCCGAGCGGGCTTTGCGCGGAAGAGTCGAGCTAGACAGAAGTACATGCCGCCGAGCGGGCTTTGCGCGGAAGAGTCGAGCTAGACAGAAGTGCATGCCGCCGAGCGGGCTTTGCGCGGAAGAGTCGAACAAGGACAGAAGTGCATATTGCCGAGCGGGCTTTGCGCGGAAGTGTCGAGCTAGACAGAAGTGCATGCTGCCGAGCGGGCTTTGCGCGGAAGAGTCGAGCTAGACAGAAGTGCATGCTGCGAGTTCGAGCCTCCGAGCGGGCGTTGCACGGAAGAGTCGAGCTAGACAGAAGTGCCCGTGGGCCTTTCTTTCCGGAGAAGAGGAGCTCGCGCACTCAAAACCCTGGGGGGGCAACCGCAGGTGACCGCCGCCGCCACCTTGCGAGGCCGCGAACACCGCAGGCACAGGGGGCGCCTCCTTCGGGCGAAGAGCCTGGCGGCCCCCGCTGCTGAACCGCTTTTTGCTAACGAAGACCGTTTACCTTCGACGGGTTAGAAGGTTGCACCGGCCGCAAAGCCGCGTTGTTACCAACACACGTCGAACGCAAGAAACGGCACTCCCGAGTTCCTCGTCGGTGGACGTCGGGGTGTGGTCGAAAGCGACCCAAATATTTTAGTCTTCAAAGAAACAAGGTGCTGACCACAGTGGTGGGAACTCCGAAGAAAAAATGAAGCAAGTGGGAAGGGAAGGTACGAATGGCAACGAAGCAAGGTCTGCCCACTCTAAATCAGCTCTCAGTTCACCTCGCGTCGCCAGTCTTACTTGGGCCGACATGCTTTGTGTGGGTTCTGATGAGCGATCATCAAGGCAGAGGTGTGAAGTGGTCCACTACCACGAGCATTCTACGCAGCACCACTGCCTCCAATCGTTCGCTTAGCCTGGCGTACCTTCGCTTTCTGGTTCCAGCACTCCTGTAGTAAATTTTGGGGGGAAACTGGGGTCTTTCGCCCCATTACACCTGCGCTGCATCCAGCCCCTCCGGAAGTCTCACATATCGCTACTGAATCAAAGTTCAAAAATACTCGACGTAGCTGCTTCGACTCCGAATGGAAGGGAGGAAATATAGAGGAAAGGGGCAAATACAATACGAACACAATCTGATTTGTTCTTCGCTTACACCACCGTGTGTTGTTTTCTCACTCGGGACTTTGGCCTGTTGTGTATGTGTGATTTGTCGTGTAGGGGTAAACCCGCATGACCACACGATTCGGTAGTTACAGCACTTGGGATCCTTCTGTTCTTTGTCGGGCAGCATCGTCGAGCATTTCCTTTCAAGCTGGCGCTTATGTATAAAAAGAGTTCCGCCTCCCGAGGGATGGGCCCGCCTTCGAGTTTCACTGCTTTAATTTGTGCATCTGCAATTAGCTTGCTGTCGCCACACGCGTCCTCCTCTAGCCTGCGCACGTTTTCAGAGTTCTTCTGGGCGGGGGTGCTGTCCCCCCCGCGAAATGACGAAAGAGAACAGCCCTCAGCAGCGCGTGGCGAAAGTGTTGTTTCTGCACCTTCAATACCTTCGTTTTCGTCTGCTAGTCTGCTCAAATGGATAGGAATTGCTCTCAAGAAGGCTATTTACCTTCCCGAAGACGAGACTTTGCTCCGGATACCGGAATACGAGTATAGACGAGAATACTATGTCGGATTAAAACTGTGATCTGACCAGATATTCGGAAATACTTGTCCTCAATGGATCAGATCGTGTCCTCAAAATGTCCGAACCGACCATTTTCGTACCTACACGGGGGAAGCTTTTTTGGCGGTCCCTGCTGGGCAACCTCCAACCTGTGAACGATCGGAGACTTTCTTGCACGCGGGGGTCTGTTCTTGCAAACACGGCGAAAATTGAAAAGGGGGAGGGAAAAAAAAGGGGGGGTGGGGAAGGGAACGTTAGACAATACGGGGGCGTAGGGGCGCAATTGGCACAAATGCGTTGGGAGGTTGTCAACGCAGCCCTTGCGCGCCTTTACGCGCGGGTGCTTCGCGTCGATGACACACCTGAAGTGGTGCTGCAGAAAAAACTGTTTTTGACGGTCAACCTGGTGACGTTCGTGGTCATGCTGATGTACTGCATCGTCCGGCGGGGGACAAACAACGCGCTGGTGGCCATCGTTTTCCCTGTTGTTGCCGGGGGGTTCTTCTCTGTCACTTTCATCACCGGACGGCAGACGGACATGATGGTCAATTGCAATCTCCTGGCATACGGTGTGTGCACTTTGATAACGGACCTTCAAACCACTGCGAGTATGGGCGCGAGGGATTGGGAGTTGGTTGTGTTGTTGCTCGACCTAAACTTAGTCGCGTCGAAGAAATCGAAATGGACCCCGACCTTAATCTTAGCTTCTACGATCGTCTGGGTCACCGTCATGAGCGCGGAGTCTGTGTATCGGTACGGGTTGTTCAATCTGGTGGCTAAGCTTGATTTGATCGACGACAACAAAGTCTGCGACTGCGACGATCCGCCTTGCCCCTCGAAAGACTTTGGTCGGGTCGTGAGTGGTATCACAGTCCCGATAGCCGTGATGTGCTTCGACTATTACATCACGCGGCGATTCGCAAACGAGATGAGAAGCGCGCAAGCGGAGTTGCAGACATCCGTCAGCGCTGCGCAGCAAGTCGCAGTCGATCTCGCGGCTTTCGACCTGGACCGCGCGTCCGCGAACCTCTCCAAGTGCTCCGACAATCTCCCCGCGGAGCTGAACGTCGCTTTGCGCCAAATCCTTGCGAATCTGGAGGCCTACAAACCGTACCTACCCGAAACGTTGCTGACGCGTCCGGCCGACATCCCGACACGACGAGAAGCACCCGGCATATCGTCTGGGATGGCTGCGCTCGTGTTCACGGACATCAAGTCGTCCACTGCGACCTGGGAGTACGATTTTGTCGCAATGAAACAAGCTCTACGAACGCACAACCGGGTCGTGCGGGGCCTCATCGAGCGTTTTGATGGATACGAGGTGAAAACGATTGGAGATTCATTCATGATTGCGTTCGAAAACGCAGCGTCGGCGGTGAACTTTGCGTTGGCCGTGCAAGCTGGATTGTACGATGCCGAGTGGCCTCTCGAGATCTCGTGCCTCCCGCAGTGCGCGGTTGAACCGGGTTGGAACGGACTGCGCGTGCGCATCGGTGTCCACGAAGGACCCGTCGAAGTAGAGAAGAACGAGCTGAGTGGTCGTTTTGACTACTTCGGCCCTACTGTGAACAAGGCTGCCCGACTAGAATCGGTATGCCCTCCCGGTGGCGTGGCGGTTGCCGGCGATGTTCTTTCGGTTGTGAACGATAGGATCGGGGATCCGTTTGTGGTACACACGGGCGATGTAAGCCTGCACGGTATCGGCAACGCAACGGTCAGTATCCTCTCGCCCCGAAAGCTGCCCTACCGGAATATGTCGATCGCTTCTTCTTCGTGCTTCGAGCGCTCGTCGCGTCACAAACCGTCGCTTAAAGGAACGCTGGCCTTCTCAAGCATGGGCTCTGGGCATTTCGCTCCCAACAACCCGTTGACTTCGGTCTCCATAAGGTTGCAGCGGGACTCTGTTTTCACGCCTTCGACAGCAGGCTGCGTCGTCAAACGCGATCCGGGTACAGAGTCCGTCGAAGAGGGGGTCCATCGTCTGAACGGGGCGTTGGCACGTGTGGCTCAGTCGTTGGATCGATCCGATGGAACGCTTATTTCAGTGGTTGGCAGTTGTGTGATGGTCGGATGGAACGTGATGCAGCTGTGCGCTTCTCACGCGGAATGTGCCTGCAGGTTCGCGAGCTTACTGCAGGAAGATGTGTTCCCGTCGCTGAGTGTTGGGTTGTGTACGGCGAAGCATGCCAAGGTAGGTGTGACGGCTGGACAGCAGAAGTTCGTGACTGCGTTAGGGTGGGGCATGAGGCTGTCGGAACGGGTCGCGTGGCGAGCCGTCGAACGGGGGGAACCCGCGTTGTTCCTGCTGCAAGCTACGCCGAACGAGTTGCCGAGCAGCATCGTGCACTTGCTGATCTTCAACACCACGTGGCAAGTGGTTGGGTTCGATTCGGATGTTGCGCTGACCTTCTCACTCTTCAATGTGTCCCTCGCGGGGTGCACTGCGAATAGAAACATCATGAACGCGTGGGATGCGGTGTCGGCGACCGACCGTAGCGCAAGTGTAGGAGCCGCGGTTCCCGAGAAGATACTCCTTTGACGCTCGGACGTTGCTTGCGGCTCGCCGTTGGCACGTACAGGTACAACCAGCTAGCACACTGAGGCAGAAAGGCTTCTGGGGGGAACTTCCGGGGATTCGTTATCCTGTGAAATGTTCCCCCTGGGCGTAGTCCGCTCCTAAGCGCCAATGTAGAGGATAGCTGAGCTATCCGAGAGTACAAGACTATCCGACTCTCATTGCTGAAAACATCCGAGTCACTGTCCGAATCGCACAGCGGCTTGTCCAAGACTTTTGGTGGGCTATCGCCGCTGAAGTCATAGACTGTTAGACTTCTAAGTCGTTCTTCTCAATTCACTCGATGCGCCACGTCATTCAATCCTTTTGACATTAAGTGTGGCGGTTCGTGGACGAATACGAAGTTGAACGACCGTCCATCCAACACACACACACCCCAATCAACGTTCGCAAGGCCGGAATCGAAGTGCGGGCCGCGATTGTTTTTGCTGCTCCCGCCCTCAAGTTTGATAGGCCGCCTGCCGTTTTTTCAAAATCAGTCAAAGCCAAGGGCGTCATTCAGCTGTGCGCGCAGCTGAGTCCTTTCGTCTCTGGCGTGGCTGGCGAGTTTGCTCGGGGTCTGCAGGTCGTGCTGGTCTGGTAGTTGACATGGTGTTCGCTGTCTTCCACCGTTTAGTGTCCTTCCCGCCTTGCCGCCCTTTTCCCGACTGCTCCTCTTTTCTTGCGTTTCCCTCCGTGGGTGGTAACTCTCGACGAGCAGGTCTTGTTCTTCCTATTCTCGAAGAAGAATAACACGAAAAGCCTCTAGGCAAAACCCCGTTTTCACATCTCTTCTTCGTCCATATCTCTAACCCGGTTTCACATTTTCTTCTGCAAACCTGCTGAGGTGCGGTGCCTATCATCTACCGTCCTCACGTCAGCGGCTGCATGCAGAGTTTCCGACGTCGGTTCCAGTCGACGATGGCACAGGACACTCAAATCGAGTGTCTCGTCACCGTATGCTTCCGGGGTAGACTCCCGCAATCGTCTCTCACGTTGAGGCTCGCACGTCGTCTTCCGCCACACGGCGGCTTGTACAGCGTCTCCGTCGAGACTGCAGCGGCGGCGGCGTGTGAGCTCTTCAATCGGCACATGGGTGTCGAGCCCGACGGAGCGATGGCTTGGGCCCTGTGGCATCCCTTTATCCTTTTTCTTCCACCTCGACGACCCTTGCAACAAGGCATCGTCCCCAACACCTAGAACTCCTGGTGTCTGTCTATCGTCAACGTCTTCTTGTAGTCGTCACGCGTCACGAACCAGTACGACTTCGCTGCCGCTGCCAAGCCTGCAGCGTCTGCTCGTTGTACCTCGGCCCGTCACGGTGCTGGTCTCCGGCAGTGTCTCTAAGAAGTTCTCCCCTGCGTTGGGCGCCCTGATAATGCGGTCCGTCTCTCCTGGGGTCACGATCTTCCCTATATACTGTCGTTGCCGCTAATGCGGGCTGAGAGGGCGCTCTTCATGAATGCTATGAGCCGGACTTGCGCAGTTTGTGTTGGTGATGCCGACAATCAACCAAGGTTGATGTACTGTCTGGTGCGTTTCGACCTTTCTTGTTACCCTCGTGGTTGTATTGCCATCGATCTCGAAGGCCAATCAACTTGGTGTCTTGCGACTTTTCCTTGATGACGCGCTTCAGTGTTTTTGTACCTCAGCAGTCGACGAGGCGTCCAGTTGCGAAACAACAAACACTACGCATTGGCATGCCGATGGCTGCCCATCGCCAGCACGGCGACGCGATGGGAGTCACCAACCTCAACGTCTGGCCAACGGAAGAATTCCGCAGCACGACTGAGGATGGCGGTGGCGGATTGAGTCTCGTGAACAAGCGAAAAACTCAGGTGCGCCCGCTGAGGGGCATGGCTGCCGCCTCCCCAGGTCAGACAGGGAGAATGTGATGCGGCTGCCTCGGCAGCGACCCCAGTGGAGGAATACGCGCATGTCAAGCGGACACGTGGAGTGGCAGCAACCGTTGATGGTATGTATGTGTGTGTGGCGCGTCCTGTTGTTGTGAACACGCGACACAATACCGGTCACCTTATGTCGCGTTTCGGCCCACCCATGACTGCGCCATCAGACGTAGGGACTCCTTGTCCAGTCGGCAAGACACAGCAAACGTAATTGGTAAAAAGAAATACAGCCCCATGCTTCCGCGGTTTGGCACATCGGAGCGCTTTGTTGCTCTCGCAGCAGCAGCACTTGACGTTTCCGGTGGTTCGTGCGCGCAGGCACGTTTTCTTCATTTTTCCTTCAAACCTTTTGCCTTGGAGCCCTGCACGTGGGTGTGCCTTAAGACCATGTCCGGAAGAAATGTGAAGACGGGAGTGTGCCTGGGAAAAAACGGCCGTAAAAAGGCATGCAGCCTTCCCGGGTAGTTGAAGCGTTTCAAGGGGCAATATCTTCCTTCAAAAAGCGACGACGACTGCATCTTCCGGAACCTCCGGACGTGGATCAACAGGATCGTCCGCGCGTCACCACTCCTACCAGCTGACGCTCAACGGTGCACAAACCGGGAGATGGAAGGACAACCGGAATGGAGTTTCCGGAGACGGATTTAGGCGAAGCGTACACCACTGGAATAAAACTCTGAGCGACCTGGTCTTCGCCACTATCCACATACTCTACATTCGGCTGGCCCTATCACGCACTGAGAGCTAGGAAGTGCAAGCGCCAGAGGTTTCGCCGCGTTCTGACGTTGTACTCCCCAGAAGACAGCCAAACAGGAACCTCCCAGGGCAGAGGAGAACCGTGGCGGTGAAGTAGTGAAATTTGCTCGACAATACGACCAACATTGCACACTGCCGGGGTGCTAGTGCCCGGCAACAGCTATGAGCCGAAGGTGAGACTAAAGGCACCTGCTCTTTCTGTCAACGAAGAAGCCACGAACGCATTACTAGTGAGTGCCCTGGGAGGCTTCCTGAACAAGGCACTTGGTGCATTAGTCGATGCACGCCAACGTCCTGACGTCTCACAAAAAAGGCCGCAGACGTCGAACCAGGCGTGAAGTCGTGCGCGACAACGCAGCCTCCGCACGAGAGCAGACGGCGAGGAAGGCTGGGCGACAGGGTGCGAGCCGTACCGCAGGCAGGACTCCGCAGAGCTGCGACACTGAACGGCAGGTTTCGTCATCAGACGCATTACCCGTCGCGCTAGGAGCGCAAGCAGGTCTGGCGGAAGCACGAAGCCAGGCATAAGAGACGAACTGCGCAGAACGAGCGCAACCGACCACCAAGAGCTACGGCGGTGAAGGAACCAAGCTCATCCGAGTGTCCGACCCAACGACCGTGTACAACGCCGGACGCTACTAGCGTCTGTCAAGAGCAAGCGTGACACAGCTGTGTCTTGAAGGTGAGACAAGAGGCATCGGCTCACAGGACAATACCACTAATGCATCAAGCGCAGACATGTTTAACACTCATTCCACGAAAACGTGTCACAGATTTTGCTTCCTCATTTCCGCCATGTTCAGGTCAAATTTTGAGCAAAATTCGGATTTCTTTTTTTGGGATGGAAAGAGCTATCCACGGCAAGTATCGGCACCTTTTTGGAACTCGATATAGCCAAAAATCTGACCCCCAGATGGCACTTTAGACGTTTTTGGGCCGATTTTCGGTCCTCAAAAAAAACACTCCTCACAGGAATCGAACCAAGTACCCCCAGAACCACAAGTGGGCGTGCTACCCGTTAGACCACGGGCGAAAAAAACGCGGACGATTTCATTTTCGGTATTTGAACCATCCTTCCGGTGGTTCGCGTGCCGCGTCAGGAAGTCTGCGGTTTGACCCCCGCTACACCACCACTGTAAGCAGAACACGCACTACGAGCTCCAAAACGCTCGACGCCGCGAGGAATCGAACCAGCGACCATTTTGGTGGTTTGCGAGGAAAGAAGAGAAAAATATTCTCGGATTTTTGGCACAACTAGCATAGGTGTGCGGGCCTCAATTTATGGGGGGGGTCGGTCAAATTTTTTTTCCGACCAGATTTTCGGAAAAGCCCTGTCCTCAACGGATTCAAACGTGTTCTCAAAATCTCGAAACCGACCATTCTTTCGGACCTGCAGATGGAAATCTTCGGCAGAAGCCCGAAAAAAAAGCCGAAATCTGTGACACTTTTTCGTGGAATGAGTGTTAAATGATCGTTTTCGTGTGGTACGCTGTTGAGGATTTGCAATTGCGACTGGCAGCCTCATTGACCGCTTCGACATTGCAGGTGCTCCTCTCCAAAAAGTATCTCCCCAATCAACGTGTAAAGAAACAGAGTGGCATGCGGCGGGGCGCCGAGGACCGGTCGGTCGAAACGCAGTGGAAGGCTATCGACGCGGCCCTCACGCGTTTTTACGGACGAGTGCTCCGCGTCGATGACACGCCGGAAACAGTGCTGCGGAAGAAGCTGGTTTTGACGGTCAACCTGGTGACGTTCGTGGCGACGACAGTGTACTGTGCTGCCCGGTGGGGGACAAACAACGCTTTTGTAAGCCTAGTCTTCCCAGCTGTCTCGAGCTTTTTCTCATTCCTCAGCTTCGCCACCGCACGGCAAACGGAGTTTATGGTCGCTTGTAACCTCCTGGCATATGGAGGGGGCATATTGGTAACGGACCTCCAGTCGTCTGCGAGTATGGGCGCGAGGGATTGGGAGTTGGTTGTGTTGTTGCTCGACCTGGATTTGGTTGCGTCAACGTCGTCTAAGTGGACCCCCACCGTGATCATAGCTTCTACTCTTATCTGGGTTACTGTCGTGTGCGCGGAGTTCGTGTATCGGTACGGGTTGTTCGATCTGGTGGCTAAGCTTGATTTGATCGACGACAACAAAGTCTGCGACTGCGACGATCCGCCTTGCCCCTCGAAAGACTTTGGTCGGGTCGTGAGTGGTATCACAGTCCCGATAGCCGTGATGTGCTTCGACTATTACATCACGCGGCGATTCGCAAACGAGATGAGAAGCGCGCACGCGGAGTTGCAGACATCCGTCAGCGCTGCGCAGCAAGTCGCAGTCGATCTCGCGGCTTTCGACCTGGACCGCGCGTCCGCGAACCTCTCCAAGTGCTCCGACAATCTCCCCGCGGAGCTGAACGTCGCTTTGCGCCAAATCCTTGCGAATCTGGAGGCCTACAAACCGTACCTACCCGAAACGTTGCTGACGCGTCCGGCCGACATCCCGACACGACGAGAAGCACCCGGCATATCGTCTGGGATGGCTGCGCTCGTGTTCACGGACATCAAGTCGTCCACTGCGACCTGGGAGTACGATTTTGTCGCAATGAAACAAGCTCTACGAACGCACAACCGGGTCGTGCGGGGCCTCATCGAGCGTTTTGATGGATACGAGGTGAAAACGATCGGCGATGCATTCATGATTGCATTCGAAGACGCAGCATCGGCAGTACAGTTCGCGTTGGCGGCGCAAGTCGGGTTGTACGATGCCGAGTGGCCTCTCGAGATCTCGTGCCTCCCGCAGTGCGCGGTTGAACCGGGTTGGAACGGACTGCGCGTGCGCATCGGTGTCCACGAAGGACCCGTCGAAGTAGAGAAGAACACCCTGAGCGATCGTTTCGACTACTTCGGCCCTACTGTGAACAAGGCTGCCCGACTAGAATCGGTATGCCCTCCCGGTGGCGTGGCGGTTGCCGGCGATGTTCTTTCGGAAGTGAAGAACAAGATCGGGGATCCGTTTGTGGTGCACAGTGGCGATGTAAGCCTGCACGGTATCGGCAGCGTTGCGGCCAGTATCCTCTCGCCTCGGAAGCTGCCCTACCGGAAGATGACCATCGCTTCTTCGTGTTTCGAGCGTTCGTCGCATGAGCCTTCGATTAAGCAATCGCTGTTTCTCACAAACCTGCGTTTGGAGCCTCATTTTTCCTCCAACCCGTTGGCTTCGGTCTCCATAAAGTTGCAGCGGGACTCTGTTTTCACGCCTTCGACAGCAGGCTGCATCCTCGTGCGCGAGCCGGGTACAGAGTCTGTTGAAGAGGGGGTCCATCGTCTGAACAAGGTGTTGGCACGTGTGGCTCAGTCGTTGGATCGATCCGATGGAACGCTTCTTTCAGTGGTTGGCAGCTGTGTGATGGTCGGATGGAACGTGATGCAGCTGTGCGCTTCTCACGCGGAATGTGCCTGCAGGTTCGCGAGCTTACTGCAGGAAGATGTGTTCCCGCTGAGTATCGGGTTGTGTACGGCGAAGCATGCCAAGGTAGGTGTGACGGCTGGGCGGCAGAAGTTCGTGACTGCGTTAGGGTGGGGCATGAAGCTGTCGGAACGGGTCGCGTGGCGAGCCGTCGAACGGAGGGAACCCGTGTTGTTCCTGCTGCAAGCTACGCCGAACGAGTTGCCGAGCAGCATCGTGCACTTGCTGATCTTCGACGCCACGTGGCAAGTGGTTGGGTTCGATTCGGATGTTGTGCTGACCTTCTCACTCTTCCATGTGTCCCTCGCGGGGTGCACTGCGAATAGCAACATCATGAACGCGTGGGATGTGGTGTCAGTGGTCGATCGCAGCATGAGCGCAGGAGCCGTGGTTTCCGAGAACGTCATCCTTTGACGCTCGGGCGATACACTCAGCCCGCCGTTGTAAGAAGTAGGGACTTCCTTTTTCCTGACACGCTTCGAGTTCGCTCGCAGACACGTGTCTATTGTCTATTGCTTTGCTGCCCAACACCGGCGTACTCCCGCCTTCGGATCAGTTGCTACTCCGAAATGTTTTTTCGCATAATGAGCTCGTCGTCGCAAGCATCGCGCACTTTCCTTTTTCTGACGAACGATGATGCTGCAAGTCATCCGGCCGCTTCTGCCATCGTCAGCTTGGTTACCAAAGCTGGCGTGGCTCACCGAGCCAGTAGCAGAGTGTCCTCCCCAGTACCGACACACAGCTGTAGCTCGCGCTGCAGCTGTGTATCGGAAATGGGTTACTAATAGTGTAGTAACAGTCTCGGGTGGTGAAAAACGTACAACTTTAAAGCCGGTAATGATCGGTCATCCGCTTCTCCCGTGGTGGCGCCGATTGGGCAACCGTTAGGCAAGTGACCACTGCTGACCATTACCGACCATCGGTGCGGAAGTGGCTACAGGGGGGGCTAAGTACAATTGTGCACAATTGTATTCCAAAGCACGCACGCCAATCCCTGCCCCGGCAGAACTTGACAGTTGTTGAATAGAATTGCCTTGGAATACAATTGTTTTCTACAGAAGTCGCCTTGTCACGCGGCCAAGACGGAGACAGTCCGGCCCTCCGGGACTCCGGTCCCGGGGCGGAGTCCGGACAACATGTAGCCAAGCTGCACGAGCCGATTTCGTCTCCAATGCGCCACCTACAAACGCTCCGTGCGCCACCTACACTACGGGCCGTTCCAAAATCACTCTACTTCTCTGCTGATTTTGCGGAAGAATCTTCTACGGCCGGCAGAGATAGTCGGCGACGCCACAGCACTGGGCGTTGCCTCGCCACCGCCGAACGACTTACGACAAACCACGTCCCTGCCGGGTCATCACGCTACTTAGTACGCTTGCGCAGTGGCTCGTAATAGCCCACAAAGGTTTCACAACAGTCACTGACAACTTGACAAAAGTGACCACCGGCTCCAGTCTACCGGAGTCCAGACCTGTTGTGGAGGGTCCACGATTAGAAGCCGTGTGCACAATTGTATTCCAAGGCAACTGCAATGTGTTCCAACATGAAAAAGACAATTGTGTTCAAAGGACACAATTGTATTCCAAGACAATTGTATTTAGCCCCCCCCCTGTAGCACTCGTCGATGCTGGTCCTTTGTTGCGTGGTAGTGGCGAACCGGTCACTTGCGGTGTGGGTAGTGGTCGGCAGCGGTCGGGGATTCTGCTTGCGGGTCAGCCTGCTCCTTCGTCAGCGGATGTTGCAGTGTGCTCAGTGCAAAAGATTCGGAGGCGCCTTTCGGTCGGTGGCAGAGGGGAAGAAACATGGCACTACAACACCGACTGTGTAGTTTCACTCCGATCGACATGAAAGGCGGTGAAGAGTTGCGTCAGAGGGGGAACACGTTTTGATACTCCGTCGTCTCCCAGTGTGCTATCGCCTCGGACCGTCAGCTCTCCTGCTCAGGCTCGGCTGGCCGTGCGACTAGTGATGTGCCTTGATAAGAGTTGTGTTCTGCGACGTCGTTGATCGCTGATCCCTCAATCGAAGCACAGATGCCAGTTTCTTTCCAGGTGGTACACGGCTCCCGCGCCCGATACGTCACACCTTTCATTGTTCAGGCAGGGGAGTGTTCAGTTGGACCCCTTGCACATCGACCGGTACACAGCGGTCGGCGGCTTTGGACAAGTAGGTGTCAATGTGTAACTTTTTTGTCGTCAGTCCTTCTCAACCAATCCTTCCGCGTCTAATGTTTTGTACGCACATTAGACGAGTGTCCCTGGTTGGACTCATGCTTCGTAATTCGGCCAAGCACGCAATTCGCAAGAAACAGAGAATGAGGCGGAGTAGCAAATGCACGGCTGAACAACGAGGCGGAGCCCTGCTTTTTCCTCCATATGGTACGATGCCAAACCCCCCCCCCCCCCCTTTGCACTAATAAATTTTTTTTTGATGTCACCCTATACTGGCCCTGAAACCCCACCTGTGTGGCCCAAAACGGTTTCCAAACGGTTTTTGGCGGGCTGAGTCGAGGTAAAGGGGTCTCTGAAGGCCCACGAATAGGCCCAGGTGGGCCCAGGTGGGCCCCGGAGCGGGCACTCAGTGCGAGGGGGGGTGCCCCCAAAATGGGGTCATTTTCAAAGCCTCGCCACTACTCAAGCTAGTCAAACACCTTCTGGCCTCCAGCGGGAAACCCAGACTTCAAAACGACAAGATCGGCTGTGTTCCGCTGTAGATAGCCACCAGCGGGTCCTCTTGAAGCCGAAGAATGTTCTCAGGGGTCACCGATAGCCCTACTTGGCCACCCCGCCTGCAGCGCCTGCGGTGGGCAGGCACACGTTGTAAATAGAGTGGGTGCAGCAGGTGCACCCTGCCTAGAATCCGGCTTTACCAGCAATACTAATTAAGAATTAAGGTTGACCCAGAAAAACGGAAACTAAGAGAGGAGAAAATGCCAAAGATCACGGGTCTGGAGTTCGTGGAGTGATCGGTGAGAGCAATGCAGAAGTTGTCGCCGTTTCATGAGGAAACGAGACGTGGTCAGTCCTTGCAGAGACGACTCGTAGCCAGCAGGACCTTTTGCGAAAAGGTCTCTGGTGAGGACCTGATCGGTTTCTTTCTCGCCCTAATGACAGAGGAGGAGAAGGTTGCCATCTGGATGCGCCTTTCTGGTAGGCTTTCAGAAGCCTTCAACAGCCTTGACGACGAGGCGAGCCGGCGACGCATCGTGAGCGGTTTGGACTGGGCACGTGCCCGGTACAGGGCTGTTGGAATGGTCGTGGGTGACAATCTCTGAAAGAACCGGGGAAAGGCTGACGAGATTAGCGTTGGCGGGGGGCTCACAGTCGTCATCTTGGTTCTTTTGCATTTTTCCACCTTATATTCTGCGTTTTCCTTGTAAGCACTGTGTCTCAAAAGCGGGTGAAGCCGGATTCTAGGCAGGGTGCACTTGCATACCACACATTCTAAGCGTGTGCCTGCCCACTGCTGGCGCTGCACACATGGGGCTAACTGTGACCCCCGAGAGCATTCTTCGGCTTCAAGAGGACCCGCTGGTGGCTATCTACGGCTGAACACAGCCGATCTTGTCGTTTTGACGTCTGGGTTTCCCGCTGGAGGCCAGAAGGTGTTTGACTAGTTTGAGTAGTGGCGAGCTCGCGCTGAGTGCCCCACCTGGGCCCACCTGGGCCCACTCGTGGGCCTTCGGAGACCCCTTTACCTCGACTCAGCCCGTCAAAAACCGTTTGGGACTCGTTTTGGGCCACACAGATGGGGGTTCGGGGCCAGTATGGGGTGATGTTAAAAAGGTTTTTATTAGTGCAAAGGGGGGGGGGGGTTTGGCATCGTCTCATATGTTTAACCTCGGCGAATATGCAGTTGGGAAGATTTAGTGGCTCGCGATTACCATGACATTGAAATGGTAAACTGCCCACTTTCACGCATATTGCGCCGGTCGTCCACCGTAGAACTCGCCCATGCCCGGCCAACTGCCTGCTGCAAACGGCGAGAAGGAGAAGGAGAAGGAGAAGGGTGGGATAGAGGTAGGAAAGGGAGGGTAAAAAAGATGGGTGTGCCACTCCTGGATGTAGTGCAGCTCCAGGGCAACACGTGTTGCGGACTCTGAGCAGTGTGGGGGCCAGCTACGGTAGCTCACGGACACCCACGCCCGCCTTCGACGCCACCAACTCGTGGGTCGCCTGCCCGATGACCGGTACTTGAACTTGAGAGCTTGGAAGTGTATCCGAATTATCAAATATCAATCCTTGAGGACGCAGCACAGCCCGATCCTGATTTACTGGAAAGGGATTTGAGGTTAAGTACACTTGTTGGGACCCGAAAGATGGTGAACTATGCCTGGATAGGACGAAGCCGGGGGAAACCCTGGTGGAGGTCCGTTGCGGTGTTGACGTGCAAATCGCTCGTCAAAGCTGGGTATAGGGGCGAAAGACCCATCGAACCATCTAGTAGCTGGTTCACTCCGAAGTTTCCCTCAGGATAGCTAGAACCAAAACAGGAGTCACGCCAGGTAAAGCGAATGATTGGAGGCATTGGGGAAATCGCTTCCTCGACCTATTCTCAAACTTTAAATGGGCGTGAGCTCGGGGTTACTTCATTGAACCCTGACGTAGAATCCTGGTTCTAAGTGGGCCACTTCTGGTAAGCAGGACTGGCGACGCGGGATGAACCGAGAGCTGACTTAAGGTGTCCGAGTGATCGCTCATCAGATCCCACAAAGGGTGTCGGTTCTTAGGCTTATGCTTTATATATTCGTATCTTCGCGACGCCAAGTGTAAACCGCATTCGGCTTGCCAGGCTATGACCGTGGCCGTTTCTTAGCAAAACCACGCGCGACCAACACCAGCCATTTCCACGTTTCAGTTTGCTGCGGGAATTCTGCAGCAGAATTCATCCAAGAACCATGTGCCGATCGACAGGGGGGAAAAAAAGAGAGGCACATCCTCGCGACATACCGTAAAAGAGTGAACGAGTACACCGGCAATACCGCCGCTTGACTGTAACAGGGTGGGGCAACGCTGCATCAATTCTGCTGTCGAGCACCATTCTTGTCGCATCCGTTCGCGCCAAAAGTTCCACCTTTTTTCATTTGTCTTCTGACAGGTACCAGATTCCTTCTCACTGCGTTTGTGACTGACGGACGGCAAAACAGGGCTCGAATTAAAGCAGACTCTGCTAAAGCAAGAGGAAGACTCGCCAAAAGTACTGTTCACGGTTCTGCCGACACTAAATGCAGCCGAGGACGCTGGTAGTCCGCTTGGCAGTGAATTCAAGTCAACTGAGACGACCCTGGCGTGTGTTCTTGGTAAGGGTGGGTGTTCCAGGTGTTTGTGCTTCTCGCGGTACAGTCCCCGCAAGCAGTGGACCTTCTTGTTGTGAAAGAACCGTGTTGAGGCTCTTTCGCGAACCTGGTGAAGTATTTCTAGTCTCAAGAAAACCACAGTTCAAAGGACACAGGCAAAATAACCCGAGCATTGATCAGCAAAATGCAACGGAAGGTTGTCGACACGGCCCTTGCGGATCTTTACGGACGAGTGCTCCGCATCGATACACGCCGGAGACAGTGCTGCAGAAGAAGCTGTTTGGCGGTCAACCTGGTGTCGTTCGTGGTAGTGACGACGTACTGCGTCTCTCGGTGGGGGACCAACAACGCGTTGGTAACCACCTGTTACCCAACTGTTTCAGGAATCTTCTTCTTGCTCGGCTTCATCACCGCACGGCAAACGGGCTTTATGATCGCTTGTATCATTTTGGCCTATGGAGTGTGCATATTGGTAGCGGACCTCCAGTCGTCTGCGAGTACTTAACCACAAATCCCTTTCCAGTAAAGCAGGATCGAGCTGTGCTGCGTCCTCAAGGATTGGCACATCTCCCTTTCAGTGCGGCTTGTGGATTTGACACCCTCGCACACGTGTTCGTGTCCTCCTTGGTCCGTGTTTCAAGAAAGGTAATAGAATATCGCTGTGTCTGACATGAGCCTGCGAGCGTTTAGCCACGTCAGGCCAGCGGGAGCAACGACGAGTTGGGGTGCCGTGTTGTTGCTGGAATCTGGCATCGAAGCCTTCTTCATGGGTAGCGACTGTCATCTTCTCAACTATTCTTATCGGGTCGTCGCCGTGAACACGGAGCTCGTGTATCGATACGGGTTGTTCGATGAGCTTGATTTGATTGACGAGAACAAAGTCTGCGACTGCGACAATCCGCCTTGCCCTTGCTGAATGAACCAACGCAATTACAATATCTTACACCAGGCCAAAAACAAAAACCAAAGAAAACATCATGGGCGGGTCACACGCGAAAGAGTCCATGGAGAAGTACAAGGTGCGTTTCAAGTGTGCCATAATATTAAAAAACGAGGCGTTTCGCTAGCATGCGGCGGCTTGTAGCTTGATAAGTGACTACGGAAGGGAGGAGTTTTCAGCGGCTTTTTTGGCAAGAGCATCGCGGCGTATCAGCGGTTCAGCACCCCGCTCTAAGAGGAGTTCAACTGTTCATCACATCATCAGCTTGGGTTGCTCGGAGCTATGATCTAGCAGGAGAGAATGGACCGGCTTGCGTTCTACGAAAGTCGCCCGGAGACTTTTATAATCCAGGATTCTCAAGCGAACTTTCACTCTGAAAAGAAGCAGGACCGTCTCAAATTCGGGCGAATCCTGCGCCTCCCTCTCTCACCCGGCCAAGAATGCCAAAGATCTACGAACAAACAGCAATGACTTGACCCGCACCTATATGTTGCACTACCCCGACTTTTGAGCGAAATATGCACATCTCTTTAAAACTTAAGACTGTTTCTGTACAAAACAGCCCATTTTAAACCGACCCGCCCCCTATCCTTGAAGGATTGCTCGGAGCTATGATCTATCAGGAACGGGAATGGACCGGCTTGCGTTCGACGAAGGTCGCCCGGAGAGAGAGAATACGTTTTACTAGTGCACTAGTAAAATTTACAAGTGAATTCAGGTGTTTTTCAGTCCAAAACAGTGATTTATAAGGGGTTTTGCGTGAAAATTTGCGAGATCGAAAACTGGTGAGGTTTGGTCGATGTGCACTACCCCTCGGACTGAGTTGGGCAGGGTTGTTGGGAGCCTTGATGGGAATCATCTCCCCTGATATACAACCGCGCCGTTGAAAAAGGATGAGAGGATCCAGGGTTCTCAAGCGAACTTTCACATCAAAAGATTAGTATGGCGCTTGTTTGTGCGCACTAGCGGAACTCACCTGCTTTGGTAAGTTTCATGTAGTACGCTGCCAACTACTAATTCTTAGTACCAACAATGCATTGTTAACACAAAAAAACAGAGCGTCCACGAATTTGAGGCGGTCGACATCGACGGCAACAACGTAAAGTTGTCGCGGTACGCGGGGAAGCCGCTGATCGTGATGAACGTCGCGTCCAAGTGAGGATTGACCGACGCCACGTACAAAGCGTCCGTGGCGTTGCACAACCGGCACGCGCCGAAGTTCGAGATTCTCGCGTTCCCTTGCAATCAGTTCGGCGGGCAAGAGCCGGGCTCCAACGCGGAGGTCAAAATGTTCGCGCGCGAGAAGTACGGCTTCCAGGGCCCCCTCTTCTCGAAGATCGACGTCAACGGCAGCAACGCGCACCCCCTGTGGATGTGGATGCAGAACAAGATCCCGGGGATTTTGGGAACGACGTCGATCAAATGGAACTTCACGAAGTTCCTCGTGGGGCCCAACGGCGAGCTCCTTAAGAGATACGGCCCGAAGGACGGCATGGCCATGATCGTACCCGACCTGCTGCCGCTGATCGGCGAAGAATCCGACGAGAAGGCCACGTTGGAAGCGCTCGGACAAGCGGCAAAAAAGGCAGCGGCCTGCGCATCCTCCGCGCCGAAGGAGACCGACAAAACCGAGACGACCCCCGCAGAGACCAAGGAGGCGGACGCCACCAAAGCAGCGTAAGCTCTCAGCGGGGTGCGGACCCGAAAAACGAAGGGCGGGCGAGGCTTTGACAACGAAAAAAAGAAGAAGGGGAAAGCGAGCACGCGTTACCTTCAGTTTTCCCGTCTCTCTCTCTCTCTCTCTCTCTCTCTCTCTCTCTCTGTCTCTCTCACTTTCTCCGATTTCTGTTTTACGTAAGCGCCAGCTTGGAAGGAAATGCTCGACAAAGCTGCCAGACAGGAACCGAAGGGATCCCAAGTGCTGTAACTACTGAACGTGTTGGACGGACGTGAGATCATGCGGGTCTACCCCTATACGACAAGACACACAAACACAACAGGTCAAAGTCCTCAGTGAGAAAACAGCACACGGCGGTGTAAGCGAAGAACAACTTCATTTTGTATTGTATTTGCCCCTCTACCTCCACATTTCCTCCGTTCCGCTCGGAGTCAAAGCAGCCACGTCGAGTATTTTTTAAACTGCACCTGCTTTGAAGGAAAGGCCGCCAGATGCAAAATCACAAAACGGAGGAAATGCGCTGCAGTGCCCACGCGAAGCGCAGGTAAATCTGGGTCAGTGCCCAGACGTCGCGGGAAAAAGGGCTCCTACAGTTGTATCAATTCTTCTTCCTCCAGCCTCCGCCGAAATAGCACCGGACGGCCGCTCCGAGTATAACTTTGTATGTTCGTGTCCAGTCGCGCTGGACACGAACGATGCCGCTCGGCAGCAGCACCCGATGATCATGCCTGCTACGCGGTTATCAACGAGTCTGAATTCTTACGGGACTGCGTTTAGATCTTTCATCGAGTTGGTAAGCTGACACTACCACAACTTGCGCTGGACACGAACGATGCCGCTCGGCAGCAGCACCCGATGATCATGCCTGCTACGCGGTTATCAACGAGTCTGAATTCTTACGGGACTGCGTTTAGATCTTTCATCGAGTTGGGGCAGCCACTAAGCTGACACTACCACAACTTGCGCTGGACAAGGACGCGCCTCGTATGGAGCTCGTAACCATGTGGAAGCACCACCGTCGGTCTTTTAACGTGCAAACTTCCTGTCGAACGTTGCATGGAGCGTAAGGCACCGGGTTGCCGAGACTGACTAGAAGTAACGCTACGTAGACGCGGGGTGGCTAACAGCAGTGTGGTAGTAGTCCAGTGTCTGCCCAAGGGCTCGTCTTAGTCCGCATGATCGCTTTCGCACACAGGGCTGATCTTGACCGCAGGGACAGTGGATGCAAAATACTAGTGTGGACATTGCTCAAGCAACCACAATTTGGCCGCGCATCGGACATCACGAAAGCCACGGCGTATGTGCAACGTTTTGAGAGCTCTTGTGCGCAGCGTGCCACGAAGGCAGGCATGCACAGCTCCCCGCTAGTGTCACTTGATAACGTCTAACGAGCTAGACTCACGGGGCAGAATGCCTCCATCCCCCCTTCCCCTTACCTCTATCGCTCTTGCCCAGAAAGCGGCGGTACAGATTGCTGATCTTGTGCGTTGTCCGTCGCTTCCCCTGCCGCTGCTGAGTTTTTCTTTTTTTGCCGACTGATTCCTTACTTCAGCACGGCTTTACGTGAACTGACATCCAGCGTGCATGCCGCGGCCTTTTCGCGGAGACCTGTGCTGCAGCTTGTCGGTGGTGGCAGCTTCGTGACGCACTTTGCCGTCCATCCGAGCCGGATGTCGATAATGTGAAAAGGCAAAGCTAGCATGAGGCACTTCCCCGGATTGAGAAGGAAAAGTGCCGATCCCAGGTTCCGGAAGGACACGTTGTTCCGCACCTCATAAGCGGAAGAGAAAGTGAGCGTTGCTGCCTGAAACGACGACAAAAGGATGTTGTGCGGCAAAAAGCAAGAATGGAAAGAAGGAAGAAAAGGAAAAACATTTTCGGAGGCAAGGTTCTGCACAAATAAGATATGCGTACCAAGACACGGTACCAATTTCCCTTTCGACGGTGGTCACCCGGAGGCTCTAAACACCCGGATCCTCAGGCGAACATTCATTCTTGAGAACAAGAAAGCGGACGGTCAGCATCACTCATCAAGGTGATAAAAGTCCAATTCTTGTCTTCCTAGCGTGCACGCCTGTTTTCCGGGATTAGCACTTGTTGTTTGGATGGTTCATCTTCCTCATGTGCAGCCGTTGTTCCGGAAATGTTCCGTTCAGTACAACAGTACTACTACAAAGATTCAAAGGGGAGAGCAAAACAAGGGTAACGAACGGAGGCGATTGGCAGGACCCTGCAATGTGACGCCAACCCGAGAAAGGGGGGAGGTTTGTGCATGCGAGGAGCTGGTGGGGCTTTCTTTGGTTTGGGTGATTCAGCGAGTTGGACCAGAATCGAGTATCAACCGGCACGCGCAAACTAAACAAATAGCAATGTGCGAGACACCAAACCGCCCGAGTAAGACGTGATCAGTTGCCACCTGAATCTACGTCCAGGACTCGGGTCCCGAGTAGCATGGTCTAACTCCCGAAGCCAGGGGCTCGGCGTATGTTCCTTGCGTGCCAGATTCGAATGCCGCTGGTCCAATGATGGCTGTGCACTCAATTTCTCTTTTCTGTATGTGGGCTTCCGGGGAAGCAGGGATCCCTCGAGCTGCAATGCGGGTCTTGCCATGCCCTCTCTTGCAGCCGGGATCACGCTTTCCCGCGTTGCCCGTTTCAAGTTAGCCCCGCCAGCGCCGCTGTATTGCATCACCTCCCCTGGGCAACAGCACTTAAACCGCCACCGCGCGAACGCACGGGAGAGGAAAAAACCACGGAAGACGCAAAATAGCACCCTTTTGAGCTGGTAGTATTATTATCCTCGTGTCGGAAAACGTGCAGACTAGTGCGGAACGCTGAAGGTCGGAATGAGTCTTCGGAAAATTATCAAGGCTTCAACATCAAACCGCTTCTGGAGGCGTGTTCGCCCCCTGGACGACGGGTAAAAGATTTTCATGTAGTTCTACCAGCTCAACGACCATTTGCGCTTCTTTTCGTTCGTTCCTCTCCTGCGAGCACCGAGGCTTCGCCCTCAGCTCGTGAGCCCCCCGACCGGCTGAAATGATGCAGAGCTTCTGACGGCATGCTCCGCTCGCCCGCCCCAATTATTCTCCCCTAGTTTGTCTCAAGCCTAACCTGCTGTCTCCGCTCTTCGCGCAAGACGCAGAAGAAGCAAGAAAAACATGAAAAAAAAACTACCAGGCAAACACAAACCCTGCCGCAGCTTCTAGCCTTTCCGCTTCCTGAAGCCGCGCGGTGAGTGAGGTGGTACCAGAAGATACGAAGAAAGAGAAGCTCACAAGTCAAACGGAGACTTCAAAAACCGACCGCTTACTACAAGAAACAGTCTAGAAGCCAGTGGGAAGAGACGAAACGTCAGAGGTTTGGACGCTCACCTCCCGACTTGTGGTCGGGCTTGTTTCGTGGCTGTTTACTTTGGAGATGGGGCACGTCACCGAGCGACTGTTGCGCACACTGCCGGCATGCCCATTACAAGCACGTTCTAGCAAACTCCCCGTCACTTACAACGACTCGAAGCCGGTCCATCCTCTCCTGATAGACTGTGATAGACAGAAGAAAGCGGCTTCAGGCAATTCTATGCAGCTCTAGTGGATAGGGATGGATCTGATAGACTGTGGTGGACCTCGATTCGCTACAATGAACAGCGGCAGGCAATTCGATGCAGTTCCAGATGGACCGGCTTAGACTCCCCGCCACTTCTATTTTTGCATCCCTTTTCTAGATAGCATCTTTCTCGAAGAAGACTTGATGGAGGGGAGTGTGTGGGGGGGGACCACTGCACCAACTGAAAGGAAACGCACGGGCACAAGACCTGGAGCAAAAAGCGGGTGTTGCACCTTCGGACGGTTGAAGCCACATTTCGCTGTCGGCCAAAGGCTTTTGGCCTAGGACCTATAGTCCCCGGGTGCTCAGCTCGTAACACAAAAGCTGCCGCACCAAGATGAGGGAGGCATCGAAAAAGAAAAGCCTCAAAGCCCCCTCAGAAAGTCGCCAAAAGCAAGGCTTCCCCAACCGATAGACAACGGCACGCAATTCAATGCAGTTCGAGGAAATCGAGGTGGACTGGTTCAGAGACTCAAAAGAAATAAAGCCCGGCCTCTGAAAACTCGATAACAGTCTTAAGGTATCACACAAGTAAGCGAATCATGATGCGCGCCAGCGTGCGCCGGCAGGCGGCCCTGCTGCTCCGGAAAGCACATCAGCGCCGGTGGAAGTCGAAGGAGGACGAAGCGAAAGAGAAGCTGCAGGCGGAGAAGGACGCGAAGCTGGCCGAAGCGGCCCTGAAGTGGCGGGCGGAGCAGCGAAACGAAGAGACTTGGAAGATGCTGGCTCCCGAGAGGCAGTGGACGCTCACGCACCCCGTGACCTGGGTGCTGCTTGCGATGATCATCTACATGCAAGTCTCGTTGTACATACGCCACGGCCCCACGCTCCCTGACAACCCAGAAGAAGCGCTCGAGAAAGAACTCCAGCGAAAGGCTAAAGGCTGGGACTGAGTAGTCGTGTCAAAAGAGCGAGAGCCCTCGGCTGCTGCGGCGGACAACTCGCCATCTCGAAGCCATCCCCAGCGCCAGCCCTTGCATGTTGCTCGCTGCTAGCTGCCGATAGAGAGAGAGAGGGGAGATTTGAACGAGCGAGCCAAGAGGCTCAGTGCGAAGCACAACGACCACTGCTTGCAGCAACCCGTCAATCAACAACGGAGTTTTTCGACGTCAGCGAACAGCCTTGCTTCAGTTTCCTGAGGAACATTGCTTGCACGGGCAATGCACCATCTCGAAGCCATCCGCAGGGCCAGCCCTTGCATTTGTTGCTCCGCCAGCTGCCGAAAGAGAGAGAGGGGAGCTTACACCAAGGGTGGACCTGGCGCGGGGGTAAATCTGCCGGCTCAGTGCGAAGCACAACGACCACAGGGTGCTTACAGCAACTCGTTAATCAACAGGGAGTTTTCCGACGTCGGCGAACAACCTTGCTTCAATTTCCTGAGGGACATCGCTTGCATGAAGGCGCTGAACTTGTTGCCAAGGGACGAGCGTCCTCTCCCGACCTCTATCCCACCAGCCACGGTTGTACAAATAGTGGCGTGACGTAACCACTGCTAGCTGGCTTTTCGGCAAGACTGCTAGACTGGTAGACCTTCGTCGCCATCTGTGTGCTTGTCTTTTTTTCTTTGCGGCTAGGTACCAGGGAAAGCCTGCTACACGGGAGCCAAGCTTCACGTTCGGCGGTACTGCAGAGCCACGGGCCTACGGGTCAAGTGGCTAACGATTTCCCAACCTAAGCATCAAGGCGTGGCGCACCTTGGGGCTTGGCGCTCGCGCTGAACACAAGCTCGTCGAGACGGTCAGCCACAGGGCAGAGCGGACGGGGTTGTGGCACTGTGCTGCCTCCGACTCAAGCTTTGCAAGCTGTGGTTGACCGTCACGTTCCTGGACCAGGAGCGGCCTTTTTCTTTTTTTTCTTCTTCTTTGCGGCTAGACAAGTAGTTTCAAGCTGACTTTGGCAGTGTCAACCCCAAAGGTTTAGTAAGGGCTTGCATTAGTACTATCGTCCCTCGGGACTACTGACAGGCCTTCAACTACCCTGAGCAGCGCACTGTGCACGTGTTACCATTAGCCGTGCTTGCACACGTGGACGGAGACCACGGCGAGGAGGTTGGCGACTCCGATTTAGATCCCCAGCGGTTGTCCCGCTTGGGCGCAGGCCTGGCTGGCTGCCTAAAGTTCTACCTTGCCAGCAGGACACGTTGTGCTCTTTTTTGCGACAACCAATTTCTGCTTCCATGGAGACAGTATTTGTATTCGCACAACCAAAAGTAAGTAATTCTAGCAGTTGGATGAAACCGTCCACATATCCACCCACCACCCACACACAGACAACACAGACTGGGTAACCTCTGTGTGTCGGTAAGCCAGCTGCTACTAACACTGCATGCGCACCTGCTTTGTAGGAAATACTCGAGGTGGCCGCCAGTAGTTGCATAGTTGTATTGTTTCTCCCCCCAATCCCTCTAGCTTCCGTCGAAACAAGCACCGGGCGGCGCCCCCGAGTATTTTTCGAGACATTGCCACAATAATGTTCAATGTGTATGGCTGCACATCGCGAACAAATGCTATGCTGACGATTGTTGTATGTTTCAAATCTCATGTCTGTTCTCCGCACGGAAAGGCCTAGCACGAGAACCAAACAGCCGACAGGATTACTAATACGTGAAGAGGGGGGCCCAATCTTTAGCCCATCAAGATAAGACTACAAAAAGAGAAGGGTTGCCACGACGTCTCGGAACAGTGTCCAACCCTGCCGAGAAGCCGCAACCGTGCTTCACCTCCTCCTCTTCTCCTTTCAGCAGCGGAAGACTGGGAGAGCGTTAGTCGTACGAGCTACGAAGAACAATGGAAACCTTGTAGTTGCAGGGGATTTGTGCGTGCTTCGGCGCCTCGTCTCATTTAAATAAGACTGTGTGTGAAGTGTCATGCCAGCCGCCAGGTCGTTAGGCGCTGTAGTCGTTGGGTCGTTGTTACGAGGGGTTCTCTCGATACTCAAGCGGGCTCGTTACTTCACTGCTGCAGTTTCCCCTGCCCTCTTCGAGTCGCCTTTGTTCATAGAAATGCCAGCGACATCTCCGAAGAGAAGAAGACCAGCATAGCAATGCCAAAGTAGCATCCACGGAAGGAGAGTTTTACTCCAAGGAAAGGTGTCCGCGAGAGACCCATCTTTCCCAAGCACTTTGCAGCTTGCATTCCAGCTTCTCTGTTGAGCAACGTCATTATCTTCTCATCGTCAATTCTGCGCGAGTTACGAACCGGTCTACACGTAAAGGCAAAACCAATGCAGGTACACGCAAAACAAAAGCAAGCAACACAAAGCCCCGCGAACACGACCAAAGAACCAGAGAAAAAAAAAGGAGAAGAAAAAACAACAGCTAAAAAAAGAAGAAAAACGGTCTGAAAAAAAAAAGAGGAGGAAGCAGAAAGCGTCCACCACCACCACTACCACCACCAGAAGAAAAGGAGAAAGAAGGCATCCCAAGACCGAGCCGCACACCCCCACGCCCGCCCGCCCCCGTAAGGGTTTCCGACAGCCCTCGCGATTTTGCACCTCCGCCGCCGCCCCCTGGGCCGGCTCTAACGGGAAACAGCGGCAAGTTGGGAAGAGGGCCGAAGGGCAGGACACACCGCCATTGCTGCCCGCCGCGCCGCTTGCGCTTCGCCCTCCGCAGCGCCGGTGCTGTCGTGTCGACTCTCTTTGCCATGCCTGTGAGCTTTCGCCAGCCTGACTTCGATGCGTGTCCGAGTGAAATTCACCAGCAGGTAACGAGCATAGCAGAGCGCTACAGGCTCGAAGATGAGTATGTGACCGAGCTTTTCTTTACCAAACTGAAATGTTGAAGGAAATGAGAAGCTCGTCGCCGCAAACCGTGGCGTTGCAGCAACACCTCTCCGGGGTTCTGCGAGTGAAAGTGTGCCAAGGACGCTGTGGCAAGGAGTACCAAGGAAAAAGAAAGGCGCACACACACGAAGCCTCTTTTTGCCAAAATAAATTGAACTCAAAAAAGATCGGTGTTATTTGGGTGTCACGTTATAATCCTTGAAGTAGGCGACAGTCATCAGCTTGCACTGACTCGCACTGACATCCTGCCATTTGTACATACCGGCCTTTCATGTTCCGTCCGTAAACACAAAATACTCGACGTAGCTGCTTTGACTCGAATGGAAGGGAGGAAATATAGAGGTAGAGGGGCAAATACAATACAAACACAATCTGTTTCGTTCTTCGCTTGCACCACCGTGTGTTGTTTTCCCACTCAGGACTTTTGACCTGTTGTGTTTGTGTGATTTGTTCGTGTAGGGGTAGACCCGCATGACCTCACGTCCGCTTAACACGTGGTTCGGTAGTCACAGCACTTGAGATCCCTTCGGTTCTACGAGGGTCGAAAACATATCAACTGCCCTACCCCCGTTTCTTTTTTTAAACAACTTTTCTTCTTTCTTACATACTTTGATCATAGTGGCAGCCGCTGCTTAACAACATGAAGTTAGGGCGGACTTGAGGGCGAAGACGTGGTCCCGACTGGTGGCGAGGCGGCCGGGATTTGAGGGCATACAGAGAGCCGACCTGGAGCGGACGAACTCCTTCTGGAGGATGCGTGAAAGTCCCGCGCACACCGCGAGGCTTATACGTGTAGCGTTGGCGGGGGGACGTCGCGGATGAGGCAGGCCGGAGCCCAGCTGCAAGCACTGTGGAAGCGGCGACACCGAGGACGAGAAACACGTATTCTGGGACTGCGGAGCGTACTCGCACATACGGCGACGAGAGGCACATGCCGAGCTGATGGCAGCCAACCGGGCCGACTGGCCCAGATGCACGCTGTAACACGGAGTGGTAGTACCCGAGAATGCCCAATTCTCGAGGCGGCTCCAGGAGATGATGGCTGAAATCCTTGCGGAACGGGCTGGGCTCGAAGCACGTGGCTGGGTGGCCAGGAACCCCACGACCCCCTGGTCGAGAGCGAATGCGATGCCTGCCGAGAAATTTGACCACCCCTTCGCGCGGATTGCCCCGGCATGGACGTGGGAGCGGAACAAGACCTGGGGACTACCGACGTTTTATGCGTTGGTAGCGTGGCTGTCGGACATGCAATGGACCGAGAACGGGCAGGTGTCAATGCTGGAGCTTGCGATCGACTTTGAACTCTTCTCGGGCCTCAGCATGCCGCTGCACGGGAATGCGCTGAAGGGGGTGAGAGAACGGGGAAACGTCCTGCGCTGCATGATGAGCGCGTTGGACAAGCTGGCGGCACAGCAAGGGCTGGGAAGCTGCATGAGAGGGGAGAGGGTGTGCCCGACGACGTCGCTGTCGTTCATGGGCATCTCGGGGATATCGGGTGTGCGGCCCTGGCCACGCTTTCGCGAGGCACACACGGGGACGATACTTGAGGAACAAGTGAAAGGAAGCGATGTAGGGACGCAGTGCCCGACGTACCCTGACTGGACGATCGGGAGAGCGGCGAGGTGGGCCCTGCCTGCCCCACCACAACTGCACCCAGACCCCGAGCACATGCCCGGTGTCGGTATAGAGAAGGCAATCGTCACGCGCGACCCATCACAAAGGATAGTGTGAGGCGTGCAGAACACTCGTCCGAAGGGACGCTCCCACGGTAAGAGATCTGCTGCCGGCACCATCGATGGGCAGCCGATCGCGGTGTGCACAGAGCACAGCACTCCCTACGCTGACGCAGAGGCGACCGGCGGCATGTTGCAGCCGCGGCCACCACCAGTCCAACAAGCCGAACGTCCAGTCAACTCCCGGACGCAACAAGAAGAAGAGGCCCTCCTCACCCACCCAGGTGGGCGTACAACGGGAAACGCCAGTAGGAAAGCGAGCAGCGCGAGCGCCGCTCGCAGCAACGAAAAAAGGAGACGGCGACGACCGGACGGGCGACCAAGAGGCCGCCACCAACGCCAGGAACCAGCGAACGACCAGCGCTGAAGAAGAGGGTGCTCGGCACCCCGAAGGAAGGCCCGATCGCCGGCCGCAAGCGGAAGAAGACGAAGGCGACCACACCCGACTCAGGGGTGCATCGAAGGAAGAAGAAGGTTCCGAGGGCAAGCAGCTCTCAGAAACGACCGGGGACCACGGGCACGCCAATGCCCTCGAAAGTCAAAAACGGGCACACGTGCCCGCCCTCGTACTCGCCGACTCAGTCTCTGGAATCGCAAGAAAGCCAAATCCCGCTAGCGCCACAAATGCTCGACCTTGACGACGCAATGGCAGGTGACGACGTCATCCGATAACCTGACTTATAAGGCAGTGCATGTTAATCCGTGTGGTTCATGTACTTAAAAGAACTCAATGCTTAACAAAATTTGACGTGGGCGGCTTTAGATTTACATCTGAATGACACCTCAACACAAAACAAGTTGTCGACAACTAACAAGTAAAAGAATAAAACAAAACTACGCAGTTCTTTGTCTGGCAGCATCTCGTCGAGCATTTCGTTCCAAGCTGGTGCTTATGTAACAATCAACACAGAATCGGTGACGGCGCCTACTCGCGGGTCGTGGCAGCGAAGCACCTTGAGTCCGGTGAGACACGGGCAATCAAAATTGTGCCGAAGGCTGGTCCCGCGTCGTCGCGTGTGGGACAGTGCCTCGTGGACGGCGCCGAGAGCCAGATTCTGGCGGCGGTGGTCCACCCGTCGATCGTGAAGCTGTACGAGATCCTCGAAACGCCCAACGAAGTGTACTACGTCTTCGAAAAGCTCCCGAAGGACCTCTTCACCGTCCTCTACCGCCGCCGCCGCCTGGAGGAGTCCGAGATGAAGGAAATGGCCAAGAGCCTCGTCGAAAGCATCGACTACCTTCACTCTGTCGACGTCGTTCACCGCGACATCAAACTTGAAAACGTCCTCGTCACCGACAAAGGCGCAGTCAAGCTCGCCGACTTCGGGTACGCAAAAATGGTGGCGGCAGAGAACCGTCCCGTGGGCACGACCTTCTACCAGTCGCCAGAGACCCTCGAAGCTCAGGAATCGCGGTCGATGCTCAACGCTGAGCAGGCGAAGGCTTCGGACATGTATTCCCTGGGTGTCCTGCTCTTCTTCCTCTTCTGCGGCCAACCACCCTACACCGGCAAAGTGTGGCCGCCGCTCGAGCGTAAAAAGCTGCTGCAGCGCATTACGCAGACCCCCGTGACCGCTGAGGACCCGCGTTGGCCTGTCACTGTGTCATCGGACGCTGTCCAGTTTATCATCTCCCTCCTCGACCCCAGTTGGAAGACGCGCACCACCTCATCCGACGCTCTCGCCCACCCGTGGCTCCTGCACACACCTACAACACAACAGCGGTGCACTGACTCGATGACCAGCCTCTCCACTCCTCTCGTGCAGTGCCCGGCGTAGCACCCCGCCTACTAGACTCGAATTGTTGGCGCCCTGCGCCAGCCAGGCTGAAAACGAGAAGGCAGAACTTCCCATCCCCTCCCCGTCCCCCCTCCCCCCCCCGAAAAAACACGAAGCCGAGTTTTTTTGCAGCGGGGGTGGGAAGGACTGGTGGGCCCATGTGCACGCCTCCGGGGGACTCGGGACGCGTTCGCCTACCACGGCGCACGGCGACTACTCGCGTGGGAATGCCCTGCGTACCGGGGATGCAAGCCCCTGCGTGTGCTCCGAGATCGTAGTCTCGGTGCCATGACTCTATTGGGCCACGTTTCTACAACCTGATCTTCTTGTGCGGTGCCAACGAAGCAGCTAAGCAGCGTCGTTGGAAAAGAGTTTGTTTGCACGTGCCGGCTGATCGTTTTTCCCGCTTGTATTTACCCTGTGGATATTCAGGTAAGGAATTCTGATCAAGCACCAAAACACGCTGCCTACGTCTTTTCAGCCTGCACAATACATTGGAGGGCAACCCGAAGATTGTTAGTACTAAAAAGATGGGCGTCGCACTGGATGAGCGGCCATCCAAACCCTTTCGTTCACTCCGCGTGTGAATCCCTTGAGCGGAAAAATATATGCGGGATCCATGGCCGTGGTTTTCGCTGCCACGCCGCGGCACGTCGGCTGGTCGCATTCCACGGAAAGAATCGTTCGCGATTCAAGAACAGGGATGCCGATTAGCATGAGTATGAATGACATACCACATGCTCGAAAGACATGGAGGCAACGCAAAATGAATCGGTTATGTGCCAATGAAAGTGTTTTTTGCGATAACCAATTTCTGCTTCCCTGGAGACAGTATTTGTTACAGCTAAAAGAACGTTGGCAGCGTTTTAACCAGAAGACATGTAGGTTAAATCGCACAAACAAAACCTGCTGCTTCCTGTACTCTTCCCCTTGGGAAAGGGAGAAGGGACGGGCAAACGCGCCCCCACGTCTCCAGTTCCTGAAGGCTCTCCTTCCCTGCACACAGTGGACCGTTCACGGGCCAGCCGTCGTTGCCCGCACCGCTGGTACACCAACCCGCAGCCGTTGCGGCTCGTTGAAAATACCTAGGTGGCAAGAACTTTCGCAGACAGGGTCGACTGACTTTTTTGCGACCGTGGCCGGTCCTCTGTGCATTGCATGATGGATGGACGCTTCCTGAGAGCGGTCGGAGCAAGAGGGGTGGGAAGGGGGGTGTTGATTACGCTCTCTTACGCTCGTCTTTCTTTTCCGCGTTAGTTTCTGTTGCTTTTTTGGAATGAGCACCTTACTCTGCAGGAAATACTCGAGGAAGCCGCCAGTTGCAATAATCCTAAAGATGAGTGTCTACGACGCAAGCGTTTCAACTAAAAAGGACCTACTTTTGGAATCATATTGTTTGGCCCTGAGATTACCCTCCTCAGGTGACATCACTGTTGTATCTAACCCTACTTCGACCTTCTTCCACCGTTCTTGCAGCCTCCGTCGAAATGAGCACAGGGCAACTCTTCCGAGTATTATCCGGCGCGATTCGAGGCGCGGGAATAGCTAAGTTGCAGCTCTCGGACACTTAGAGAAAAAGAAAAGATGTTTCGATCCTTCCCTTGTCTTGACATGGGGAAGTGAAGGTGGGGGGGTACCGGTGCTGCTTCAGGGCATGTCTTTCTGTGAACAGCGTTAGCGCAAGAGGTCTCGTCGGGTACTCTCCTCCCGGTATGTTTACCGGTAGATATCATCGTTTGTGCAGACCGATCGCCACCTGACTAGCTGTGGAATTGGCCTCACAAAACTGCGCCGTGCACACGTTCACGCCAGCTAGCCCTGGTACAGCCAAGACATAAAAGCAGCTACATCCCGGGGGGAAACCTTGATACGCGGAGAGAAAAACGTTCGCTCTGAGAAAAAGAATGGACAAGGGAGCAACTCCAATCAACGCAGCCACTATTGATTTTCTTTGCAAAGGGCAGGTTGAACCTTGGCTTTTGACTGATACAACTGCCAGCCTTCGCTCTCAAAAGGTGAGCAGAAGTGCGCAGAAAAAAAGAACTTTCACTTTTTAAAAAAGGGCTTTAAAAAAACACGGATTGGCGGCAAACAAGGTTACTCAGACTCGCCTAATAGCACTGCCCCTTATACCGAATAAAGACACAAGAAACGGTCGACGATGCACACCCGTTTTTTGCACTACAAAGGACCCCAGTCGACGAAGGTCGCCCGGAAGAAATCCCGGATCCTCAAGCGAACCTCAGCCCTCCAATGAGGACTCTCTCAAACAAGGCGGATGTTGCGAGTAAGAAGCAACGTCGAACAGGTCAGGCTAGCACAACACCTGCTCGGCTCGTCAACCAGCAACACGTGAAGTAATCAAAGTCAAAGTACCGAAAAAGGCGGGGGTGAGAAGACGACGAAGAACAGTGATTCGATTCACTCGGGCAGGAGCGCGACGGCAAACTGCAGCATGTACAAGGAATGAGTGAGAAGCTGCGCATCTCTACGGGATAGTGAACAGCACCCACGCCTTGACGCATCCAGTTTTGGCCACCTGCCCTGTAGGCAGTACACGCCGAACACGTGAAGCTGAGGGTGAATTTGGAAAAATGTGCTGGAGACCAAGCGAATGCCCTGGCGAAGTTCCAGTCTGAAAAAAAGAAACCCCGCCCTCGGGTTGTTGTGTTGCCCGCCTCGTTCTGCTTCGAGTGCGTGTTCGATAGTTAACCCAGAGCTTGGTGGTCCCAGGATCCCGTTTCGCGAATGCCGCGCTAGTGTGATGTCTTTCGTTTGAGTAACGTCGTCTGCTTCGACACCCGGCCGTTACAGGCCAGGGAGAAGCCACGCTTTTGTGCTATACGTGCAGTGCACACGCGTACGGTGTACATTCCCCAACGTCTCGACGCCCTGCGTAACCACGCGGCCTCGCAGCATTCTACGGGTCTTCCACCTGACCTCACTCGATGCGCGCATGCCCCACAAAACAGGGTATCGGGACTACCCGCTCGGGTTTCGAAAGGAAAAAAAGATACACGAAGCACACAGGACGTACGGACGGACGCAAATAATACAAAATACTGGTAGTCAAAAAAAAAGAAGAAAAAAAATCGGAAGAAATGAAAAAACAAAAGGCCTTTCGCGTTTCTCTCTGCCTGCCTGCCCGCATTGCCATAACCAAAGACTTTTACCCGCCCCCTCCCCTACACGGCCGAAAGGTTGTGAGACGTGTCTGGTGTCGCGTGTGCTCAACACCGCGTAACAAGAGAGTTCCTGAACGCGTTCCAACAAAAGACCTACCTTGTAGATGTACTGTTTCTCTTAGCTTAAGCCACCAGGCAGCCACTCGAGTCTTTTACCTCCAGCTTGGACCATGGAGTATTTCACAATGTGATGTTGCAAGAACACTCTTGAAACCGCCCCTTCATGCATATTTCAACAATGGAAGTTTTCAAGAGTGTTCTCTTGCAACTTTCATGCATATTTCACAATGGGCGTTTTCAGGTGTGTTCTCTTGCAACATTCATGCATTCAGGTCCGCCGGGAGGGGGCGGGAGCAAGTTCGTATGCATGATTTTCTTTCGTATAAGCACCTGCTTTAGGAAATGCTTGAGAAGGTTCTGTTCGTGTGGGCTACAGCACTTCCTTCGAGATTTCGCAACTTGCAACCTTCTCAAGCATTTCCTAGAGTGCTGTAGCCCACACGAACAGGTAAATCTGGGTTTAGGGGCGGGCGTAAGCGTTCAACAGGTTTTGATACCAGTTGTGGATGGATAATCCCTGTCTGAGGCAATCCAGTAAAACACGCACACAACTTGAACATATCAACTTGTTTTACTTCGCTGGACTGGCGGGAGGTTGGTTATGCGCGCGCAGTAAAAGGAAGGGGAGGGGGGGGGGAAAAAAAAAGAAGCCCAATAAAGCAGTGCGCAAGTGGCTTCTTCTCTCTTTCTGTCTCTCTCTTTATGTTCCATTTCGTCTTTTCACTTTCGGTTCGGAAGCTTTTTCGCGTTTTTTCTCTTTTTCTCTCTCTAAGGATTCTTTATTTTTCACATAAGCGCCAGCTTGGAAGGAAATGCTCGACGAAGCTGCCAGACGAAGAACCGAAGGGATCCCAAGTGCTGTAACTACCGATCAGATGTTGAACGGACGTGAGGTCATGCGGGTCTACGCCTACTTCTACACACAAACACAACAGGGGAAAAGTCCTGAGTGAAAAAGCAACACATGGTACACACATCAGATTGTGCTTGTATAGTATTTGCCCCTTACTCCTGTATTTCCTCCCTCCCATTCGGAGTCAAAGCAGCTACGTCGAGTATTTTTTGTTTTTCTTTCTTGCGTTCGTTTCTCCTCCCCCCCCTGAGGGCCCCCTCCCTCCACCGATTTCCAGTGCACGCGCCGGATGCGCAAAAAAGCACTGTTGAGCATGCAACACAAAATGGGGGAAAAAGGCAGATCCGTTCTTTTCATTGATTGATTCGTTCCTACTCCAAAAAAAAAGAAAAAAAGTCCCCAGAATCAAAAAGAAAATCAAACGCAGCAAGCAACTTCCGCCGGTTGAGAAACCCTGCCAACTGGAATCAACCACCTCGGGGTTGGCTCGCCTGGCCCGCTTGCTGTCGTTGGGAGGAAGAAATCGGAAGAAAGGTTCCGAAGCAAAGACACCTCTGAGTCTCTCGCAGTGTTCGGGGGCTAGCGGGATTTGCAGCCGGGACACAGCGTGGTGGCCAAGAGCAAATGAAAATGCAGGGTTCCCTAGCAGCCCGGTAAACCGGCCGGCCAAAACAGAAACCACAACGAGAAACTGGTGTGCGTGTGGGGGGCAAGACTAAATTCATGGCGAATTTCTCCTTGCTGTCGGTCGCATCGGTTACAAACTTGGCCAGCCGTAGTAAAATCATGCAATTGTGTGTGCATCCCTTTCACTACCCGACTCCTAGCCTCGATGGACAACCAGAGACCCTAAAACACCGAACCTCTGTACCACATTAAGCGATAGAAACCTTGGTAAACCCGACACTTTGACCGCACAGTTAGCTCCCGCTTTGGATTGGTCTGCGTTCAAGAGCGAAACCTGAGATGAAGAACGCTGCTTGGGGACCCTGAAAAAAGCAACAAGGTAAAAAAACAGGGTTTGGCGTGCCAAAGAGGTGCCGCAAACGCAACAAGAGCCCGGCCCCTCGCAACGCCACCCCTCGGCTGCGACACGCGTTGATGGGCCGCTTGGCAACGAGCAAGCGTGGCCCAGCCGTATCATGGAATATAAGACGAGAGGAGCCGGCCTCACCGCTATCCCGGGAGCGACCTTGTCGCGTAGCGGAAAAAGGCTGACGAGTTACAGTACCTGCTCTTTGGGGTACGCCGTTGACTCCCCAAACTCAATGTAACAACAACGACCGAACGACGGGAAGCGCTGGTTCACAGAGCGCCCCCCCCTTAAAGCTGTGGCGACGGCGTACGCCTACGCACCAGTTTGCATAAGCACCCTGCCGTGGTAAATAATCGAGGCGGCCGCCAGGTGCGAGGATCTTGAAGGAGGCAGGGTTCGTTGTCGCCCACGCGCAGCACACAGTAATAAAACAAAGTGTGTGACTCACACTGTGTCGGGGCGTAAGCCTTACATAGGATAATACAGGGGGTCTTTTGCGCACCAGGCGCAAAAAAATATTTTTATATAAATTCGTGTCCGGATTCTTGTGTCAAGGTGTACTCCAGTACACACATGAACTATGGGTGGGGCTCCGGGTGTTTTTTTCCTGAACGCTTACGCCGTAAGCGTTCAAGAAAAAAGACTCACTTTGTAATCGTCGAAACAACACCGGCGGCCCCTCGAGTATTTCGGAAATCGGCGTACGCGTACGGCACCCAGAGCCGACCATGGGGGCCGGAGGTTGGCCTGCTGTGTTCAATCGTGACTCCTGCTAGTTAGTTCGGCCCATGCAATGCGTGAGGCAACTGGACCGCCCAAGAAGGGCCCTCGGATCATGATCATTGCCACCTGAAGCCATGAGTTCAGGGTGGGAAACTAAACGAAACACTTCGGTTTTTCCTTCTTTCTCCTCTGCTATCGCGGTGTCCGGGAGGGTTCTTTTTGTCTGATGCGATTGTTTCATTCATTTTCTTTTTGCAAAACCTGCAGCCTTCCTTTGAAGAATCATCCTGGTGCAGTTGCCCGGAAACGTTCGGGCCCCGATATGCCCATGACAGAAGAATAGAACGACACATACTATATGAGTCTTTTTATTACCTGATACTTCAGGCTTTTTTTGAAAATAACACCAGCCAGTCTCCGCCCGCTGGATCAACTAGCCAGAACCCCCCCACAACCATGTTTTAGAGGACTGTCGTGGATGCGAACCCACAAAACAGAGTTTCTGGCGTGCCGGTCTGCCTCCAGTGTGGACCAGCGGGCCATATTCTGAAAAAAGCCTAAAGTATCAGGTAATAAAGACCTTCTAATCCACAAATAACGCTAAAAAAGACGCTCACGTATACTATGTTTTCGGTTGTGCAGTCTAGATAGATCTTCACAAATTGTTGCTGGTCAAGTTCAAACTACTGCTACTTCTACCGGAAAAAGTCAGCGCGGTAGCGATGACCATGATAGCACATGCAGGTGGGTGGGGCCCTGGGACTGTTGAGGCGTGACTACCCCCACCCCTGTCCCTCCCAGGGCGCCGCCCAAATCTAGCCTGGCCACCTGACGGGAGAGTCCCCCACCTTTTGACTTGTTTTGAAGAGCTGACCTGTTGTTTTGATGGGTTCTCTCGGAAGAGGTCGGCGCGGTAGCGATGAGTTTGAATAGAGCATCTATTTGGTATCGGAAAGTAGGTGCGAGATCAGGCAAACCTTGTGCGCTAGCTTCGTTTAACCGTGAAGCTAATAATCAGGGCTTACCCCACATTCTCGCTTTCATTTCACCAACCCTGTGACAATCATCATCTTCACCGTTTCTGCCAACGCAACCTTTTCCGAGTACGAGAACACATGCAGGTGGGTGGAGAGACACTCGGACTGCTACCCGCCTCGGAGATTGCTACGGACTTCCGAGGAAATCTTCTAGGCTTGACGAACTTGCCATACCGGAGTGTCTGCTCTTCGGTGGAAGTATCTTTGTATAAGCACCCGCTTTGTAGGAAATGCTTGAGGAGACTGCCAGTTGCGAAAGGTCAAAGGAGGTAAATGTGCGGTAGCCCACACGAAACACAGGTAAATCTGGGTTTAGCGGGCGTAAGCGTTCAACAAAAAAGACCCACTTTGTAGTTGTTTTGTTTTCTCCCCCTCTAGCCTCCTTCGAAATGAGCACAAGGCAGTCCCTCGAGTATTTTGATTCCATTTCCCCTCATATTTAGTGGGTCCTAGCCCCCCGCTTTAGAAGTGCTGAACAGAGCCGTTTTCTATCGCCATCACGTGCGTGCAAGGGAACCGGGCGAGATGAGAGGCTCCGCCCCATTTCGATGCACAACACACGAAGGCAGTTGTTTGACGCAGTAGTGCCGCGTTCGGCCCCGGCGTCAGAAGATGGAACTTTTACACCTGAAGGGAAAGGATTGATTACCCTACCTCGTATGTTGTTCAGTTGATGCATATGGCCGCTGTTCCGTCAGTTCAGTGACTGAAACAGGAGTCTGCAAAAATGTTCTTGTGCACTGCGTCTTCAGCCAGGCACGAAGATTCTTTCAAACAACAGAACGTTGGAACTCGGGGAGGTTTAAAGTCTGTGCTGTCTGCTAGCCGAACAGTGCCCAGTTCCGATACAATAGACCGCCTCCTGTTAGACCGTGACGTACCGTAAAGGTTTGCGGTTGAAATGCAAAGTATCTGGGGCGACCGTCTGCATTGGACACTCAGGTGACTACCCCTTCGTACGCACCGGATCGTGTTTCCGGTCCTCGCACGTTGGCCAAATGATGAAGCCCGCCCTGGATGTTTTTGTCCACGAATAACAAGTAGTGGGTGGCGAAGAACAATGGGGGATAGTCGAGTCTGATTAGTTGAGAGTGAAAAGGTGCTTTGTTCGGTCTTTACGGCGCATTTCTTGCATAGCCCAGGCATTCGCACCATCGTCTTCGAGCGGTGTTTCTGCGTCCTTCCTCTTTGTGTGAATTCGGCTGTCGCGGTCTTCGTCCTCGCTGGTGATGCGGTCAGCTAGTTCCTTTTCAAATTTTCTCGTGGGATTCGAGAAGAACCGCGTGGCTGGCCTCTGCACCGAAGCAAAACTGAAAGACGAGAAATGCAGTTCGATGCACTTCCACCGGCTTGTAGAACACAGAACGGAAGCAAAGTGGCTCTCTCCCTCGCCCCGGAGAGCCGCATACCAGCAGCGGTACCCAACATGAGCTTTCTGTGGGCACGCTGCGAAAGGACGGGTTTTTAGCTCGGAAGAATCACAACCCCCTCCCTCCCCGCCCCTGTCTCATTTAATTCGAAGATGACTTGATGAACTGTGATGATGGATCCCCGGGATAATCAGCCTGGCTAAGAAGCCATGAGCCGCGTTGCACAAACCGTCGGAAGCGTCGGGAAGCCACGTAAACAAGTTCCGGAACGCACAAGCAAACGCTTTTCTACTACTCTATGAACCCGAAACAATGCATGGCTGGACCGAATCCAGCGATCTCCTCCTCGCTCCCTTCACATGCATGAAAGGCAGTGCTTAAATATGGAACAAAGACTACCCCCAAACAAACATCCGGCTGCGGCTACGAAGCTCGCCCAGGTCGCCCCGTCGGTTCACTCATTTGGTTCAACCACATTTTCCTCCGTTTCTCCTTTTTTTTGTTGTTTTGAGAAACTCGAGTAGTTTTCGCTCTGCCATAGCTCTTTCGGTTCTTTTTTTTCTTTTTTTTGTGTTCGTCTTTTGCAGTGCATCTGCGCTGAAGGGAACCTTTCCGGAACGACGGTGCGCATCACAAGTGAAGCCAAGCCGTCGAGAACCCTCCAGGAGAGGTTAGACGGCGTACACGTGACAGAGAAAACACACTCCACGAAGGAATGTAGTTGGGGTGTCGGTCACACACAGTCCCGGACATGGTTAGCTATAACCCATAACGAAAGCGTGCACCAAATATGCAACCCGTAGCCATATAGCCCTTTCTTGCTCTAAGAGAACCCATTCATGAACGGTCACACGGAGACCCTAAACCCCCTGAATTTCAAGCGAACTTTAACTCTAAAAATCGTCCGTTGCTTCGTTTCAGTGGCAAGTACCCACTCCGGAAACGTATTTCTTGAAGAAGTACGCAAATCCTGCAGGGAATAGTCGATGTAGACCTCTTGCGCTGTTGCTGCTCACGAGTGCGGGAGTCGATAAACCGTAAAGCCGGACGGCCCCCCCTTTTCGTGAGAACAGGCGAAGCAGAGAAATACCCTCCTTTCCTTTGCTCTGCCAAGAGCTGCGACTCAACTATTCCCGCCAGTCCTCTTCCCCCCCCCATGTTTTATGTGTTGATTCCCCTATAGGTATGACGGCTCCGGCGGAAACGCGCGCAGCCAAAAGAAGTTTACTGTGCCCCACTTCTTTCTAAACAACCCACAAGGGCCTCGTGCGGGCGAATACCCCGAGACGGAGCAATCTTGGACTGGGCAAAACAAACCGCTGAAGCAAGAAATACTTGTCCAAAGACGCCAGCCACCTCTGGTGCGAGCTCGTCTCGTGGGCTCTCAGCACTTGCTGTCACAGTGGTCTTCCCGCGTTGAGACAGGAAGGCAGGCATGTTTGCTTTTGCTTTTGCGTGCTGCTGTCGACTTCCCTCTGCTTTTCTTTTTCCCGTTTCCTTACTCGGGTTGCTAGCGACGAGCTCTGGTCACACCACAATACCACGATGCCTGCGTTAGCACCTTCTCGATCCACCGAGCCCAGTTCAAAGCAGATAAACGGGATCGCAGTAGTCCAGCGCGCCTATTCCCACGGCTCCAGGGCCAAAGTTGTTCCATCAATGGTAAGTCCCCGAGCTCGATCTCATCGCGAGGTGCAGAAGGCTGATCTTGACCCCGAAAGCTGAGAAGAGGAAGCTGCGAGTGCGCGCCTCGCAGTTTCGGCAAGGAAAAGGGCCATTTTTTCTTTGCAGTTCTCTTCCTTTTTCGAGTTCAGCGGCAGCTCATCCGCGAGTGTCCTATTATTTTTCTGCTTCTTTCTGAATAGTACATTTGTACTGACACTTCCCCGGGACAACCATGAAACGAAGCCTGCTACAACAACAACAAGTGTTACAAACCAGAAAAGGTCGCGTTTGGCAGAAAGGGTGACGATACTAGTTGTCCCAGGGC
Source organism: Diplonema papillatum (assembly GCA_030068145.1). Lineage (NCBI taxonomy): Eukaryota > Euglenozoa > Diplonemea > Diplonemida > Diplonemidae > Diplonema > Diplonema papillatum. Next base: position 149,667 of record JAPJBO010000156.1, read on the forward strand.
TGATAAAAATGAAAGCGAGAATTTGGAGAAAGACCTGATTATTAGATGCAAGGTTAAAGGAAGCAAGCGCACAAGGTTGGCCTGATCTCACGCCAACTTTCTAAAACCAAATAGACGCTCTATTCTTACTCGGAAAAGGGCTCGTTGGCGGAGATGGTTGTCACAGGGCTGATGAAATGAAAGCGATAATTAATATTTCTCGCCACATGCATTGCGATGTGTGAGAAGCTGATCATGATCAATTGCCACCTGAAACCACCGAACCGCGGGCTTCGGGATGTGGGGTCAGGTAGTGCGGTCAACGAAAACAGTTCTGAAGACGGGGCAATCATCGAATGCCGCCAACGACAAAAATGCTATTAACCAGAGAGGTTTATGTGCGCGAAGGACAAGAACACATTTTGCCTTATCATTATCACCGATCAGTTGCTGCTGACCGTCTGTTACTTCGTTCATCAGGACAAGCCCCAACTCTGGAAACGTTCTTTTTTTTAAGCAAGAAATACTCGAGGGGCCGCCGGTCGCAATTCGAAAAGCAGGAATTGTGCTGTAGCTTAGTGCCAGACGGATCCTGCAGGTGAGCCGACGCCTTCGTTCTTGCGAGCACAAGTGCACCGGAGAAAGCCTGCTACCAGAAGGAGTCGAGCTGCACGTGTTCGGAGGTGCTGCAGAGTCGCGTTGCTGCCGACTTTCCTAACCAAAGCACCAAGGCGTCGCGTACCTTGAGTATGTGCTGAACACGCCGCAGCAGTGTGTGGCGGCTGGAACCGGTGCCCGGCCCCGCGGGCCTACCCGCAACGACGGGCGGCCACAGGTGTACGGGTGGTTGCGGCGCTGTGGCGTGGGCGAGCTCCGACTACGAGGACCTTTGCCGGGATTGACCGTTGCGCTCCTGCTCCCGGAGCGAGCTTTCTGCTTTTTCTTTGGTATAAGCACCTGCTTTGTAGGAAGATTCTTGAGGAGGCTATTGCCAGCTGCAAAAGATCAAAGGAGGTAAATGTGCTGCCCACACGAAACACAGGTGATTCTGGGTTTAGTGATGGGCGTAGTTGTATTGTTTCCGTTTTCACATCTAGCCTCCTTCGAAGTAAGCACAAGGCAGCCCCTCGAGTATTTTCTTCTTTTCTTCTTCTGTTCCGACGGAACCCGCTACCCTCTCTGTCACCAACCCACCGAATTTTCAAGTTTTCTTAGTTGTCCCGGGGACTGGGTTACAATCTTGCGGGTTGTCCTACGCGTATTGTAGTTGCGACAACCAAAGGCTAACAGCGCGGGTCGTCGTGCTGCCGGGGGTAGGTGATGCGGTTGACCGGGCGGTAAAGGCGCTTCGTGTGTGCAACATGACTCCACCCCCGCGGCAGCCGGCCACCGAGGAAATATGCCTGAGGCACTTTTGAGCTTCAACTGCCCGCTCCTGGAATGCTTTGCCTGCCGTGCGCTTCAAACCACTCCGTAACGCTGTGTGTGATGCTCGGCGCATAGCGTGAGATCGCCGTGCACAGCGAAGTCTACTGCTAGGCGACCGCGCCCAATGCCTGTGGCGATATGTTTCGACCGGCGGGCGGTGCACATTCGGAGTAAGAGGACGACGCCCTCCTGCACTTCAAAGCCAGGCCATGCTCCGGCTGTTTCTAGCAATTGACGACCCCTCACTAGATCTTCGCGCCAGGGCCTTGAGCTCCGCGCGGAAGGGGGACAAAGCGGCACTCATGCGGAAGAGTCAGGCATCAGTTCCCATAGAAGTCTTGAACGAACTAAAGAGGATAGAATGTGCATTCTGGCCGTTCACGTTGTGTACGGCGTTGGTCCCCCCTCCAACCACCTATCGAACACCAAATAACCCGGAATTCCTCTCTGCCTCTTCAATACAGCCCAGCGAAAACTCATCGTTGAAGCATCCCTGCCTTCCCTGTGATCATTTTCGTACGGAAAGAGAGCACCTGTGTCGGTTGTGTTGGTCAGGGCGGCAGTCGTCGTACGTGTTCCCACTCAGGGGTATTGAACAGAACCTAGTCTGTTAACCCCCTCGGTTCTCGCTCAGTGGGTGTGAAACACTTTCTAGAACAGTCTAGAACAGTCAGGATAACTATAAATATTTGTCCCTGTCTGTGTGTCACAAAAGGAGTTTCCCAGTTTAAAATTCACCATTGGGTAGACGGGTGTGATTGGCTCAGGTGTTATCGTGCACGGCTAATGGGGACTTGCCTTGTTACTGTTCTGTTTTGCTCGGACATGATATGACATTGCCGCACAAGTTAAACTCCGCATTTGGATCTTCTGTGCACCTGAACATTAGTGCTTACACAGGGTTTCACTTTCCGATCGCAACTTTCCTCGGGGAGGCGGGAGTCGAGAGACACGAAAGAAAGAACAGAAACTCAAAAATACTCTGGATAATAAGCCTGTTTTTTTTTTGTTCATTTAAACTTCTTTATGCCGACGAAAGAAGAAAAGAAAAGTGAGATGCGAGCTGCGGATGGGTCGCTTTTGCCACCTGTCATCACGACGGTGCCCCCAAAGGTATCAGGAGCCCTCGACTTGCCGAGACTTGCCGAAAAGGCCGGTCACGACTCGGATCAGCGTATGCTGGCTAATATAGTTAGGGGACGCACCAGAATTCGTGGCGCGGACAATGTCCGCCTGACATTGGGGGGGGGTCAGGCAATAGAGGGAAGTGGGGGGGGGGGGGGGTCTGCGCCGTAGCTACTAGTATGGTTGATATTATTGCTGATTTTACTACCAACAGACCGGCGCCGAAATTTTCCCCCTAGTTTCCACCTGGGACGGTCTGGAACGATCTGGTAGTTCTCCGGTGGCTGTTCACTCCCGCATAAGCAGATGCTCCAACTACAAGGTTCACCGAAGAATCGAAATGTGTGCTAAATGGGGGGTTTGGGGGGGGGGGGGGGGGGGGGGTATTTCTGGGGGATCGGCCGGACATTGTCCGCGCCACGAATTCTGGTGCGTCCCCTTAGTGTGTATCCCATCAGCGACGAAAGTGCAACCACAAAGCGTCCCTGTTCAGCAAATGTAGAAGTGGGGGGAGAAGAATAAAAAAAGGAAACGAGAAAAGCACGCCGCCGCTGCCGTCCTCTACGTTCTCTATGGCCGCGTCCCCCCTTGCCGCTGGTGAACCAATACAAAATGCAGTAGAAGAAGAGAAAACGCCACCCCCCCCCCCCAACGAGAGGCAAGTAGCGCCTGAACACGAAACTAAGATTCCCCCCTCCCCCCTTCCACTCCCCCCCCTCAACAATGCTCTGCAAGAAGAACCGGTCGGCGGGTCAGGAAATGTCATCAGCGGTGCACACGGCCTCTGGTTTTCTGTCTCGCCCACGCCTTGTGCGCTGGGGACGTGGGTCCGCACCCCGTAGCAAGGCAGGAAAGAAGGATAAAGATAACGACGAAGGTCACCCGGAGACTTTAAAACCCCGGAGTTTCAAGCGAACCTTCACTCTAAAGAAAAGGACGCCGTATTGATAGCAGCACCACCATACGAAGGGAGGAGAACAAGATAGGTCGAAAAGGCGCTAGATTGCTCATCAACCTCGGTTGATTGCCGGCAACACAAATAAATTGACAATCGGAAACTTAAAGAATACCGAGTTCTTACCACGTGAAGCCTGGATTGGCTCAAAGACCCAGTCTAAAAACAGAGAGAAAGAGCCGCTCACGGATGACGGACCGTCGCAATCAGCAAGAGACCTGGCAAACCGTCGCAAGAGGCGGGCGAGCAAGACGCAAGACCAGGCGACCAAGAGAAGGAGGGGGACGCGACGCAGAGCCGGGCTAAGTAGCCCGGAACTAGTGTGATGGACCTTTCTTCGGAGGGGCTCAAAGTTCGACTTATACGCAAGAAGCGGGCGAAACTCGGGGCGTCTGTCCAGTTCTTCGGCAGGTTTTGGGTCAGGAAGAAACGGAGCTTTCAAAAAACCAATCCGCAACCCTTTTTTCTTTTGTACAAGCACCTGCTTTGTAGGAAATACTTGAGGAGACTGCCAGTTGCGAAATCTCAGAGGTATATGCGCTGCAGCCCACACGAAAACACAGGAAAATCTGGGTTCAATGGCGGGCGTAAGCCGTTCAACGAAAAAACAGTCTAAAAAAGGCCTTAATAGTACATCTGTACTGACGGGAACATTTCCGGAACAACGGGCACATGAAAAAGAAAACGAAGCCACGGAAAGTGCTAATACAAGAAACCCCCCAGAGAGGTTTATACCCTACGACAACAAGTTCCTAGCTCCGTCGAAATGAGCACATTGGCATGACGGTGCACGCCGTCTCGTCTTCGTCCAGAACTGTTATACAGGTTGCCGTCCTCCTCGATCAAGCCCTGCAGCCGTTCTAGGCGAGAAGAGCGCGATGGCTCTGTTCCTCGAAGCACTGTTTGCTACCACCCCGGGCGGCGAAAGCGCGACGAAACCCCGGGCGGCGAAAGCGCGACGAAAGAGTGATATGACCATTCAGGTGTCGCAGCAAATGGTGATATTTGTGCTCTCATAGACGACTCCCCGCCACGGGGATGCATTGATATGCCTGGATAATGCTGCTGTGTGGTCGTTCTGCGAGCATACAAGGGGTGCATTTCCCCCAAGGCAGTGATAAACACAGAATACTAGCATGCAAGTCACTTACTTGTTTACCCCCCCCTCGCGTTTTCCTTTTTTTCTTTTTTAATTTGTTGTGATTCGCGCGATACGGGCCTCTTGCAAACCAAATGAAGACATGAAAAGAAGAGCGATGCCTGCCTTTTCTTTCTCCAAAGCCTGCGGTACATTTCGCGGTGCAAATGTGAGCAAAGTGAAAGCCCTGCTGTGAACGTGAGCGGGAATGTTATGCGCTGATTTGCCGGCGGCTTTGTGGATGACGCCGCGTGCGGCTCATTGCAAGAATGCAGGAAGATAACTCAAATCGAAACGAAATTTCCTATCACTTACATAGCATACAAGGCGAGAAATGCCCGTCAGCTTGTGCCTGGACAAGGCACAACGAAGGAGGGCGGGGGTTCGTCCGTCCACGACACCCCACTCCAACCACCTCTGGCTCGGCGACTGTGCTGCAGTATTCCTGCGGCGAAGGGAACGGGTGCAGAGCAGTTCACACGAAGATGAGCAGGAAACCGGTCCGCGGCACACGCGCCACAGACGAAGCCCGCACAGCGGGGAGTGGAGACGAGCTGCTGCGCAAAGCAACCAGCCCGAGCGAGATAGGAGACCAGGCAACCAAGAGGATGGGGACGTGACCCAAAGACCCGGGCTAAGTAGTCTGAACCCGGTGTGATGGCCTTTGTTGTTAGGAGGGTCAAAGTTCGACTCATGTGCAGTATTCCTGCAGTTAAGTGTACATACTTACATGTTGTCCCCAAATCTCTCGGTGATGAAACTGGCGCATGCGCACTGGAATATGTTGTGTGACGACCTTCAACGTCGCCCATGGTTACCGTGAGCCCTGACTCCCGACAAGAGATACGAGCATCTGCCGTTTGCCAGGCAATGATGCAATTCTTTCAGCCTCCGCTGATGTTTGTCACCTGATCGTTGCCTCCACTGGTAGCAAACACGCATTTTTGAAGAGACGGTTGGCAGCGTGTCGTGGTGTAGCTATCAAACAAGGACTACACACGTGCGAACAAAACAAAGGGCGAAGGGATGCCCCCACCAGCCGACAAGTGGTGATCCAGGATCGCCACCATCTTCCGTTGAAGACAAGCGGATCACATCAGCTTTTCTTATCCGGAGTGCGTTTTCTTCATCCTCCCCCCTTTGGATGGGTCTGCGTTCAAGAGCGAAACCTGAGACGAAGAACGAGGTGCACACAACACCGCGGTGGAAAACCACAGGGGGCTAGTCCCTCAAGGTTTCATACCCCACTTTGGGAGCCGTACACTCCCCTTTTTACCCCTTTTTACGTCTTTCTATTTTGCATCCCTTTCCTAGACAACATCTTCCTCGAAGAAGACTTGATGCTAGCATCAGCCATGCATGAGAGGCAGTGTTCTGCCTGAACATTAAACTAAGTTTTTCTCCCCTCCCGCACCTGCGCACCCCCCCGCGTATTGTTTCGCGTCTTTTTGTAGTATGTGTTGCCTTATTCTGCATGGCCAGAGCCGTTCAGCCGTCTGCCTGCTGAGTCGTTCTCCTTGTACCATCAGAGAACTCCAAGCTATGAAGTGAGTGAGAAGGACGACGCAAACGAGAGAGTGTGTTCGTGACCATTCTATGGCCAGTCGTTGGATTTATGAACAGGTATTCCGACGACAAGCGTCGCTTTTTACTCGTCTGTCACACACACTGCTCTCCCCTTTTTCGTGTGCGTGTTGCGTCTGTTCGTGTTGTGGGGATGGATGGGAATGCAGACAATCTGTGGTGATGACCTGCATCTTGATTTTCCCGTTTTGTGTGTTCACCTTCCTCCTCCCGCAAGCACAATTCCCTCAGCTGAGATGCGACGGAGTGAGGAGAGAGCGAACTCCCGGATAGTCGCTTCACCCCACACTCCCCACCCGAAAAAGAAAACAAACCCACGCGTACGACACCGCCAGCAAGAAAAGGAAAAAGAAGACAGAAGACACAGTTCTCGAGAAGAAACAACGGTCTAAAGATGGGCAGCGGCCGAAATCGCGTGTATACTTTACACGGGTGGCGAAAAGCGCAGCGGATGACCTCTGGAAGGTTCTTCCTTGTCAGGGAGAGCTTTTCGAACCCCAACCCGCCTTTCGTGTCGACCGGAGACATCCCGTAAATGGGTTTATTAGTTTCAGCTTAGTGTGAGTTTGATCAAAGTAACATCAAGGCAGCCCTTACAAAGACCAGCCACAGTCAACGCCGCGTGGCTGCGGGCTTTTGATATTAATCATCATGTTTAAAACCCCCGATTGTAACCTGGAAGCACCCAGAGGGTGTCGGTGGTACAAAGGTGCAGTTGCAATCAGCTCGCATCGGGGAGGCGACGCTACCCACCTGCACAAGGTGTCCTGCTGCCCCAGGTTTATTAGTGAAGGGCTTCATTAGTGGAGGGGTTCGGTCAAATTAGTGAAGTTTACAGCTCAGAATTAGTGGACATTTGACCTCAGGGTACATTAAGTAAAACGGGCCTTCTGGGGGGGCAAGCCCTGGAATCCTTCACAACCACTTGGTGTGCAGTAATGAAAGAAGTCGACAAGAAACTGGCAACGGAGTGGCGGGGAACGCTACCCCGACAAGCACGAAGGCGCTGAGGACCTCATTCTTATTACTGAATGGCCTATTTACGGTAAGACCACGATCCTTAAAACGCAAAACAGTCTAGAAAAACGCGCTTGGGAAGCCCGAGACCGCATGCCTACCGAATGTGGACTTGAGACAGAAGAGAACCCATTCATGAACGGTCACACGGAGACCCTAGACCCCCGGAATTTCAAGCGAACTTTACCTCTAAAAGATAGCGCTAGATAATGAGACCTTTTTGCAGGGCGAGATTGCAAGCCAACGGTCCGGCGCGCCCACCTGGCAACATTTTCTTCTCAGATTGTTGCTCTTCTTGTAGGAGTGTAACGAAGGGGATACTGTGCTGGCGAGAGACTTCAAAAAAAAGAAAAAAGATAATAGTAATGAAAGAAAGAATCAACAAAGCTAGGGGAAAGAAATCGAAAGAAAAAGAAAAGAAAGAAGAAATGTGCGCGAAAGATCGCTGGAACCGCAACAAACGACCCCACCAACCCGCCTCAGCCGCCGACCGGAGACTTAAAAGCACCGGCTTTTTGAATCAAGGAAACAGAACAGGCTAGCACAAGAATCGGTACGAGCCACGTAGCGTTGAGGCAGGCGCAACGCGAAGACGCCTTCCCCTGATTTTCTTGATGCGTGAGTAGTGTGGTATGGGATCCTTGGATCTTAGAAGGTACACAATGCTCAACCATAGTGGTCAACCAACGACCAGAATCACCGGACCTTCAAAACCGTAAAAACCCCTTACCTCGTGTAACCACCACTCTAACTACAGCACAAAGGATATCTTCCCATATTGACGAAGGTCACCCCGGGGGCTTTAAAACCCCGGAGTTTCAAGCGAACTTTCACTCTAAAAAACGCTACAACTTTCCGACACACACACACACGCACTCAAAATGAGCACTGACCTCTGAGTATTCAATTATGATTTTTGCCGCTTTCAGGGAAAAAAACGAGACTCGAAAAAAAAAAAAGAGGCGACAATAGAGTTGAGGAAGGAAGACCGAAGGGGGGTGGGGGCTGGCAGCAGAGAAACGGCCATTCCCCGCTGACAGTTTCAAGTCCGTTCCCTTGACTGCTGTTTCGCCAGACAGTAGGCAGGGACAGAAGGAATCTCATTGGACCATTCATGCGCGACTTTAATTAGAAGACGAGGCGTTTGGCTACCTTAAGAGAGTCTAGAGAGAAGATAGTTACTCCCGTCGTTTACCCGCGCTTGAGTGTACCCATCGCCTCGTCTCTCGCATCCCCCCTGAACAACCTCTACTCACTACTATCCCCCCCCCTTCCCCACGTCCCCACCTCGTCCTCTCATCCAATACTGTTCTCCCTTGGCGGGGCCGTCAGGGTACCGACATTTGTTGATTTCGTACTCGATTTCATCAGAGAATGCGCGGTTTACGTTCTTGGATCGGAGCAGGCTTGAACTGGTTGGTGCGGACAGTAAAAAACTGCTGACCCCCGCACCCTCTCGTTAGGCTCAGCTCAGAACAAAATTCTCTGATTCGGAGGTCCAGTGCCCTGACCTACAGCTGGCCAGCTTGACCTACACCTGACTTTAAAAGTCAGGTGTAAGTCACACGGCCCCCGTTCTACTCGTAGTTCCCACCCTGCCCTCTCTCCCCGTTATGTTCCCTTGAAAATTGGTTGGGTAATTTACTCTTGGAAAACCCCTTCTCGTATATGCAGTTTCGTTCTTCTTTTTTCTCTTCTCTCCTTTTTTTCTCGGTTGATATTTTCTTTGAATTCCTGCGCCTTGCCTTCCCTGCTTATTGCATGCCTCAACTGCCAGCGCCGAATAGCTGTCGCGCGTGGATTGCGCCCTCTCGACGACTTAGCTCGATTTTTGACGCTGCCGGTTCTCGGCGTGCCGCTCGACGGAAACGAGGAGGCGAAGATCCTGTCTCTATCAGGTCCGTTCCGATCCCAGGTTACGACAGCGAGCAGCAACGATTGCCACCCGTCTTGCGCAACAAAAGCACTTCAAAAGGGACCCTACCGGAATCGCGTATGGTCTGATACTCATGAGCATGCCGAGGACTCTTCACCAGCGCCAGAACGGGGCCGGGACGATGGGAAGACGCCAACTCGAAGAAGGAGTCTTGGTAAAGACGGAGAAACGCCGACACGGGCGCACTAGCCAATCAGGGAACCTCCCAAGGCAGAGGGAACCTACGGCTGTGAAGCAACAAAGCTCGCTTTGTTGCCTCACCGCTGTGGGTCTTCGGTGAAGTCATCGGCTCACGTAAACCTACCACGCAACAAGCTCCCACGAAGCTGCGGCCGGTCTGAGAAGTAATGACTACTGCTAGAAGGGACGTGGCACAGTCCGTTTTCGGCTCAGTTTCAGCGCAAGGGAACTTGAAGAAAGGTAGCAGATTCGAAGGACGGCTTAAAGACGGTCACGAGAGGAATCGAAGTTTTGTGCATCGGGGAAAATTCGCATTCCTTCGATTCAATTCAGGATCCTATGCTTCGATGCAATTCATGCCACTTCAATTCAAGATAGCGTGTCATCAATTGCACATCGGTACGCGGTCTTCATCGAACCCTGTACAGTGTGGATGGAATGAAGTAGAATACAATAACGGTCCAATCTGGGTCTACTTGGGCCACGTCTGGTCCCAAAAAGAGGCAGAAGGTGGCGTCAACACAGACAACAAGCCTTCCATACCTCAGAATATGGTGAAACCCCAACTTGAGACCCCCACCACGTCTCAACGTTGAGGATAGGACCATGTGGCTGAGGAAGGACGCAATGTCGTCGATTGTGAGAGTATTAAGCAACAGATCAGCGATAGAGCCGACTACCCAGGCACAGCCAGCTTTGTCTCACCTGAACGGCTTAGTTGTGCAGAAGGTCGGATGGGTTTGCAGGGAATGTTGAGAGCCATTGGGGCCTTTAGTTGAATCAAGGGTCTTTCAGGCAAAATTGAGAACCAAGTCAGGTAAAGTCGTTGAGCGAGAATGCTTACTGTAAGAACCGAACAAAGGACCCACTTGCCCAGGAGTCGCATCACCCCCCGAGGCAGAATCTAAACAAGTTCTTCCCCCCGGGCGTACATCGGATCCGACTCGCACTCTTGGTCTCGCGTTGAGATGAGTCTTAATGAGAATCAATACCAGGAAGCGGAAGAACGTGAAAAGAAGGCGAAATTGCACGCCGAAGCTCGTCTGCATAACTCCCACGAAAGAAAGCAGGCAGAAAATGAGGCGACAAAAAGCTGAAAAGTGGGAGGGTTTTGGCTACTTTGCCTTCTGGGGCTTCCTGCACAACTTGGTGCTGGTCGTGGTTACCTTCGGTCTGCTGTTCCTCGTGAGCCTGTTCAAGGTTGTGATAACCGTCCCGGTATCCAGCTTCTTCGCGATTGTGCTCGGATTGTCCTTCTGGGCCAACATGCGAGAGCACCGAATGCCCAAGTTATCCTCCGATCTCATTGGCATGCTTTGGCCGCTGTCCCTCACGTGGCAGGCCATCTTAGGTCTCGCGACCGGTGTTCTGGGCGCCTTTGCGCAGCAGAGGATGCGCCTGCACATTCACCACGACCTGGAGGAAGAGCCTTTGAGGTGTGCGATTTTCCTCTTCAACATGCCTACTCGATCTTGAACTCATTCTTGCGTCAGAATCGCAAGAAACCTTGACGGCGCAAATGGCAGGCTACGTCATAAACGAGCAGCCTGACCGAAGAAACTGCATACAGCGTAATACAAAATGATCCATGTGCCTCATGTAAGTAGTATGCTTGCCTTCATGGCATCAGCGTGACCCTTCCGGCGCCAATCATCCGTCCGAGTTCCCCAGATTGATACAATGCAATCGGCCTCACAAAACGACGTGACGAAGTTGTCCCTAGATGAGTGCCCGGCGTAAGACTTATGCAAGCTACCATGTGTTTTCATGGCGCTTGCATTTCTAGCTCTCGGAAACTCGGCGAAGACTGAACCCCGCACGGCTTTCTTAGTATTGAGTTCTTTTAAGTACATGAACCACGTGGATTAACATGCACTGCCTTGAAAGTCAGGTTATCGGATGACGTCGTCACCTGTTATTGCGTCGTCAAGGTCGAGCATTTGTGGCGCTAGCGGGATTTGGCTTTCTTGCGATTCCAGAGACTGAGTCGGCGAGTACGAGGGCGGGCACGTGTGCCCGTTTTTCACTTTCGAGGGCATTGGTGTGCCCGTGGTCCCCGGTCGTTTCTGAGAGCTGCTTGCCTTCGGTACCTTTCTTCCTTCGATGCACCCCTGAGTCGGGTGTGGTCGCCTTCGTCTTCTTCCGCTTGCGGCCGGCGATCGGGCCTTCCTTCGGGGTGCCGAGCACCCTCTTCTTCAGCGCTGGTCGTTCGCTGGTTCCTGGCGTTGGTGGCGGCCTCTTGGTCGCCCGTCCGGTCGTCGCCGTCTCCTTTTTCGTTGCCGCGAGCGGCGCTCGCGCCGCTCGCTTTCCTACTGGCGTTTCCCGTTGTACGTCCACCTGGGTGGGTGAGGAGGGCCTCTTCTTCTTGTTGCGTCCGGGGGTTGACTGGACGTTCGGCTTGTTGGACTGGTGGTGGCCGCGGCTGCAACATGCCGCCGGTCGCCTCTGCGTCAGCGTAGGGAGCCTTTTGCACTCTTGGCAGGTTCCTCTGCCATGCGTGCGGCAGGCATGATGCCCGCTGCGGCAACACGCCGCCGCCGTCTTGCACTCGCCGCACTTCGTCGTGCTGTGCTCTGTGCACACCGCGATCGGCTGCCCATCGTTCGCGTGGTGATGGTGCCGGCAGCACATCTCTACCGTGGGAACGTCCCTTCGGACGAGTGCTCTGCACGCCTCACACTTCCCTTTGTGATGGGTCGCGCACGTGACGAGTGCCTTCTCTATACCGACACCCGGCATATGCACGGGGTCTGGGTGCAGTTGTGGTGGGGCAGGCAGGGCCCACCTCGCCGCTCTCCCGATCGTCCAGTCAGGGTACGTCGGGCACTGCGTCCCTACATCGCTTCCTTTCACTTGTTCCTCAAGTATCGTCCCCGTGTGTGCCTCGCGAAAGCGTGGCCTGGGCCGTACACCCGATATCCCCGAGATGCCCATGAACGACAGCGACGTCGTCGGGCACACCCTCTCCCCTCTCATGCAGCTTCCCAGCCCTTGCTGTGCCGCCAGCTTGTCCAACGCGCTCATCATGCAGCGCAGGACGTTTCCCCGTTCTCTCACCCCCTTCGGCGCATTCCCGTGCAGCGGCATGCTGAGGCCCGAGAAGAGTTCAAAGTCGATCGCAAGCTCTAGCATTGACGCCTGCCCGCTCTCGGTCCACTGCATGTCAGACAGCCACGCTACCAACGCATAAAACGTCGGTAGTCCCCAGGTCTTGTTTCGCTCCCACGTCCATGCCGGGGCAATCCGCGCAAAGGGGTGGTCAAATTTCTCGGCAGGCATCGCATCCGCTCTCGACCAGGGGGTCGTGGGGTTCCTGGCTACCCAGCCACGTGCTTCGAGCCCTGCCCGTTCCGCAAGGATTTCAGCCATCATCTCCTGGAGCCGCCTCGATAAGTGGGCGTTCTCCGGTACAACCACACCATGTTCCAGCGTGCATCGGGGCCACTCGGTTCGGTTGGCCGCCATCAGCCCGGCGTATGCTTCCCGCCGGCGAATGTGTGAGTATGCGTCGCAGTCCCAGTAGATATGCTGTTCGTTCTCCGTCACGCCGCTCCCACAGTGCTTGCAGCTGGGCGCCTGCGGCTCAGCTCCGGCCTGCCTCATCCGCGACGTGAACTCCGCCGTGTTCACACCCCCCGCAATCGCGACTCGAATTAGCTTCGCCGTGTGCGCGGAACATTCCCTCGTCTTCCAGAACGCATTCGTGCGCTCCAAGTCGGCTCTTTCCAGCCCCTGATATCCTGGCCTTCTCGCCATCAGTCGGGCCCACGTCCTCGTTCTCAGGTCCGCCCTCACTTCGTGCCCCCTCTTCGAGGGCGACGAGGCCAGCGGGTCGAACACTGCACCATTCCGTCGTAGCGTGCGAGATAGGGGCCCAGGCTCCCATATGTGTCCACACTCCTCCATGCTCCTCATCGCCAGCCCGACTGGGCCGAGGGGTTGGTCCCCCTCGGCGTACCGCCCCCGGATACTCTCCATCAGAGGTAGCAGTCGCGGCAGCCTCTCGCACGCCGCGTAGAACGCCGTCGTCACCCGGTACGCTAAACACGTACCGGGGTCCGTCAGGTGGCCCTTCTCCTGGAAGTTCAGGACCATTTCTCTCGCGCGCTTCGGGTTTGCTCCACCCCAGATCAGACCCATCACCGACGTCGTCAACCGCTTCATCGCCACCTTCGACACCGGCGCGAAGGAGCAGCCTGATAGCGCTGCCGGCAACACATTCGACTGCACAATACGGACCCGCTTTTCGTACCGGAATGGCGCGTGGCGGAGGCCTTCCGCTAGGGCCGCCGCCCTCTCTACCCTCTTAGAGTCGGACCTCTCCTTTCTGTTCTTCGCCGTTGAGACTAGGGCCCCCAGACACGTGACGGACTTGCTAAATCGCAGCAGCGCATTTCCGCTTCGGAGTCTGAGCGTCGACTGGTGCCTCTGCCTCGTCGAGAATGCGATGGTCTTCTCGAGGTTTAGCTGCATTCCGGTGAGTGTGCAGAACTCGTCAACAATGTCGACTCCCTTTTGCAATGCGGCCTCCGACAGCCTGGACAGTAGTGTGGCATCATCCGCGTACGACTTAGGACTCACACCCTCAGCTTCTTTCTTGACCGCTTTCATCACTACCGACAGCAGGGCATTGATGAGTATGACGGACACAGGGCACCCTTGAAGGATACCGTTGGTCACACTAAACTCCCTGCCCACCCCTAGCGGCAACTTGAAGCGTCTCGCGAGCAGACTGTAAATCGCCCTCAGCGGCTTGAGAACCCGACCGTGCAGTCCTAAGTCCTCAGCCAAGCGTAGCACTACCTCTCGCGGGACCATGTCGAAACACTTCCGGAAGTCCAGCGCCACTCCGTAGAGCGGCTCTCCGTCCAGCAAGGCGTCCTCCACCTCGAGCCCTATCTCCATCAAGACGTCCTCGATCCGGTGGCCCGGCCGAAAGCCTTTCTGTCCTTCTTCGATCCACCCCTCCTGCCACAGGACAATGTCCGCAAGCCTGCGGCAGGCCCACAAGCGGTACACGGCGGATGTGACGGTTATCGGCCTCGTGTGCAGCGGGTCTTGGCTCTCATCTTTCGGCACCATCGACACCAGCGCAGTTGTCATGCTTGCCGGCCAGTCCCCAGTCGCTTCGACCAGGTTCATGACGTCTGCAAGTGCATTCAGCAGGGGGAGCGGCAACTCCCGCAGTTCAGCCATGCGCCAGCCATCCACCCCTGACGCGCTTTTCTTCGGCTTCTTCCTCAGCAGAATTCGCAGCTCCTCCCCCGTGATTGTTCCGGCTTCCATCAAGTGTGGGCCGATGTGATCCTGGAACCGATCCCGAAACGGCTCGTACTCCGGCTCTGGCCCGTCCTTGTACTTACGCAGGATAGGGTCCCACGCAGTGTTCAGCGCCTCGTCCATCTCGTCAACATTTGCAGTCACACCCGCCCCCGTTCGCAACACCCCCGACGGCTCAGCGCGTCCGGCGCAGATGGTTGTCAGACATCGTCTGCTCGCATCGGCCCTCTCGTTCAGCTTGTCTCGGTACTTCGTAAACCTGGCCGCCGATCCTTCCCTTCCGAGCCTACTCGTCTCTTCCCGCAATGCCGTGAGAAGCTGCTTCGCCTCCTCATGATCCGGGAATCCTTCTGTCCCTTGGCCACCTTTCATGCACGCCTGTGCCAGCCGTCTGCTGTTCTGCCAGCAACGGGATACTTCATGCGGAACTGCCTCCGGCCCGCGTCGCTGCGCAAGGTAGCTGCAGATGCGTTCCATCCTGTGGATGGCCTTCCGGAGCCGTAGCTGTCTGCTGTTCGCCGCCCCCGACCCGTCGCTCGCAGTGCTTGCCGTGATACAGACTCTCTTAGGCGACGTCTTTATCCCCCGGCCGGTACTCCTTCCCCTTTCTTCCGCAGGGATTCCGAAGGCATCCTGCAAGTACTGCTCACTGACTCGTGACCACTCGAGCCAGGCCTCTTCCACTCGCTGTGCTGCCAGCCGTTCTGCGAAATCGGAGTTGGTCAGTCTCTGTACGGCTTCCCTGTTAGCTTCTGTGTCCGAGAGGCCCCACTTGGGTCCCCCCTCGGTAGGGATTTCCCGCGGTACTTTAAATCGCCACACGATTTGGCGCAGCGCCGCAATGTCCAGGGTCATTGTCACGAGCCGGTGTCCCGGTACGTTCACCGCGGTGGTGACGCATTGACGGAAAGCTCCCGTCGTTATTCGGTTGAGGAGTATGCGGTCGATCCTCGTGCCTGTCGTCCGGGCGCTGGTAAAGGTCGGTGGTGGCGGTGTGTCACCGGTACGCGCATGGTGCAGTTCCGCTGCGTCGGACCATCCGTTCCTTAGTGCCTTCCGCAGCACAGGGGACCGGTCTTCTTCCGTGTTCAGGTCACCCATCACCATTATGGGGACGTCACCGAGGCTATCTGCCGCTGCGAAGAGGATCTTCTCCAGCATGTCCTCACGCTCCTCGCTCTCCGCCCTCCCGTTTCCGGAAGGGCAGTAGACATTGAACACGTGCACGAACGTGTTGCCGGCCCCTGTTGCTACTACCGTATGGCTCACTCGGTCCGGGGACCGTATTGCTGCGTGCGAGAGCGCCGTCATCGTATCGTACGCAGGTATCGGTCTCAGTACTAGAGTGGAGAGCCCCCCGTTCGCGGCGTTCACCGTCGAGCGACTACCGGAGTTTCTACAGAGTCTTCCGGGAGGCGGCAGGCCCCAGTGGCAGCACCATTTCCGCAGGTATTCCTCCGCCTGCGCCCGTTTGCACGGAAGGAGTGTCACCTCCTGGCAGCAGAGAAGATCCGCTTCCACCGCGTCGGCCGCTGGGAGATATTGAAGTAAGCTAGTTACGTTCAACGTCGCGAACTTCATCTCCGTGCGGCCGGGGCCCGGGTTCTGTTCGATGTCTCCAGCGCTTAACAGCTGCTGTCTAGTAGTTTCCTTAATAGATATAAGAGTTCTTTGGCGATTACACAAGTCAGTACGTGGCGCGGGGCTGAACTGTTGCTGGGGGGGTGGGGAGGACGCCTGAGGGCGGGGCGGGGGGGGCATGGGGGGAGTTTCTTGCGGGGTGTCCCGGCCTTGCAAACGTTGGGAGGCGGCCTCGCGCACGGCCCTGTAGGTGAGCGAGACCCGGTCGCGTGCGACATCATCGGGACGAATCCCGTGTGTCCACAGGCTCCTGGCCTCGCCTTCCATGTGGCACAGTGTGCCGACCGGCAGGGGGGTTCTCACTCTCCGGCTCCCCCTCTCCCACTCCATGACCGTGTCGCTCAAGAGCGATACGGTCGCTACCCTCGGACCCAGTTCTCTCTGGTCTTTGTGGGGGTTGATCCCCACTCCCCTCCGGTACCAGTTGGCCAGCAACTGGTCCGGTTCCCACCCGAGACGGTCACGTATGAGATCCGCCGCTTCTTTCAGGGGCCCCTCGGGGATACCCCGTTCCAGTCTGACCGGGGGTCCGCCCTGTCGGTAGGCGTGTCCCCACTGCTGGGTCTCTCTGCTTTGTTCTCCCCCCAGCCTCCTCCAAGTGGCTTTCGGCCCAAGCTCGGGTACTCGGCTCAGTCTGTCCAGAAGATCCCGAGGGATCGTCTGGAAGCTTAGTCCGGGGATTGCTCCCTCCACCCTGACAGGGCCCCCCCCGCAGGCACGCTGGCCTTTGTGGGGGGATTGTTTGTGCGCTGCGGGTAAATTTCCCGGGCTAATGAGGCCTGGCGCATTGTGGGAGAGAGGGGGGCAAAAAGAAGAAGAAGAAGAAGAGGGATCGCCACCACCTTCGCCTGCTCCATCGTCGAACTGCGTGCTGGGACTCACGCGCTGGGCGGCCTGCACCGGCCTGGCGGGGCCACAACTGGCGCCGGGGACGGGTCGCGGTGGCAGTCAACCCGCACACGCCTTGCACGCGCCGACGTTGCAGCCCTCGCATGTCGTGCGGATCTGGCCCTTCGCCTTCTTCTTCCCGCATAGGGCGCAGGAGAAACCGGCGGTGGCCTTCGCCGGGCTCCCGAAGGCGTGGACGTGCCCGCCCGCCTCTGCACCGTCCATTGGGACATCGTCCCCAGCGGGTTCCGGCCCGTCCGCTGCCGGCTCCGGCGTCTTCCTCTTCTTCTGTCCGGCCGCGTCCGCTGGCGGGGCCGCCGGCTGCGGTAGCTCGTCCACCTCCGCCGCCGGCAGCCGCATCCGCCGCTTCCCGCTGGGGGCGGCAGCGAGCCGCCTGCGCCGCTCCCTCGGCAGCTCACCTCCGTCGTACGGGTTTACCCGGAGGTCGGGTGCCCCCTCCCGCTGCAGCACCCTGAAGGGAGGGTCGGCCGCCGACGTCACCACGCAAACCCGGGCCCCACTTCGCAGGAACGACGTGGCGACGTCGACCTGCCAGCCGGCCTCCCGCAGGACGTACTCGACGTCCGCCTCGTGCTCCCGCGGCGTCGCACCCACCACGAGGAAGCGCGGCTTCGACTCGAGGGGGGCAGCAGCGTGTTCGGCGGCCGCCGCACGCACCTCCTCCAGCACAGCGCCGCTGCGTGCGCGCACGAGGAGGCGGCTGCCCGTGAGCACGAGACCGGCTGCCGCCGCGCCTGCCCGCTCAGCTACCGCCAGCGCGACCGCCCTCGTGACCCCCTTTTGCAGGGCGACCACCGGCATGGCGTCCCGGCAGGCCTTCTCCGTCGACCGCCAGAATCCGCCGTCCCGGCCGGAGCTGGCCAGGATCGCTTCGGCCTGCGCGCGGGGCACCCGCACGACCAGCTCGCGCCTCCCCTGCTGCGACGACACGCCCCACATGGCGTCGTCGGGGACGCGGACCTCCGTCTTCAGGGCCGTCTTGACAGCCCTCCGGCACAGGCGAGTCAGGGCCGTGCGCGGGTCCCTCTCGACGCACTCCCAGGTCTCCGGCGAGGCGTGCTTCCTGGCCACGACGAAGGCCAGTACCGTCGTCGCGGCGTTCGGCTTCACCGCGCTGACGGGCATCTTCTGGACCTTCACCTGGCCCCGCTGGCATACCGGCCCGCCGCCCGCCCACAGGTACATATCCTGTACCCGCCCGCCTTCCAGCAGCACTGGGCCCCGGCGTGCGTCGTCGAAGGCCTCCCGGCACAGCACGCCGAGGCGCACCCGCTTCCCGTCGCGCTCTGCGACGTCCACCGCATCTGCTGCGGGACCCTTCGCTTCTTCGGCTGCGGCGGCGCTCGGGGCGACCCAGAGGCCAGCTTCGACAGCTTCGAAGTCGGGGGAGGGGAGTACCGGCGCGTCCCAGTCGGCGGCGTCGATTTTACCGGGTGGCGGGGGCCGCCTGGTCACTTCTGCCCAGGTGGGCGCGTACCCCTGCCGGGGCCGCTGTTGTGGTTGTTGCTGCTCCTGCGGGCGGCGCTGCTGCGTTTGCTGTTGCTGTTGCTGTTGCGGTTGCGGTTGTTGCTGCCCCTGCGGGCGGCGCTGCTGCGTTTGCCGTTGCTGTTGCTGCTGCTGTTGCGGTTGCGGTTGCTGCTGCGGTTGCTGCTGCTTCGGTTGCTGCCGCTGCTGCCTCGGCTGCTGCTGCTGCCTCGGTTGCTGCTGCTGCTGCTTCGGTTGCTGCTGTTGCTGCAGTGGCGGCCGTTGTTGCGCCGGCTCCCCGCTGTTCGCCTCGATCTGACGCCGGAGCAGCGTCGTGGCGACGTCGAGGATGCCGAAAACGGCATCCAGCTGGTCGCGGTTGGCGCGTTCCGCCATCCCGCGCGCTTTCTGGATCAGGGCGTTAATCCTGTCCATTTTGACGGAGCTACGGGTAGCCCGCGTTCTTTTCGCGGATGGGTACCGCTGTTGTGTTATGGAGGGTGTTTGTCCTGGATGAATTCCGGGCGCACTTTACCGGCCGCGTGAGCAGCCAATAAAGTACAGAAACTGTAGCTTTTAAATCGTTGGTTTCTTAGTACTAAGTCTAACCATCTTGCGGGCCCATGTATTGTTCAGGCTAAAAAGACGTAGGCAGCGTGTTTTGGTGCTTACCTGAAGATACACAGGGTGGGAAAAACGATCAACCGGCACGCACAAACAAAACGAAGCGCGAAATGTCTTTTTCTGAGTGTAGGCCGCTGGCATCAAGAGCAACCACACACACGCAGGTACATGGTCTGGGTATTCTCCCTGTTTGCGACCGCGATCTTGCAAAGCGGGATGATTGGCATCGCCTGCAATATAGGACCGAACACCCTGAAAGAGCACTCAGAATGAACGTCGCAATCATGCGCACGGTCTGGGTATTCTCGCCATTTACGACGGCCATTCTGAGGGATGATTGGCACCGCCTGCAACACCGGACCCAACACCCTGAAAGAGCAACTCGGAATGAACGTCGCACATGCCGAGAAGCAGTCGATGATCAGCAGGGTGTCAGTCGAACGCTGCGCAAGGCATGAGCGGTGCAAGACGGCCCTGAATGCTGAAGCGTAGGAAAACAAAACAGGTTCCTTCGACCTTTGTTTTGATTAAGCACCCGCTCTGTAGGAAATACTCGACGAGGCCGCCAATCGCAAAAATCTGGAAAGCGGAAGTGCTGTAGCCCACCACGCGAAACACAGGTCATTCTGGGTTCAGCGGCGGGCGTGAGCGCGCAACAAGAAATACCCGTTTAACATTCCTTCCCTTCTGGCCTCCGTCGGAATAAGCACCGGGCGTCCCCTCCGGCGACTTCTTCTGGGTCTCTTCAACAGGGGTCTTTCCCAGGATCACCAGTTCTTGGAGTCCACGGGTGCACGCTTTCCCCCTTCAGTTTTTTTGCCGACTTGGACCTTGTCAGTAGAGTCCCCTTTTCCCCGAGGAGGGCTCCAGGGGGTGCATCCACTACCTGAAAACAGTGGTTTGTGAGCCCCACGGGGCACACCCTACAGGGCTGTACCTGAGCCCGAGAGGGAGCAGTCTGAACGGAGTTTTTGGCCGAATTCCTATAACTTTGTGACAAAAACGCATTCGGCTCAAATACTTCTGAGTGTGTGTGTGTGTGTGTGTGCTTCGGTGGGGGACACAGCATAGTCTCCCAGAGTTCCTCGCTTACGGGGGCATGGCAAAAGCATGTGGGACGCAGAGGGCTGGCAACTGTATGGCACTGTTGCTCGTCGCGGGCGTGCCGCGTTGAGTACCTGCTTTGTCCCACCCGGTGGAAAGGGGGAGAACCCCAACCAACTCTTGTAGTTTTACATGACCTTGTATGGTATCCACGAGCAGCTCTACTGCTTCATTGAGCTTCTCTGGGGGCGCAGGCTCTTCTTCGAAAAACGTGTTCAATCTCAACCAGGTTTCCTGAAAGAAAAGCAAAACGAGACAAACTTGCATGAGTTGGGCAACAGCAATGCTCGCTCTTGTCGTCGCCGTGTGCACGGGTTTACTGAGCTTTTTTGCGGGAAGGGACAAAGACGTCGGCTACAAGAGAGACGTCGCAGAAAACGGCAAGAAACACATCGTGTACGTAGTTTGCGATGACTGTGGCTGGGCAGATGTCGGGTACCACGGTAGTGACTTCCCGTCGCCGAATTTGGACAAACTAGCGAGAAATGGCATCCGCCTGGACCGGTTCTATACACAAGAGACCTGCTCACCCACCCGTTCAACACTGATGACGGGAAGGTATCCGTTCCATACGGGCAGCCAGAAAGCTTGCTATCCTGGGACGGATGACCACCTGCCACTAAAGTTCCGGACGATGGGGCAGCTTCTTTCTGAAGAAGGCTACAGCACGCACTACATCGGAAAGTGGCATCTCGGGTACGCGTCGTACAAGTACTTCCCTACGAACCGCGGATTCGACAGTTTCGTGGGGTTCATGCAGCCGCACAACACCGTCTACAGCCACAGATTTGGGGACCCTGCAAAGGTGGACGGCTTCGACTTCTGGAACAACACGGAGCTTTTCCGAGAGGTCGACGGCGTGCACAGCAACAACGTCTTCCTCAAAGAACTCGACCGCGTGGTCGGGAAGGCTGCTGAGTCGGACAAGGCGTCGTTCGTGATCTTCGCGCCGGCTAGCATTCACATGCCGTTGGAGCACCCACCCGCAAACTACTCGGCCTGTGAGAACGTGGCGTCCGGTAGCCGCCGGACGCTGTGCAACATGATGGGAAACTTCGACGAAACTGTTGGAGGAGTCGTGGAGACGTACAAAAAGGGCGGGATTTGGGACGATACACTGATGGTGTTCCTGTCGGACAACGGTGGGTCTGTGCCCGGCGTGGTGGGGGAATCGTTTCATGCGGCGGATTCTTCAAACTTCCCGCTGCGGGCGGGGAAAGGAACGTTGTTCGAAGGCGGCGTGCGATCTCTTGGGTTCGTTCAGGGTGGTAAGACGGTGATCCCTGAGCATGCCAGAGGCAGCATCAAGACGGATCTCATACACGTTGCCGACCTGCTGCCGACTGCGTTCGCCGCCGCCAATTCGCGAGAACTCCCGGCCGACGTTGACGGCGTCAACCAATGGCCATCACTCACCGGCTCGAGCGGCGGGCCCAGAACCGAACTCCCCATCAACATCCAGCCAGAGGCGTCATCCATCATTGTCGGCCAATGGAAGCTTATTGTCGGAACGCCACTTTACGACGGCCTCTGGACCGTCTCTCCGTACGTGCGCATTGAGCCACCTACACATGGGGCTGCAGACGGCGATGATTTCCTCTTCAACATTTTCGACGACCCGACCGAGCAGTTCAACGTGGCCCGCGACTATCCGTCCGTCGTGGCAGACCTGAAAGACCGCATTGCTTCGTACGTCAATTCGCCGAGTTAC
Source organism: Diplonema papillatum (assembly GCA_030068145.1). Lineage (NCBI taxonomy): Eukaryota > Euglenozoa > Diplonemea > Diplonemida > Diplonemidae > Diplonema > Diplonema papillatum. The sequence continues at coordinate 171,742 of JAPJBO010000156.1, forward strand.
ATGGATCCTTCGGACAACGGGAAAAATGACGTCCCCCGGGAAGCCCTGCCCATCTTCAACGGCGACGCCTGGCTTCCTTTCTTGGATGACGTGGTTGTGTCCTAGTCGGGTGCGTTTTTTGTGGCTGCGGTTCGGGGTTTTGATGTTTTCCTGCAAGGGGAATTGACGCTGGGAATTGCCTTGTGGAGGTGATTTCGCCTCGCATTCTGCAGCCATTCTTTGAGCCTAAACGAGCGTCCGACCACTTGTCCTGCATTTCCGGAGCATTTTTTGGGCACCAGAATCCGTTCCTCGGGTGAACGGGAGTGCATCCAGCCTTTCGACAAGACAACACTCCCAAAGATAGTGCGACCGCCTTTAGTGACGAGGACAGCCAACCACCTGACGAACCAGACGCACCCACTGCGTGTCCTGTCAGCAGACACTCTGGTTTCATGCTGAAGAAGAAGGTCCGCGATTTAAGGCAGCAGAGCAGATGTGATGATGAGTATGACGACGTGGTAGTGAAACGCGCGTTCCGCCCGCTCGCCCTTCCACTCATCGCAAAATACGCGCGTGACGCGGGTGTCAGAATCTGTTCCTGGGGTGAAAGGGAGTGAATCCAGCCTTTCGACGAGACAACAGTCCCAAAGATCATGCGCTTCGTTGATTCTCGTAAGCTCTTCCCAGTCCTGGCCTCCTGTGACCAACCAACAGCCCCCATTCCCCTCTTCCCCCCTTCAGATCGCGCTCCCCGCTTCTTCTCTTGTGGTGCATACCATGAACTACTGTTGACCACGTGGTAGTTCTATTTTGGGTCCGATTGATTATTTGCTAGTGATTGCGTTGCGCTTTGGCCAGATCAACCCGTCGGCCAGAAAAGCATCGACTTTCGCTGCTACTCGATCGGATTCTCTTCCAGCAACCCATCTCCCAGTCGCAGAAGGTGTGCAAACCGCGCCCCATCGTCCAGTCATTTCGCAACTGTTCGTTGGCTCCCGACACTCCCTCTCCACGCACTACCCACGGTGCCTATACTTAACACGTGCTCGCTTGCTTTCATGGCGCGCTTGCACTTACAGAATTCAGTACTTAACAAAAAATGAGAAAACGAAGAGTCCCGCCTGCCGAGCCCTCACGCCGCACAGCCTTCTGTTGCTCTGCCGCTGGGGGTTGACTTCGGACGGTCTGGTGGTAGATGCTCCAGCTCAGCCCACGTTGGTTTTCTTAGCAGGTCCCCGTTTTCCAGTTCGCCGAAGCCGAGCTCGTTGTCGTTTGCTTTTTGCGTATCTGCCACCACTATTGTCAGCAGGGCAGACATCCCAGCCTCAGAAGCGGAATAGCCAGTACGCCCCAGGAATCCGATTGACCACCGTTGCTCACATAAACACGTTGTCGACGTCTTTATGTGAGCAACCCGCAAAATCGCGAGAAAAAAGGCTGGATGGGGAAGAAAGCCACATTGCAACAGAGAACGCAGAAGGCACGTGCGACGAGGCGACAGCACAGTGCGCAAGTAATAGTTGTAGTTTGAACTTGATATGCAGCAACAATCCGTGACGATAGACTGCACATAGTTGGCTGTGTCGATCGGCTGGTTGAAATTCGAGATATCGTCGGTGTTCAGTCCAAATAGAGTTTATTATTATAGTTTTTTTTTTTTTTTTAGAAATGCCCGTTGCAGAACCCTTCCGAAAAGGGTTTCACTAGGACGAGGAAGACGGACAAGAAGCAGAAACGGGAGGAAGTGCTGATCGTCGTGCTTGGGGCAAGGCAAGCAACTTTGTTTGATAGCCCCATCATCAGCCAAGCGAAAGCAGGTACGACAATCAAAGTTGGCAAACAAAGACAACTATGCTTAAATTTGCTTTCGAAATGCACCCTCCGAAAATCTCACCAAAAAGTGCGGCCGTAGAAGCAGTTTTGGAAAGATTGCTGGCCAAGAAAGCAGCTGAAACTTTGCTGTCCATAAAAGCAGTACCTGAAACTTTGCTGTCCATATAGTACAACTTGGCAAGCTATGTTGTTCCATTGTATGATGAAAGCTGTCGAAGGAAGAGACACGGAACCACCGTAGCGCGCGATCTTCGGCTTCCACTGATGAGGCCCTGTCTGAAGAACGGCCCAGTGACATCCCATCCCGCCTTAATCGCAAAAGAAAACAAGCAGACAGTCCCATAAGGCAGCATCAGAAGAAGCGACGTGCGTCGTCGACCGCCCAAAAAGCTACAATGGAAACACTCTTGACCGCAACTCGTCCGCTGGACGCCATGATCGTAGAAGGCTGGGGCTACGTGGTGGAGAACACGACGCCCCGGGTTCGGGCAGGGCTGATGCCGATAGCGGCCTCGATAGGCTGGTTTTGGGTGCTCAACGTGCCGCTGATGCTCTTCAACTTCTACCCGAAGTCCAGCCCGCTGGAGCGGTTCAAAATCCAGAAGGGCGTCCACGTGCCGTGGGCAACAGTTGCCGATATGCTGGCGCTGGTGCTGTTCAATCACGCGACGAGCCTTTGCATGCAACTCTTCGCTTCGGACCTCGCGCGGGAGGCTGGTTTGGCAGACGACGACATGAACAACGTGCCCACATTCTTAGAGCTGGTGGCGTGCATGTTTGCCTGTGCGGTGCTCTACGACACGTTTTTTTACTTCGCACACTGCCTCATGCATACGAAGTGGATGTACTACAAGTTCCATGCTGTGCACCATAAGGCGAAGACGTCGATCGGTATCGTGTCGTCGTACTTCCACCCCGTGGACTACTGGGCAACTACGCTGTGCGTCATCGTCCCACCGGCCCTCGTCCACAGGCACGTCCTCGTGTCCATCGTGTGGATGACCATCATCATGACCGAGACCATCATCGCCCACAGCGGCTACCGCGTGCCGTACGTGGCGGACGGTACTGACCACGACTTCCACCACCTCTATTCGAACCATGCGAACAAGAACTTCAGATTCGCGAACATGGGATCGTTCTTTCTGGTGCGCTTTTATTTCATTCCGCTGGTACGCACAAACAGAAGAAAGCGCCAAATGCAGTGAACCCGCGTACCAGCCCGATACTCCAGACGTGACCAATTCCTTTAGGCAATCATCGATCGATTCATACAGAGCTCGCATCTGCGCTCGGAACAGGTGTCATTGCACGCAGAAAATCAGGGTTACAGATGTCTGCAGCCCAGGCCTTCTTCCCCGATTACCACGCAGTGCACGCCAGGCTACAACAACTCAGACCCGAGACACAAAACACGCGATCGTATCATACGATTATAATGTACGGCACAAAACCAATTCGCAGATCTGGGATCGCATATTTGGCACGCTGAAGACGGAAGCCGATGTTACCGAAGTTATCACGCGCCAGCAGCGCAAAAAAGACGCGTGGGCCCCTCGGGGGTGTCGACATGCTGACGGGGAGGGCAGCGGTCCCGACACCAATCACGCACTTCACCAAACAACACGGGTCTCGAGAAAAGGAACGGAGAACCGCTGAAACCTGGCTTGTCCGGGCCCCATTCAGGCCACATTGTTCGTCTATCAAGAGCTTAATACCCATATGAAGCAGTGTTCTGTCTAAAGATTAAGCCAAGATCTTCCCCCTTCGAGGCAGTATTCTGTCTAATGATCGAACGGGACCTCCTGAAAGGTCCTCCTGTCCCCTCCCTCGTACTCTTTTCGATTTGGTACTTCAGTCATTGCTGCACACGGCAACCTCCTGTTGACTGTGCCTTGCGGAGTTTACTTTGCAGATTGCCGCCGCAAAAAGAAGACAAGTAAGTCAGTGCGTTCTAGCGTGTTGCAGTCACAAGTAAGGCGGGCGTGAGTCTTTTAACTGATTCCTCAGACACGATTGTGGGGGCCTTCTGCCCGAGACGGATTGCTTGTGCTCTCGCTGTCCTGTCTGCAGACAATCAGGTCCCGCGCTGATGCTGGTCCATCTAATGTGTCCGCGGCTTGCAGTGTCAGAAAGCTCAATGACAAGCTGGAGACCCTCTCCGCCCATCCCCCCAGGATTCTGCTCAATCGCTAAACTAACACTCCCCTTCCCTGTGTGAGCGCAGCTTGCCCCAACCCCGTCCGCTCCTCTGCCCCCTGCGGTTGACCGTCTTTATGGGATCGTGTTCAGCGCAAGCGCCAAGCCCCAAGGTACGCGACGCCTGGACATTTTGATGTGGGAGATCGGTGGCCACTTGCCCCGTGAGCGCGGCTCTGCAGTGCCGCTCAACACAATAGCTTGGCTCCCGCGTAGCAGGCTATGCTCGGCACACATAAAAAAAGGGACGTGTCGCCGCTCACCTGCCAGATCCGTCCCGACCGGCGATCCAGCTACTGTCCCCGCTGCGCCGATGAGAAAATGCAGCGCGGCGGCAAATCCGCTCCTTCCATAAGCTGCCCCCGTACACACACGCCCCGGCCTGTTCCACGAAAAAGGCAGGAGCATTCCCTTGTTGGTGTGGTTTATTATATGTCGTACATTGTAAAGGCAAATGCTGCCGTCGGTGCCGCTGTTTGCCCTCGGATCCGCGTGGAAAGAAATGATCCCGACAGAATCATTTCGTTGGTGCACCCCCTCTTCCCCCTGAGTGGTAAGATTCTGTCCAAGCACGAAACTACGGTTTCTTCCCCTGTAGAGCAAATGCTGCGTCGGGGCCTTGGATCCGCGCGGAAAGAATGATGCCACACCCCCTGGCCGCTGGCTGGCGGGGAGGGGGTGTACTGTCCCGACAGATTCATTTCGTTGGTGCAACCCCCCTTCCTCTGTCCAAGCACGAAAATACGATTTCTTCCCCTGCAGGGCAAATGCTGCCGTCGGGGCCTTGGATCCGCGCGGAAAGAATGATGCCACAACCCCTGGCCGCTGGCTGGCGGGGAGGGGGTGTACTGTCCCGACAGAATCATTTCGTTGGTGCAACCCCCTTCCCCCTGAGGGGTAAGATTCTGTCCAAGCACGAAATCACGTTTTCTTCCCCCTCTGCCAAGTTCACGGCGCTCACGCTTGACACGAAGCCGGTCCATCCCCGCCTGATAGATCGCGATAGGCCGTAAAATGCAGTTTCAGGCAATCCTATGCAGTCCAGAGAATAGGTATAGACCTGATAGACGGTAGTGCACGGTGATAAAATGTGACATGCAAGACGATCTACCCCGTTGACAGACCCAGCTGCTATCGTGTTGTACCTTGCGGAAAACACGGAGCTCAACCCTGGGCAGCAGGCATACACCGATCGTACGTCCGTCGTGTTCGAGGCACTGGGCCTCCACGACACAGCACTGCATACCTGTCGAGTCAGCCGCCTTCGTCATTGTTGCAGTTACCAGGAATAGGGATGGACCGGTTTGGGCACGGGGAAAGAGGAAGTGTCCGTACCAATTCTTTTGGCGCACCTGGGTTCTCGGCTTTGGGACTACGAGAGAGACAGTGCCCGACAGAATCATTTCGTCGGTGCGCCTGCCCCCCTCTATGTTGTGTTCCGCCTCTCAGTGCTTGAATCGGGGACGGAGGAGCGTCCAGAATTTTTGTCGACGTCCTGCAGTCTCGGTCAGGTTATCGGCCTACACAGAGGAAGTGCCTGGCAGCATGTTTGCGTCGGTGCCCCCCTCCACTGGCCGGCCCATGGTCTTCGGTCATTTTTCTACACCTTTTCGGCAGGCTCGTCTCTCTCACCAGCAACTCCCCTGCCGCGCCAGAATGCAAATGAATTACCTTTTACCCGTTGCCCCCCCCCCCCCCCCGAGGAAGATAAAATACACTGACTCAGCCTGAATAAAATAAAATAAAATAAAATACAATAAAATACAATAAAATACAATAAAATACAAGCACCATGTAACAGTAGCAGTTCTTCAGCTTTGCAGCCTGGCGGCCAAAAGTCTCGCTACATTTCGTTACCGTTTTGTAGATTTCCTTTGCTGCTGTTGGTTTTAGGATGCCACAGCATTCTACTCGTACCAAATCATTGAAAATGCTCAGGAAAGTTAGGCGTCGTTTCTCTGTGTCGTTTCTCTAACCACTCCGTGCTAATTTGAGCTTCAGCCGGCTCCCTCTGCACGCATTCAGCATTTCTGATGTACCTGGGCCCAGCAAGTTTTCCTTGGCATCTTGTTATGACTTTTTGCGCTTTGCTTTACCTACAGGACAGTGCTCATAAGTGCAAAAAGGAATCGTCTTCCCTGCGCTTTCAGCCACGTAGAAATAAGAAGAAGGCAAATGAGAAACAAGCTCAGGATATTAGACAAACGTTGTGGAAGAAACAAGAAAGCCTTGTGGAGAACAAGGTCACATGCCGCGTGTAATGCAACATGATTCCTATGTGCTCTGCTGCATGTTCTGCTGGAATGTAAAGACTGGCTAATACCGGTTTGTTTTGGTTTTACCCCTAAAAATGTGTGAACTTGCACTCTAAAAAAGAGTTTCCCCCGTTGAAGTTGCTTAAACTGTGGGGAGACAGTGCCGAACAGCCCATCAAAATTGAACCATACCACGTGTATTTTATTTTTCAAATTTTCGGGCCTGAAAAATACATGAAATACAATAAAATACAGTAAAATAAAATACAGTAACATACAATATAATAAAATACTCTTCCTTGCCCCCCCCCCTCGAAGAAGACTTGATGCTAGCATCAACCATGCATGAGAGGCAGTGCTCTGCCTAAACATTAAACTAAGACTTTCCCCCCAAAGCTTCGGCTTTTTCTTCTTTTCGCAAACCAACAAGGTTCATAGTAGTATGCCGCTTCTGGCCTTTTCAGCGGCGGACTGCGCCTTGTTTTTGCTCTTCGCGTGAAGCTCGAACGGCGAGACGGGCAGGGCCAGCTTGCCGCCGAAAAAGTGGAGCAACGGCGTGAACAAAAGAAGAAAGAAAAAGGCCGCTCCTGGTCCAGGAACGTGACGGTCAACCACAGCTTGCAAAGCTTGAGTCGGAGGCAGCACAGTGCCACAACCCCGTCCGCTCTGCCCTGCGGCTGACTGTCTCGACGAGCTTGTGTTCAGCGCGAGCGCCAAGCCCCAAGGTGCGCCAAGCCTTGATGCTTTAGTTTAGGAAATCGGTAGCCACTTGACGGCCCGTCGCTCTGCAGTACCGCCGAACACGTGAAGCTTGGCTCCCGTGTTACAGGCTTTCCCTGGTATCTGGCAACGGCATGAAAAAATGAAACAACGAAAACGGGCACTCCCCCCACGCACGAAGTCGTCTGCAAACGACCGACTGCAGCGACGTCGAGCTCGTCAGGCAGTAGCCATGCTGAGGCACTACAACCCCAGTTTGAAGCAAGCTTCGGTCCAAGAACAAAGAGGGAAACCGCAGTGATTGCCGGCCATTCGCCGATACCCGGATCACGAGTAGACGTGTCCACGCGTGCGCGTCATGGGCTACGCCTCTGCATCAACCCGTTTCTCTTCAACAGGAGGACCGCTCTGCAGTAGTTTGTGTCCAAGCAGCGGCAGCGCAGTGCAATACAAAGTCGAAAACAATACACATCTTTCTGACGGCGAGACTCTAGCCGCTCCAGGGTTGTGTGCTGATGCACTCGAACACAGGCAGCTTCTCAGCGAGGGGGTCTTCCACCGCAGCATAATTCTACTTCAGTACAGTACATCCAACGAAAGAATGTCAAACATACCCCTACAACTGTTGATGTAGTCCCTGCGTGAGCGCTTCGGCAAGCCTGTCGCCGTTTGCCAGCCTTGAGACGCAGCGCGTCTCAATGCTGGCAAACGCGTGCGGGTGTTGCTCGACCGTTTCATTTGTACTTTGAACGAAGAATCTCCACATCTCTTTTGTGTAAAAACCTTAGCGTGTGGTATGAAATGGGGTGCTTGCACAACGTACACTGGGTTTCTCTGTTCGTGTTCTTTGTCTTCTACCCGTTCGGACAGCACCCTTCCTGGCGTGCTCTGCAACCGTGTTGTTGTCGCCTCCCCGTTCAAAAAGTCTTGCGTCGGAAGCATGGTTATCCACCGAAGTCATCACACCGTCGTAGTAAAACATACAAAGCATACACCTTTTGCAGTGCTCCGTCTTTACGACCTCCTCCCACCATACACATAAATACACTTTTTGCATTCCTCCATCTTCTACGACCTCATCGCATCTTAAAGATGGGTGCGCGGTGCATTCGCCTCCCGTCCCATACATTTTGGTGCGTAAGAGAAAAAAGAAGAAAAAAAACGTAAAAGTCCCCGTCCGAACGGCATGCTGATTCTATTCGCGCCGCCGTCTCTGCTGCGGGAACTCCGCCTCTTTTCCCGTTGTATCTCCCGGCACATTCCATCTGCAAAGAAAGCATGCAAATCCTGCAGGGAAAAGTTGACAAGACACCTTGAGTTATGCGCTGCTCACGATTGCGGGGTCGGAGAACCTAGTGTACCCTGGCTCTTAAGTCTAGGTTAACGTGCAACATCCTGGTTATGACCGCGCCTTGACCTGTCAATCCTGTTTTCAGCCGAGTTTGAGTCCGACTTTCCACTAGCTTCAGAGCGAATCGGCAAACGCGACTTTTCCGGGGTCGCGCAACAAAATGCTGTAGCCACCTTTATGCGCGCGTGACGAGGCTGGGCTTTAGTCCGGCAGCAGGATGCAGAATGCACTAGGCCTAGTCTGCGGATAGTGCAGTCGGCGATTAACCAGTATGCTGAGTAACATAAACACTGGGCGAGCGTTCGACGAAAGAGACCAACTGTTGTCGTTGCATTGTTTCACACCATTTGTGCAAATAACCATGGTTAAGAAGACGAATGAAAGCATAGCCACAAAGATAGCTCAAGGCATCTGCAGAATAACACGAAAAGCCTCCAGGCAAAAACCCGTTTTCACATTTCTCCCCCTCTGGCGTCCGCCGAAATAAGCGCCGCGGTCCCTCTGAGTATGTCCGGGGCTCCGCGGTTTTTGGACTGTCACCCCCGGTCAGGCGGTGGTCGCTTCGCTTCCCTGAAGTCTGGAATCTAGTGTCGCCGCTGTCGATGATATCTCGGCTGGGCGGTGGCCTATGTTTCTCCGGCCCCAAACGTGTGCAACGCCACCAAGCCTGCGTCATTGCCATTCCTACACACCGTCTGACATAGAGCATGGGGTGAACTCCAGGAAGAAAACCCGAGGAGAGACATTGGAACTTTGTTCCAATGTCTTTCTCTTGTCATTCTTTTACTCTGATGGTAAGACAGGCACCAGTAGAAAGTAGAAATTGGCTTAGTGGAACGCAGTCTTCTGTTTGAGTTATGTCGATGTAAATTTCGAATTAGCGGCCGAAACACTTCCGGAACAGCGTTTGCACGTGAAAAGCTCGACGAAAAAAGCCAAAAGAAAAGTACCAGCCCCTCTCTCGTAAGAATTAGTGCTTGAGTCCAGGTTCTGAATACGGAGAATCACACACACTGAGCTCCGGTCGGTCCCCACAGCCGGACCTCCATTAGTTTCCTCCCTTGCCGTCAAAGCGTCGGTTCCTCCAGTCCCGCACCTGTTACGGAACGGAAGAAGTTCCCGGCGCATCGCCACCCATTGCCTTTTTTTTTTGTCGCTTTCATTTTTCCTTTTTGACAGTAGGCAAAAACGGCAGGGAGTAGTTGTCGACTGGACCTCATGTTGAGCTCTCCTTCCGTTCTATCCATTCCGCCTCTCGCGTTTATTCAAGCAGCGTCTTCTCTTCTTTTTTATGGCAACAAGCTTGCTTGTCTGTATCAAAAAGTGTCGGATGGCAGCGTGCTGTGCTAAATCACTCAAAACAGGGTTTACGCACAAACAAAGAATTCCTTGCCCGAGATGATTCCCGCGCCGCGGTGTGCCCCAAACTGGACCCTAGGGCCAGAAAGTCGAAAGACCCCATTCCCACCCCATCAGTTTCTCCAACGAGCCATCCACCTCCCGGTTTGCAGATTTAGACCGTCGGCATAAATTTGCCACGCAAACTAATCCCGTGTCGCGGGGGTGTTTTTTTCTATTTATTGAGACCGTTCCTTGTACTAAACGGTCGGGTATTTGAAGCCTCCGTTTGACTTATGAGGCGGGTGTGGTATTTACAACAGTGCGCCGACGGCCGGAGGCACTGGAAGGCAGAGTCGCCCTGCGCTTACTTCGGACAAAGTGGTGGTGGTATGTCGGCTCCCCGAGCCACTGAAACGACAGCGTTAACGACCAAAGGCACCTCCGATAAACGGTCAAGAACTGCAAGCCCCAGGAACCTTTGAACTACCCTGTCCCGCAATCAAACAACCAAAGAAAATAGTCTGAAACATGGCCACCGCCGTCCTTTCGCCGCAGCAGCTGATGCACAGAGGGGAGCCCAGCATGAGCAGCATGAGCTCGTGGGAGGTCACACCCGAATCGTCGCCGAGGGAGTCGCCGAATCCGGAGCAGAGGGGCTCAGCGTGGCGCCCGGCGGCCGACACGGTATCGGGAATGACGGCCGGGAAGATGTACGACCTCAGCACGCACACGCCCGAGTGCAACTGGTTCGGCTTCGCGGACTGTGCTTGGCGGTACACCCTGACGTGCTTCGTGCACTACTGGGCGCTGTGCACAGAACCGTTCGCGTACACATACTACACCTTCAAACACAACATGCTGTGGTACGGAAGCGTCGGCGGGTTCCTCTTGTCGCTCCTGCTGCCGGTGATGCCTCTCGGTATCGTGTTGCTGGTCATCTTCAAAAGGATCGAAGGACTCTTTGTTGAGGACTGGTCCATGGCAGGTCCCGGAAGGGTGTTCTTCGTCAAGCCGAAGAACCTCGTCGGCGCGTTCTTGTGGGACTGCTACCTGAAGCAAAGCATGTACGTCGGACAGTTTTACCTCGTCGGCACCAACAACGTTGCTATTGACCACACCTGGAAGGACTACGTCCTCACGAAAGACTACTGGAGAGACGCGTTGAACAGAGTCGACGGCAGGCTCCCAAGACAGCTGGGACGCTGGTCGGGGTCTGCTCTCGAGATGGCACACAGCCTCGGTAAGTGCGACGTGGTTGTGAAGCTCCCAGACTCATTCTTGGGCATTGGCGACTCTTTCTGGTCCTACGGCAAAGAATACTCGTCGATGCAGGACCTTGAGACCGCGTTGAAGGCGAACTACGACGGGAAGGAAGCCCTGGTGCTCGAGATGGTGCGCCCGAAGAAGTCGCTGGGAGTCCACTCTATTGATATCGTCACCGTCCGCACGCCGAACGACGACGTAAAAATCCTTTCTTGCCTGCTTTGGACCGACTGCACCACCAGCAGCTCGCACAGCTGCCGCGCAGGATACACCATAGACGTCGAGACGGAGACCATCACCGCCGCTGCTGCTTGGTACAGTCCATTCTTCGCCACCATGGACACGCCGTTGATCGGGACGCAGATGCACGGTGTGCGGCAAGCCTGCATCACCGCAGTTGCCGCCCACCGAGCACTCGGTGAGAAGTGGCTCACGGCTGTCGGTTGGGACGCGATGATTATGGAAGACGAGCTCGTCTTTTTCGAAGGCAACTTCGCCGGTGCCCGAACCCCGCGCCGCATCTTCCTTTCGCTCGAGTGCGTGCTCGAGTTCATCGGCACCTTCGCGTGGCCCTTCGGCAAAGGACGCTCCATGCGCCCTGGTGTCCAGGTACCTACCTTACGCTTTTGTACACACTTCGCCAACAGTGTGCCAAACAGAATCATGCGACGGCGCAATCACGCTAGACAATGCCTACCGAAGCTTTGTGACTGCATCGCTTTGCCTGCCACTGTCTATTGGCATTCATGCAGCAGGTCCAGGAACCTTGGATTCGGTCCGGAGTCAAACCTTGACGATGAGCTGCCTCAATCAACTCGGTTGTTTGTGAAGATGGCTCCGTTTTGTTTTACAACTTGAACGACAGAGCACTCTTGCCCCTACATTTTGGCACGTCTTAATGACGAGTCCAGCCGCTTTTTCGGGTGTGACGAGAGCGGAAAAGCGATTCTCCACACCCTGTGGACGGGCGCCCTTGCACACCTTGCATGCTTTTGCATTCTCTCTACGTCTTTCGAAGGTTGAGTACAAACGACGCAATCACGTGTAGTCGGCATCCGTGTTCCTGGACGAAGAGTTCTTTCTGCGGAATGCTAAAAGGGAAGGCCGCCCCGCAGTTTGGAACACAATCCGCGGTGACCAAACCCATTCTACACACAGGCGTTCGCTGCAAAGAGGGACTGATTGGCAGCTCGGGTTGGAAGCAGTGACCACGTCGGTGCAAGCGTCCTTCAACATCCCGCACTCCGCTCAAAAAAAAAAAAGTCGGGGCCGCGTGCTGGGTGGGAACCCACAACACACCGCCAATGAAAAACGAAACGCGAGAACGAATCCGAAGGGCACCGCGGCAGTTCTTCTTTCGTGTTTTCTTTTTTTTTTTTTTGGGTCACTCTTCCATCCACCCCTGTTCTTACTTTCTACTTCTGTCGGCCCTTATGCTCTTAACATTTCCGGAACAACGAAAAGGCCCTGCGAAACCGAGAGGGGAAGAAGACAGTGCCAGGCGGGCTATCGCCGTTATTGACGACTGATCAGCTTTTGTTTTGTTTGCAGCTAACTTCTCTCCCGGTACTGTTCTCTCCAGGATGAACAAAGCACCTTTTCACTCTAACTATCCAGACGCAACTATCCCCGTTGTTCTTTGCCAACCGCTACTTGTTATTCGTGGACAAGGACACCCCGGGGTGGGCTTCATCATTTGGCCAACGTGGAACAGCACAATATCGCACGCACGCCCTTGAAGGTTGCACGCAACATCGTAGAGCCCTCGCGTGGGAGTGTCCCCCCAGAAGTGTGTGCACGGTTTGTTGGAAGCGTGCTGTCGTACCGTGCTCGCCTGCCTTCATGGCACTTGCACTTTACAGAACGCAATGCCGTCGTGCTGCCTTGTGGGGGCAGAATTGTTGGCAGACTCGCTGATGATCGTGCAACCGCGAAAACCATTTTTACTTCGACCAAAGACGCAGACGCCCACCCTCTACCCCCCTTTGTACCCTCGGGCATCCAGGCCATAGAACAGGCTGGGTGGAGCCAGACCGCTTGCTTCCGAGTGGTTTGACGTCTCACAACCAGTCGCGGCGCCCGTCTGGGGACCAAAGGGGAATTTAGGGTTTCAAGTGTCCGGCCACGGCAAAGAGCAGGACGCGACACATACAGGCCTTCCTTTTTTTTTCTGCACTTAACCATGGTTAGGAAGAACGTCCAAAAACCTGGGCACAAATATAGGTTGCAACACCTGCAGAATAACACGAAGAGCCTCTAGGTAAATCCCCGTTTTCACATATCTTCTACTTGATGTTTTTTTGTCGCCGCCTCTTCCTGACTGGCCTCGCTGGATACTTCAATGCATTCAGACGGTCCGCCTTCAGGAAAAAAGTACTAAAGAAAGTCGACACGTCAATGAAAAAGAAAATGTACCGATCTCTCAAGAAAGAACACAAAAAAGCCATCTCTTGAAGAAATAAAAGATAGCATCCCTCCTCCCGTAATCCAAAAAAGAAAAACACCGGCCCTTCTAAAAAGTTCTCAGTTATAAGCAAAGAGGTCCCCGAACGTCGACTTTTTCTCCTCATCTTCATCTCGTCACGATACTCACGTCTTCCCTTCTCCACCCGATCTTACTTTTTCTGAGACATGGAAATGTGTCTATGAAATGCTGTTGACCCCCAGAAAATAAATGTCTCTCCGCAAAGGATTGTGAAAGTTTTTTCTCTCCCTTTGTCTCCCCTCCACCCACCCCCGACCGCATTTCTCTTGCGTGGAGGGGTTTGGCTCTTCCATTTTCTTTCGCTTGCGCCGCCTGCGCGTGGCCACGTGTTTTGGTTTTTGATTCAAGGCCAGAATATTTTTTTTGAAACTCGAAAAAAATTGCCAGCCCCCAAAACCCCCTAGATCCCCCCTACTCCGGGCGGACGAGAAAACTTTCGCTTTAGAAAAATCACTCACAGCCTCAATGGTCAACCGGAGACCCTAAAACACCGAACCTCTAAACCACAATAAACGCTAAAAAACGGCCACGAGTCGGCGAGTCGCGAGCTCTTTTCCTTTTTCGTGAAGCAGAATTGCGCGCGTGTTTGTTCTCGTTCTTCTGGTTGTTTTTGGAAGAGCATGCTAGCCGGTCCATCCCTCTTGAAAAAGTGAACGATTGTAGTATACTGTTAGAATGCACTCTGCAGCATTGACCTGCATTAGCCACCTCTTCGATCTTACTGTATCGTGCCTCAGGCGCTTGCACTCATTCGAATCATCGTACAGGAAACAGCATCTGGACCTGATATACCGTGGTGCAGCGAGGTGCACCGCAATATTTTGAGGTCAGAATGCAGAATAAATGTAGCGATGGATTCGTCACCAGCTGACTACCACTTCGATAGTACCATGTCGTGCTTCAGGCGCTTGCACTCATTTCGTCTTCGCGCGGTCACCGTGATAGATTGATGCAGTTCCAGGGACTAGGGATGGACCGGCTTGGGGCCTGAGGGAAAGGCTCGGTTCGCACCCCGCGGGAGGCCTCGCCTGAACAAAAAACGGACCCCCCCCGTGCGAGGCAAGATTCTGCCCAACCACTTACCAAGATTTCCCCCCTCCCTCCCCGAGAAGTTGTTCCCCTCTTTCGTCACCGCTGTCCCGTCCGCAGGCACTCAGGTTCCGCGCGGGTGATGATGGTCCGACTCACGTGTCCGTAGGACCTGTGCGGTGTTGAGCACATGACTATGCCAAGCAAGTTCCTTGCAATCTCCCCCTTCGTTACCAGCAGGTTCATAAAATGATGGCTTTCAGCCGGTGTTTCCTACAGGTCTTAGTCGTATGAGAGAGGCATTTTCAAAGGCTTAACTCCAGTGGGCTTGTTGGACGATGTTTCTGCCTGCCGATTCTGAAAGCTGGTCCCCTTGCTGCCTAGCCGCTTGCCAACCCGGTGAGGACCTCTAACACCCGGCACACAGTCCAGGCCGGGAGGCTCTGTAGGAAACCCTGAGTTCATGCTGGAGGAGAAAAAGAAAGAAAACAGGAAGACACGGATGAAAAAGGGTGATGCTGTTCATTTCCTTTCCTTTCTCGTTTCCTTACGTGTTCTTCCTCGGGCGGACTTCGAAACTTTGCTCCGGCGACAGCTTCCACCTGCGGGAAAGGAGAAAAGAAGCGCGAAAGCGACCACCTCCGCATGCGAAAGAGGAAAGTGTGAAATTAACAACGGCACTGTATGTGTGGGCGCGTGGGGGCCCGAGACCGAAATTCATAGCAAATTCGTTCTTGGTGTCGGTCTCCTTAGTCACAAACTTGGCTGGCCATAGTTAGAGTGGGCAAACATGTCAACATCCCTTTCACTACCCGACTCCCAGCCTCAGTGGTCAACCGAAGACTCTACAACACCGCACCTTTAAGCCACAATAAACGCTAGAAATTGCCCGAACAACCACCGCTCCTTTTCCTGAGAGCTACGCCCGGAAACGCTGAAGTTGAAGTTGGAGGAAGAAAACGAGATAAACAAGGATGTCGTCCTTTCGTTTTTGCGCGCTCACATCGGGGCATCGAAAAACTTTACTCTCTGTCGAAAAGGCTTCCACCTGCGGGAGAGAAAGAAGAAAGAACCCTGAAGAACAAACGACTGCCCCCGGGCGATGAAGTGAGTCCAAACATTACCTTACACCCCTGGGTGCTTTCCAGAATGCCGCGACCGGGGGAGGGTTTTTAGCTGATATCATTCAGGTTTGAAACCCGCACCTAAGCGCGATTGCTGGCAGTGCTTTGTTGAGCCTGATAGAAAGCAGCAGATGACGTAGAAACTGGAGTTGGTACACCACGCACTGAAATCTACCTGAAACCAAAAAACAGGAATTCGTACTGGACCTGGAAGATTGTTTACTTCACTGAGCCGGTCCGTCCCTATCTCTTGAAACTGCATCGAAGTGCCTGCCGCTGTTTATCACAGTGAATCACGGTCCACCACGGTCTATCAGATCCATCCCTAGTCCCTGGAGCTGCATGGAATTGCCCGGTGCTGTATTCTTCGGTCTATGACGGTCTATCAAGAGGGGACGGACCGGCTCATTCACCCCCCTTTATTTATTATTGGTAACAACACTAAATGTGAGTCTGCCTGTACACTGGATTCAGTGTGTTGGAGTCCATCCTTCAGTGTGCTTGAGATTCGTAGCAACACTCGAGTTCTGTAATTCGAAGATGCGCTGACCCAGCATTTGGAGGTTTTGTTGGCCTTCGGGCCGTGTGGAAGAAGAATGGGGTCGCAATTCTTTGGGAAATCAAGTGTTCCGCGGAGGCTCCTGCCTGAGTGTGAAATAGTACTGGAAGAAAGTGCAAAAAAAAAAAAAAGAACAACAAAAAAGAGAACTTGCACTCTAAAAAAAGAAAAAAAGAAAACGATAGGATAAACGGCGCATGAAAAGCGCCTCGTTGTTTCCGGCGTCCCCACCCACCCCATTTCTTAACCAGGCTCAAATCGCTGTCCCTCGTGTTCCGCGCTGGTGGTGGTCCGCCTATGCCGAGGCTGAAAGGACCGAAACACGGTGCAAATAGGACACGGTGCGGTGTTGAGCACCATTCCAAGCACATTCTTCCGCTCCCTACCCCTTTTTAGTTGTTTTTCTTTCGCGTTTGGTACTTGTTTGAACCTTTTCCCTTTTCTCGCTCAATTTGCTCAATTCAGGCAAGTAGTGACAACCTGCGACAGATACGCACCGGTTCGCCGGTTCGCTCCAATCCCTTAAGGAAAAGACCCGAAATGAAGGTATCGACGATCTGATACCAGCCTCGGACTAAACTGTATTTTCAACAGCCCGCTCTGCGCCTATCCAGCGTCGAACAGGCAAACAAGCAGTGCAATCCTGTAGTGAACACCGGTTCCGCACCCCACCTCCCGTTTGAAAACGCAGCATTCCCTCTGTCCCGACCTTAAATTCCACTGGTAACCGCAATGCTGCGCATACACGGGAGATGGAAGTACTTCGTCTAGTTTCGTGAGGCTCTCACCTTTGCGAGGTCTACTCCACGGAGCCGTCTGTCGTAAGCGAAAGCTGCTTGCTTACTTCGCTCATCACCCGAAGGGTCAGAGGAAAGTGGAAAGAAAGAAGAGAAGAAGAAATCGGCCGACAACACTGGCCAGCAGTTTCAAGTGCTGACGCTGAGGAAAAGCAACCTGAACACCACAGCGGAAGAGCTTGCATCGACTGACGCAAGCGGGAGCAAGCTCCAACCGGACCATTGGTTTAGATCTTCCAAAAGACTACACTCCACGAAGGAATGTACTTGGTGTCGGTCACAAACAGTCCCGGACATGGCTAGCCATAACCCATAACGAAAGCGTGCACTAAGTATACAACCCGTAACCACATAGCCCTTTCTTGCTCTAAGAGAACCCATTCATGAACGGTCACACGGAGACTCTAAAACCCCGGAATTGCAAGCGAACTTTAACTCTACAAGCCACATTTTTTATAGTGTTCCAAAAAATCTTACAAATCCAACCTACATCGAGATAAAACCCTTTTTCCTTTGATCGTGACGAAAGAACATGAGAAAGAAAAGCTTCTTAAAGCAGGGTTTAAGTTAGGGCCGGTTTTCCGGTTTCCAAAACCGGCTTTCGGCTAAACCCGGTTTTGGAAAAAAAAAAAAAAAAGTGGAATTCGCCCCAGCCCGGAACCGGCTTGTTCACTACTACACTGCACTGCTGCAGTGCACTACTATTCTGCACTGCACTGCACTACATACCAGGGTGGGGGATTCACAAAGTCATAACAGCGATCCAGGCAAGGAGGCGCGGCCGAAGGCCGATGCCGCCAAACGTGGCCCCGGGGATGCGAATGAGGGCCGGGAACGCGTCCGAACCGCAGTGCAGCGCTGACAGGCAAAAACCGGGAAAACCGGGAATAGAGCTAAAAAGGAAATCCTAACTTAACCCCTGCTTAAAGTGGGAAGAAGAAAAAAAAGGGCCGTCAACACCTTTAAAACTCAAAAAACTCTCATAGCATTTTCCGGAGATGAGGCTTGCACCTGCGAAACAACATACAAACATACACACATGTCACGGAAAAGCATTCTGTCTCCGCCTTGCAAATGTTTCGTTGTTCGTTTACCTTGCTGTTGTGCAACCGCCGGAAATGTTCCCTTCAGTACACTGTACAACTAAAAGAAAAGCGCACAAGTTTTGTAGAAGAATATTGTCACGAGAAAAGCTGAGAGTGCAATGTGCTGTCCGACAACACGGAAGCGTACAAAAGAACAAACCTACGTCTTCTCGCAGTGGCCGTGTGTGGCGGCAGCTGTCTCTCACACGTGTCCCTGCGCCAGGCCACGCCTTCGTGGAATGCGGGTGTTGCCTGCTTTGTCCGTCGGGTGCACCTTATCTGCAGCTGTATCGGATATACCCGGTCCGATGCAGATTCTTCTTGACGTGGTAACAGACGGTGAAATTCGCAAAAAGCGTAAGTACAATACAGTGGAGAAGTGTGCACAAGGCGTGAAATCGGAGCTCAAAAAGTAGAAAAGAAGAATGCAGAAGAGCTTTGACACATTGCACGCACGAATGACGCTTGCGATAAGCAACAAAGAAAATCTTTCCAATCCCCTCCCAGAGACCGTACTAATTCCAGGGTTGATTGAATAAGCTCCCAGGTAGCCCCCGCTCCTAATCCTACCCTTTCCGATACATCAGTATTTTTGTTGTAAGGTAGGGCTACCTTCTTTCAAGGTGGCGTCCATGGCAGGTTGGCGGAAGAAAGAAAATAGCTCTTTTGACCCAAACCACCAACAAAAGCCACCATCTCTTTCGCAGAATGGGCCCCCTTGACTTAATGCGGACACTGTCCCCTCGCCCCCCCTTTTTTTTTTAACGACAGATAAAGGAAGGAACGCCGCCAAGGCTTCACTTCCGTTGATTCACCTTCCATACGTTTCCTCGATCCCTGATTGATTCCCAGCCCCCCCCATGCATTTTTCACCTTTTTCCGCATCCGTTCTTGGGGGGAAAAGGAAAAAATAAAAGCAGCAGCAAATTGCAAATTTCGGGGACAGTATTGTTTGCGTTCAAGTTTCTTGATCATGTATTGTTTGCGTTCAAGTTTCTTGATCATGATATTATTGTACCTGAACTGAAGGTACACTCGTAGTGCATTAGGGGTCTGCTCACAAATCGCACCCTGAGGCCTCCAGCCAAGCATTTAGCAAAACACAAACCTTGTGAAACATTGAACCAATTCCAGTCCTGTCCGAACTTATGACCCATTACAGGTATGTTTTCCAAGCTTTTCACCTATTACAACCTTCGCTCCAGAAAGAATGACGCCAAAATACTTCGGCGGAGAAAGAACAACAACCATTCGCAACACTCTTGAGCCCTGCTGCTTTTTCTATTTTTCCTTTTTTGCCCCCCCCAGTAGGGACTAATTTGGTTTGTTGTCAGACCTCCCAGATGCACGACCCTCAGTGATTCTGCTCTTCCGTACGGGAAAGTAGTGGGGCGACCGGAGAGATGGTCTCTGCACTCTAACTCGTCAGTCTCTCTCTCTCT
Source organism: Diplonema papillatum (assembly GCA_030068145.1). Taxonomy (NCBI): domain Eukaryota; phylum Euglenozoa; class Diplonemea; order Diplonemida; family Diplonemidae; genus Diplonema; species Diplonema papillatum. The sequence goes on from JAPJBO010000156.1 coordinate 191,207, forward strand.
CTCGGAATTGTCAGCGCGGTAGCGATGGCAGCGAGAACACATATAGGTGGGAGGGGAGAGGCCCTGGGACTGCTAAGGCGGGACAACTCTCTCCCTGATTCTTGCAGACGGCCGGCTCGCCAAGTACTCAAGGATTATCGGATCTGATCAGAGTGAGTCCCTTGCGCTTCTTGTTTAGCCAGCGTTAGCAATTTGAGATCGACAGAGACTTATGGAGCATCATCCGCAGTTCTTTCCGCGCGAGCAAGAGCAGCTCGCCTAACTGTGGGAGCGCGCTGATTGGGAACGGAATGCAGTTCAGGGCCTCAATCTACGTCGGTGGGGGTCAGGCTGATTTTGGTCCTCGCATTGGGCGGAAAAAGATAGGCGCTTCGTTTTGTTTGTGCGTGCCAGTTGATCGTCTTTCCCACTTGTATTTTCCCTGTGTATATTCAGGTAAGGAATTCTGATCAACCACCAAAACACGCTGCCTACGTCTTTTTAGCCTGCGCAATACATTGGAGGGCAACCCGCAAGGTTGTTGGTACTGAAATTAGTCCCCACACGGCTCCCCCCCTGTTCTTTTGCGTTTCTGTATTTTTTTCCTTAGTCCCGGGTCGTTCTCTCCCCACCTGAGTGACATGAATGCTGCCACACCTGGAGGTGTCATGCAGCAGCAGCAGCGGCAGCAAGAACTTTTGTCGCAAAGCTGAAGAGACTCGCGCGCCTGGAGTTACCCTTACCGCTGGGGTTGCACCGCGAAGTTGGTTAGAAAGCAGAGTGGTCGCACCCGCATCGGGTGTACATTTACACGCGTTGTTGGGGACGACAGCACAGTCGCCTTCCGGGTGAGTCCTCCATCGTGTAAGTCTGCTGGCAGTCGTGGCCTGAACAATCAGGGCACTGATTACCGTCCAGCCACTAATTTATAGGCCAATACTAATGCGTGGTTTATAATTATTATTGTTCAAATTCCGGATACATAAATTAGGAGCCAGACGATACTCGAAACGCAGCAGCCTCATTCCTACAGCTTTTTTGTCTAGCTCAGCTAGACGGGTGTCCGTGAGGTGACCCCTGCGCGAATGTATTGTATTAGGAGAGGGCCAAGGAGTGCCCGGGCTATTTTTACTCGCGTGTCACGCGCGCGCACACCCTCTTGATTTGCAAAATCGAGAAACCCCAACAGTCAAACCACGCAAGATAAAAAAGCAAGGCACAAACGTCTACCTCTCCCCCCCTTTTCTCTCTCGCAATCCCCCTTTTTCTCTCTCCCCCTGCCGAAGGAACTTGAATGCTAAAACAGCTTTTTTTCGCCCTTTTTATTTTTCGCAACCACCCCCGGGTACCTGTAACTCGGGGCCCGGGCCCTGGAAAAAGAATTCAAGGGGTTTTGGCCCTGAACGATTACCAAAGGAAAAGCTCTCTGGTACGAGATGCAATTCGTTTACAATTCCATTCCAGGGCCCCAGACTGTCCTTGAGCTCAACGGATTCAAAAGCGTTCAAAAACGTCCTCGGAATGTATTTATCGACACAAGGATGGCGTGACTACCGTGGGCCTGGACCCTATCTGGACCCTAGCGCTAACCCGGGGCCCGGGCCCCGGAGGCCCTGGACTTGCAGGTACCCTTGCCCCCCACCCCGTTCCGCCTTTTCTTTCCCCCATCATCAATCAAACAGAGGAAAAATGGATAGCAAAATCTTCAGTTGCGTTCCTGGGAAGCGAAGGCACCGCCAAAGGGGAGGAAGCGAGCCGGCAGCTTACAAACTTGAACAGGTGGCATCGTAGACCGCGCCGACACGATACACTGGAGGCGACTCCTTATTTCGAGCCGCGGCGTCTCGTTCCGAAGCCCCACCGGAGTTTCTGCTCATCGTATTGTCTGACGAGAACTGCCTTGAAGAGTAAGAACACGTCTTTGCAACTGATATCACTAGCGCAAGGGAATGTTGAGTACCCTCAGTGAAACTGTGAAAGCAGATTCCAACCCAAGCACGTCCTTGCATTAGCGCTTTGATGTGAAAGAAGCACGCCCCAGTCCCGACTTTCGTCCTGTTGACCGTGTCCACCTGCCGGGCACGTTAAAACAACGAATCAGAAAGTAGGGACAGCAGGAACAGCGCAATCTGGGGATAGGGCGAGGTCATGCCAGATTAGTTACCTATGTCATAGAGCGGAGTGCTGCTCCGATTCAGAATGTGATTGACTCATTCTAGTGATTAGCGTTCTAGCCGCCTGCTACGCCCACAGTGACCTTAGGTCACCTAGCACTCTCTGCATGTGTTGCCTCTCGATAGAGGCTCGACAGGCGCAAAAGAACCTCGGTTGGGATGGGGCAGACAATGGGGGGGGAGCGGCGGCCGGTCGTTTTGGTCACCGGCTTCAACGATTGGAATCACGTGGAGAGCCTGTGGCAATGCAGCGAGAACCCGAGCGGGCGGCTTCTGGTCGGGGACGCCGGCAGCCGGAGCGCGGATGCGCCGAAGGACGGCAGGCTGCCGGCGCTCCTGCGCGAGGGGCGACCGGACGTTGAGTGGCGGTTTTTGACCCTTCCCGTGGTGTGGGGCATCGGCGCCGCTGTCGACTACACAGCTTACGACGTGGTCATCCACCTCGGCTTGCAGAGCGCGTTGGGACCGACTTTGATCCAAATCGAAGACGGAGCGTACAACCTGGGGGTAGGGCTTGACGCGGCGGGCTTTCAGAACAGCGGCCCCCTGGACCCTCTCTTTCCAGGCGACAGTCTGCACAACGACACCGTGACGCGCGTGGTTCGGAGCCTTGAAGACGAGCAGCTGCCGGGCGGCTTCAAGTGCTTCGTTGTCGATCCGACCCGGCACAACACCTACATCTGCAACGAGACGAATTGGCGCGCCGTCCGCAAGACCAACGAAGGCGTGGTGGCGGCCGGGTACTTTCTGCACATCCCGCAGCAAGGCTTCGATCTCGCGCTTTTGGCAGAGGCGTTGGCTGCGTTGATCCCGAAGCTTGTCGATTTGTCCTTGCCCACGCCTCCGGCCATGTGGTCACGCTATGCACAGTTCGCGCTTGCGCCTTGCGTCCGCCTAAGTTCTTCTCAATCTTCCGTACAGTAGCTAAAGAAGCGCGCTGCCTTGCGTCCGCCCAAGTTCTTCTCAATCGCACTCAAAAGCTCAGTCGTGTTTGTGTACGTGTGACGTTGAACTGGTGGAAAGGGGATGTCCGGTCGGCGGTTTCGCACCAACCAGGCTGCAGTTTTTGGCTACAGCAGTTTGTGTGCGCAGTAGCCTGCCGTAGGGGGGAGGCCAGGGTGGGCCGCCAGCCAAATTATCCTTTGCATCCAAAACTGGCCTCCTAGGGGTAGAACAGGTTTACAACATTTTGAGGGTGGCCAAATAGGCTTTCTCGTATTAGAAACCATAGTTCCTTTTTTCTCTTTCAGAAGAAGACGACAAATCTTCGGGGGAAAAAAAGACTTTTTTTTGTGTAAAATTTGCCGTCTGTTTTCTTGACCAAGCTTGTGCGCGCGGACTAAGGTAGGGACACCGCGCGCAGTTGGAGGGCATTGTGACCAGTCGCTGTATTCACGCATCTGCAGAAGACCAAAACCTGCCAGGCACCATGTTTATCATGAAAGACACGCATGCCAAAGAGACCAAGATGCGACTCTTGTGAGGAGACGTCCACTGCAAGTGAGGTAGAAGAAGCAGAAGAGGACGAAGAGAGCGAGTTCGATACTCGGACCGCACCTACGACGCGCCAAGTGACTACGAAGACAAGCCTGCCGGCGACCCGAAAAAGCTCAGCCGCATATTCGGGAAAGAAGGCTCTGGAGCAGGTTGCGCGAGAGGTTGGCTTCTGGCAAAGCGTGCCCTACAGGCTGGTTGACCGTTGATCGGCATGAAATCAAGCAGCAGGATCAGTAAAGATGATCTTGAACGAAGAAAAAGAAGAAGGAAAAGGTGATCCAGGCTCTGTTCCAGCTTTCGCAGCTCCTCGCCTACCGACGGCGGTAGACAGCAATCCGGGGCGAACCGGCCAAGCTGTACCAGCAGATCTGCGCCATACGCCACGGCACGACGCGCTTCCATTGCCGTGTAGAGCAGAGCATTTCCCTCTATTGCGGGCCGCTCTGTGCCGAAGTCTTTTCCGGTTACCAAAGTGATCTGAAGCAACGTTGACACGTGTAGTTTGTCAGCTGGTCTTCGGTCACCTTCGGCGTGCACTTTACGAGGGCAGTGTCAGCTATGCAGTCACCAAAAAAATCGGCGAAGTTTTACAAAAGAAAAAGTCTTTTTTCTCATTTTCGAAAGTGAAAAGAAGAAGATTTCTTCCGGACTTATCTTGAAGAATCTTTCGTAACTATGAGAAACGTTAAAACGGGTGTGCAAAGTCACACGAGAACACAAGTGATGCGTCTGTTCAAAGCTTGCAATGAACCGCCTTGCCTTGCCACATGATGGTCGTTTCCAGCACGGAGGTGCCCACGATGCACCTATCCAACAACAGCTATGGGCTCTTCTCCCCTTTGGCAGTGCCTTCGCTTGGTTGATTTGTGTTTTTCAGCGAACAGAAAGGGAGCACGAGAAAAGCGAAGATCTTCCGTCCGTCGTTCGGGCGTATGCGGTCTCCCATGCGACAAGGCGGGGCAAAAGGCACCGCTTCTGGTCTGCTTCCGGTTGCTCAAAAAACTGTTGTGGGGAGCGTCTTTTCGAGGGGACTGCCTGGGCTCTCGTTGCATGGGAGTTCGGGCTGTGGCGGAATCCAACTCCCGTTGTACACACACAGATTCCTGAACAAACTAACGCACGCAAGTAGGTCACGCAGAGTCAAATATCCGCTGCTCCAACGATACGCGATTAGCTCCCCTTCCCTTGATGGAAGGTTTAAACTAAGATTTCCCCCCGTCCCACCGTCACAGCACAGGGGAAAGACTTGGCGTGGTCACCTGGGGGGAACAAAGATGGGCGCCGACGATTATGTCATCGACGGTACCGACCAAGAGCAGCCACAGTGGACCGCGGCTGCGGGGATCCCTTCGCCGAGTAGGCCGTGGCAAACGGACGTATTCTCATGTTTTCAAGACGTCGGGTTGTGCTGCGATGTGCTTCTGTGCTACCCGTGCATGCAAGGGCGGTTGTTCTCGGCAACGTTTGACCAGCGACCCGACCATATGCACCCTTTGGTGTGCTGCTCATTCGTGTCCGTCGGGGTCATGGACTGGGCCGGTGACATGATGCGGATCGGGTTCTTGTGGTGGATGCGCAGCCGCGTGCGCGAGATCTTCCGGTTAGAAGGCAGCGCTTGGATGGACTGCCTGACGGCCATTTTCTGCGGGCCGTGCATCACGTGCCAAATGCACAGGGAGCTGTCCGCTCACGGCATCAACCCGGGATACACGTGCTGCCAGCCTGACAACTACGAAGCAAGCGATGTTGTCCCGAACGCCGTCCAACCGGGATACAATACCAGGAACTACGGCACTGCTCCACCGACCGCTGGCTCGTCGCAGCCGCAATGAAGAAAAAGGAGCAAACTGTCGCCTGGATCGGAAAAAGCAAAGCCCGTCTGTCGCCTCGCTCTCCCTTGCAGCTCTTTTGGTGCTTCGTGCTCTTTCCAACCCGAAACGCATCTCCACCACCGCCCGGTGTGGGACATGACGAAAGAAGAAAGTGAAGAAAAGGAAACAAAACCCTGCATTCCCGCGAAGAAGACTTGATGCTTGCATCAAACATACGTGAGAGGCAAGTAGCGCCTGACCACGAAACTAAGATTTCCCCCCCAACAGACTTGCTTGTAAAAGGGTGGTAGTGGCTGTGGCGAGCAACGGACAGCCGCCTGACAAACCAGGTTCCATCGCTGTCCTGTCTGCAGACAGTCGTTCCGCCTTTGGCAACGGTCCGCCTCATGTGCCCGTGGCTACAAAGGCCGGAACGGTGCGGATACAGATAGGTCACTGTGTCGAGCACATCCGTTCCGAGCATCTCGTCAACCCCCCCCAATGGTCCTCAACTACTCTGACATGAGGGATCAGGCGCAGTTGTTAGCAGTAGTGTTCTCACTACGAAAACGATTTTTACAATTTGACCCACTAGCACACTGTGCTCCGGAGACTCGAAGGTCCCGGTTCTATCAAGCTCGGAGCAGATACGCGCCAACTATCATCCTGATGATCATGATGATGGATGTCTACCCACGCGGCGGTGTCTGTGGTTGGTATTTGCTGAGCCCAGCGTCTCGGTTGTCTTGATATTGAATGAGCCGCAAAACCGACCTACGCAAGAAAGGTCAGCACCGCAAACCGTAGCGTTTTCGCTCGCTCCTGAATCAAGCTTCAACGTAGAAGCGATCAGGCAGCTGCGTTCACGAACGCAACTTGCTCTTTCCAGTGGGCTTCCCACAGGATTTGACCATTTCACCTTCAGAGTCCGGCCGTCCAGCCTCCAAAGCCACTGTGCTATGAGACGGGGTGGATTGTGGGTTACCCTGAGAGTCAGTGCTGGAGCAGTTCCTCTCTACTCCTCCGCGCCTATCGTCATCGGTGTAGAAACCCCCCTCAGCGACCCCGAGCCTGGATCGTTTTTTTTTGTGCTTTTTTTTTGAGGCCTCTGAGACATGCAACGCCGTCGCAAACGGACAGCGAACGGTGGCGGCAAGAAGATTTGCTGCCGAGCGACACCCGTAGGGCGCGAGAGTAGAAGCAAAAAGTGCAACCCAAGTGCATTTTGGGCACCGCAATGCTCTGGTAATTAAATCATCGGGTCCTACTCGCGCGGCTCAGGGTTCTTCACTCCTTGCGTGTGGCCGAAGGTTTTTACATAAGCGCCACCTTGGAAGGAAATGCTCGACAATAGCTGCCAGACAAAGAACTGAAGGGGTCCAAGTGCTGTAACTACCGAACCACGTGTTGAACGGACGTAATGTCATGCGGGTCTACCCCAACACGACAAATCACACGAACCCATAGGTCAAAGTCCTGAGTGAGAAAACAACACACGGTGGTGTAAGCGAAGAACAAAACGGGGGTTGGCCCTCAGGTGAATGGAAGAATACCCCGCGGTTTGGGCGACAAAGAAAAGGGAAGAGAGAAAGGAGTACAAGCAGCCGCCCTCCCGCCACCTTTTTACGCCCGCCTTTTTCTGTAACGCATGGGCTCTCTAGCTCTGTCTTTCTTGGACGACGCACACTGTTCTTCGCGGTCGTATGCGTTTGGCTGACTTTCGCAGGAATACCAGAGAATGCATGGCGGCAACAGCGCAAGCGCTACGAGCAGGGTTTCGCTTGCTGGAGTTTCCTATCATACACGAGGCCCTGTTGCTCTGTTCTCAATGGTGGAAACGAAGAAAGAAGAAGAAGAAAAAGAAAAAGCCGCTCCTGGTCCAGGAACGTGACGGTCAACCACAGCTTGCAAAGCTCTAGTCGGGGCAGCACAATGCTACAACCCCGTCCGCTCTGCCCTGTGGCTGACCGTCTCGACGAGCTTGTGTTCAGCGCGAACGCCAAGCCCAAGGTGCGCCACGCCTTGATGCTTTAGTTAGGGAAGTCGGTAGCCACTTGACCTGTACGCCCGTGGCTCTGCAGTACCGCTGAACACGAGAATCTTGGCTCCCGTGTAGCAGGCTTTCCCTGGTACCTAGAGACCTGGAAACGAAGAAGATGATGAATGCCAGACTCACGCGGGAGTGGTGAGAAGCAGAAATACAGAGAAAGCAAAGGATGTTGGAGGGCTCCTACCGCGGGTGCACCGCGGGTCCTTTGGGACCGGGACAGAGGCATCTGGCAACAAGCGTCGCAAGTCCGGGTTTGAATGCAATGCTGTCTTTGCTCTTCATTGACGCCGTGATTTAAGCGACTCAATACCGGTAAAGGTGCGCGCGCGCGAGGGCAGGCCTCGTTTCACAATGAAAAAGGGCAAGAAAATGGGGCGCGGAGTGAAGGCGCTGAAGCAGATTTTGTCGTCGCACAAAAAGGTGTGCAGCTTGCGTTTCCGTTCTCACTCTTTTTTTTTTGGAACAACATACCACGCTGGACATGTCAGTACAAAAAAGAAAGTTGGCAGCGTTGGAACCTGCCATGTTAAGATACAAAACAGGTCCTTCGCACACACAAATAAGTGAACAGAGAAGTAAAGGGGGTCGAACAACGCTTCACAATCTCTTGTTCAATCGTGCATATGTAGCCCCCATGGTCTCCCTGACCCCCCTCGGGAGGCCCTGAGGTACCCAAAGGACCCCCTTGTGACCCCCCACAAATGCCCCATACGGGGCGACAAAGTGGATTAGGCGACAAAGTGGATTAGGCGACAAAGTGGATTAGGCGACAAAGTGGATTAGGCGACAAAGTGGATTGGCGACAAAGTGGATTGGCGACAAAGTGGATTATAATCCACTTTGTCGTAATCCAGTTATATAGAATCCACTTTGTCGTTTTCCCTTGTAAAAAGACACAAGGTTTTGACCCTGCATGGTATCCCCTCCGCAATATTTGTTGCAGCCAAAATGAACGGTCGCAGCGGGTTAACCAGAACATACATGTTAAATTGCAGAGTACATGCTTGTGTCCGGCACCTTCACTCGTATGCGCAGGTGAGTGCGGAAGCCCTGGGACTCCGAGGGTCAATGAAGAGCAAAGACAGCATTGCATTCAAACCCGGACTTCCGACGCTTGTTGCCAGATGCCTCTGTCCCGGTCCCAAATGACCCGCGGTGCACCCGCGGTAGGAGCCCTCCAACATCCTTTGCATTCTCTTTATTTCTGCTTCTCACCACTTCCGCGTGAGTCTGGCATTCATCATCTTCTTCGTTTCCAGGTCTCTAGGTACCAGGGAAAGCCCGTGACTACCGCTCCCTGTCACTCCTCCAAAACAATCCAGACTCCCATCATCATGTCTGCGAAAGTCAGACTCCTCGCTGATGATGGCCCGCCTGATGCTTCCGGGGCTAAAAGTCACGAAACTCGTTCTACACTTCCCCTCGACGCCTTCCAACACTGCCCCTCTCCCGTCGAAGTGCAAACCCAAGTTCAAAAGTTTACTTCGCAGATTGCCACCGTAAAAAAAAGACGAGTCAGTGCTGCCTAGCGAGTCGCAGTCGCAATCAGGGCGAGTGCCCTGAGTTTTTAAACTGATTGCTCAGACACGGTTGGAGGGGCCTTCTCCGCGTGACGGATTCGCCTGTGCTCTGGTAGCATGGGTGGTCGTGGCTGTGACGAGCGACGAACAGCCGCCTGACAAACCAGACTAACACCGCTGCCCTGTCTGCAGACACGCAGGTTCCGCGCTGATGATGGTCCGCCTTATGTGTCCGTGGCTTAAAGGACCGAACTGCGGTGTTGAGCACGTACCCATTCCAAGCACGTTCTTGCAATCCCCCGTCGAAGTGCACGAGAGCAAAAGAATGATCAAGAATGAGAGCAGAGAAGGAACAAGAAAATAACAGAGGTAGTACGATCAAGTAGGGAAGGGTTAGGGGGGGGGGTTTAGCTGATTGCACAAAACCATTCCAAGCGCGTACTTGCAATCACCCCCCCATGACAGAACGAGGAAGAGTACGAAGCCATCCTCGCGACGCTGAAGAGCCACGTGAGCAACTACGTCAACCTCGAGCGGACGCCGGCGATCACCGAGGACCGCCTCCATTTCTTGGAGGCGAAGGTCAGCGGCCTGAAAACCCTCCTCACAGCTGAGCAAGTCTCGCGCGGCCTGTCGCCGTACCGCTCGGACAAGGTCTCCGGCCAGCTGGCAGCGAACCTCGTGTACAAGATCAACCACCTCATGATGACCGTCCACGCCGGCAACTCCCTCCGCATCTACTCTGAAATTGCGCATAACATAGGCTGCAACATAGCCGACGTCGTTGTGGTCGAGCGGCTTCTCGTCCGGAAGTGGTACGTCCAGCAGCACGACTACAGCGCGCCGGGAGAGTCGGACGTGGCGGACGAGAAGGAAAAAGCGAAGAAGCGGGCGGCGCCGAAGTCCGACCGCGCCCGCGAGAAGGAAGAGGCGCAGGCCATCGTCGAGGAAGCCGCGTACCTTCGCCGGCTGCCGTTCCCGCCGCTGGTGCTGCTGGTGGTGTTCATCCTCACGACGCCGCTCTCGACGATCAGCTTCGTCTTCCACGCGCAGATCCAAACGCTGGCCACCCACGGCAACCCTCCGACCTTCGGCCGCCACCTGCTCGCCGCCGCCTCGCAGCAGAGCTGGACCGTCCTCGTCAACTGGGTCGGGTGCATGAGCATCCTCCTCGCGCTGCCGGTGTGGTTTCCCCTGCTGACGCACCCCTGCAAAATATCCCTCCCCCTGTCGCTCTCCCACGATCGGTTCACCCTCGGCTTCGCGGCCGCGACCGCCGTGTACTACGACGTCGAGCTCGAAAACGAGGAAAACGAGCTCAAGCGCGCCGCGGAGCTCAACCGGGCCCTCAAAAAGGCCGGCGCCCGGCAGAAGCCCGAGAAGCCGCCGGCGGAGAAGCAGCCGGGGAAAGTGGTGGGGACGGGCAGCGCTTCGGTGAAGGCGCGGTTCCAGACGGCGGGCGGTGGCCCGGCGGCGGCGGACGTGAGGGGCGAGAGCGAGGCGTGGAACGTGACGCTGACCGAGACGCTCGCGGCGAAGTGCTCGGTGTTCGACGTGTCGGCGCTGGTGGCGGTCCCGCCGTCGAAGGGCACTTGGCACCGCGACCCGTGCATTCCCCGCGTCGGCGGGGCAACCCGGGCGGCCGCCATCGCCGCCTGCCAGAAGCAGGACGCCGCGTGCCTCTTCGCTCCCTTCGGCGTCTTCTCGAAGGTCGACCCCGGCCCCGCGGCGCCCGCCGCCGGCCGCAGCGCGCTGCTCAAAAAAAACGGGCCCTCCGACGCCGACGATGCCGAGCGGCAGCTCGTCTGGCAGGGATCCGTGTACAGCGTCTCGATGTGGGAGGGCCTGAAGATAACCGACGAGGAGAGCGAGTCAGAGAGCGGCGAAGACGAAGGAGACGATTCCCGCTCGGAAGCGAGCTCCGCCGTGTCGCGGAAGAAAAAGAGCCGCCTGACGACAGCGACGTCCGTGAGCTCCATCAACAGCCTGCAATCCTTCGAGATCCCGAAGCGGGACAAAATGAAGGTCCTCAAGGAACTCTCCGAAGACGACCACCGCATCTTCGAGTCGCTGCTGAAGACGGTCATCAACTACTCGGACACGGCCGAGGACGCGGCGGACCGGCTGTACCGGAAGTTGCAAAAAAAGCTGCGCGAGCCGTTCGTATGCACGCGCCACGTCTACCAGCAGCTGAAGTACTTCTGCCCGGAGGACAGGGCGGTGCTCTGCGAGCAGTGCACGCAGGAGCACTACGCGGCGCGGTACGTCATTTCGCTGTCGAACCAGTGCACGACCGAGGCGGCGCGGCTGTCGAAGAAGGACGAGGAGCTGAAGGTGCTGATCCAAGCCGCGTCGTCGCTGGCGCGGCAGATCCCGCTCGACAAGAACGACCTGCACCGCCACGTCGACGAGGAGATTGACTCGCTGATCGCGGCCCTCAACGCCCGCAAGCAGAACCTGCACCATGACATCGACCAACGGCGGCGGCTGCTGTCGGAGGCCATCGAGACCGAGACCGTCGTCTGCGTGACCGAGAAGAACACCCTCGCAGCCGCGTGCCTTGTGCTGGAGTGCATCGCACGGGGCGACCCAGCCATGGTCTCACCAGAGAACCCCCTCGCACCCATCCTCCGCCAGGAGGCCACCTACGACGAGTTCTGGGAGGCCGCCAACATCCGCCTGCACCAGCCCATGGGCATCAACAGCGCCCTGTGGCTCCACCTCCCGGTAGAGGAGCTGGTCAAGTCCGCCGAGCGCCTCGACTGGTCGGTGCCCACGCAGTACCTCTCGTCGCGGGTGTACCCTCCGCTGACGTCGACGTGCCAGATGCTGCCGTCGAAGAGCCGCGGGACTGTGTCCACAGTGGTCACGCAGAAGAACCGACTTGCGGGGATCGGAGCCGGGCTGTCCGCCGTCGCGGCGGCCCGCAAGAAAAGGGCCGCCGCCGCCTCCGCCCTGCTGCAGGAGCGGGTGGTGGCGGGGCGTGTGCTCGCCGACTCGATGGAGAACGTGTGGGGGCTTGTCATCAGCACCGACTGGAGGAAGTCCCTCCAGCGGCTCTTCCGGAAGCACGCCTACTACCGCAAGGATCCCGACCCGGCCGTGTCGACGATGCCCGCGCTGACGAGGGGGGTGTCGATGGCGGGGGCGGCGCGGCACCAGCGGTTTTTCGACGAATTCCGGCAGCTCTTCGACCGGGCGCTCGCCCTGCACGTGGCCGACGGCCGGTACCACCCGCCGACGACCGAGCCGCTGACCAGCCTCGCGGTCGCCGACGGCCTCAGCGTCCTCCCCAAAAGCGAGAAGGCGCGCCTGGTCACCCTCGACACCGTCCACGCCACCCGCTCGCTCCCCGAGTTCGTCGCCTTCATCTCCGACTACTCCGAGCTCTACGCGCCCCCGCCGCCGGAAGGTGGGGGGTCCTGAGCGAAGTGCGTGTGTTCGGGTTTTGCTGGGGTGCGCCACATTTCTCTGTCACGTGGCAGATCCTGCCGTCGAAGAGCCGCGGGACTGTGTCAGGCTAGAACCCCGAGGCTAAAACCCAGCTTCCGCGGCATGCGTGCGTTCGTGTTTTGCCGGGTACGCCTTATTCTCCGTTTCGGCATCCGCACTGCCTGGGTAATAGCATCTGTGGGTCTGCACTGTCATGTTGGTGTACGATGCTGTACCGCTCGTTGGTGGTTGACCGTGTTGCACTCACCTCTTGTCCCGCTAGCCTCGAGATCTTTGAGGGGTTTCTTGTGTATGTGTGTGTGACGCGCACCGCTGCTCACAAACCAATTACACGTCTGTGCTGCCCGTTGTCGTGCCGAAGCTGCTTCTGTTGCCTTCGGCATTTACGACGAACATGGAGAAAAGACACGCCGCCCCCTTTGCTCCAAGCCTTTTCCTCGTTTCTTCGACCGCATCCCACAGGAAATTTCTGAATGCGCACGCCGAACGTGTACCACCACAGGCACAACGCCAAGTTTCCCCAAACCCCCATGTTATGGGAGAAATATTACTCATTTTGCATCAGAATCACCCATTCCTACGGTCGCCCGGCGACTTTAGGAATCCTGGAATCTCAAGCGAACTTCAACTTTGAACGAAAAGGCTAGGGGGAAATAAAAAAGAAGAGGAAAACAAAAAGAAAATGCCGATGAAGCGTTCCCTAGCGGCGGGGGCCGGGCTGCTGACCGCGGGGGGTGCGTACTACTACGTCGCGAAATCGGGGAAGTGGGGCAAGGAGGAGTTCGTGATAAAGGGGCCGCCGCAGTGGTTGGAAGACGCGAAGAAGCGGCGGGCGCAGCCCGTGGAGCGGAGCCTGGGCACGAAGGTAGTCCGCGCGGCGCGCGCCGTGTTCCGCGCCTTCTGGCTGGTGTACGCGCAGGTCCTGCCGCTCTGCTGGGCCTCGATCCTGCACTTGGTCAGCCACCGGCTGGTGAGCCGGAAGACCCTGCACGACATGATGCTTGAAGCATTCACGACGTCGGGGCCCTGCTTCCTGAAGCTCGGCCAATGGGCCGCGACGCGCCCCGACATTTTTTCGCACGAGTTCTGCGACGTGATGAGCAAGCTCCACGACGACAACCCGAAGCACTCGTGGAAAGAAACCCAGCGCATGCTGGTCGAGGCCTACGGGTCCCTCGAGGCGGTCGACGACATCTTCGAGTGGATCGAAAAAGAAGCCCTGCACGCGGGAGCCATCGCCCAAGTCCACCGAGCGACGCTGCGCAGCAAGACCGAAAGTGTTCGCAAGGTAGTCCTCAAAGTGATGCACCCTTCCGTCCAGTCGGAGATCGACATAGACCTGACCCTTATCGATTGGGCTATCCGTAGCGTGTCGTTTGCGGTACCTCACGCCTATTGGTTCAGTCTCCGGGAGTCCTTTGACGAGTTCAACGAGTTGATGCGGTCTCAGCTGAACCTCGAAGACGAAGCGGAACACATGATGCTGTTTCAGAAGAACTTCGCCAATTTCAAAGACCTCACGTTCCCGACTGCGGTGAGAAAGTACTGCAGGGAGACCATCTTGGTAGAGTCGCAGGAGGAAGGCGTCGGCATGAAGACGTTCTTGAAGACAGTCGGCGACGATGCCGAGTCCCAGAAGCTTAAGCGCCACCTCGCCTCCATCGGCAGCAATGCGTTCTTCAAGATGGTCTTCGAGGACAACTTCTTCCACGCCGACTTGCACCCGGGCAACATCCTGGTATGTCGATTTTGAATAGCAGCCATTTTTCAGCAAGGGTCGCAACCGCGGGGTCAACACTCTCCCGTGGCTCCTCCAATACAGCTGGGTAGCTTCATGCCAATGCCAGCATCTCAGCAGGACGATGGCGAGTCATCGACCGTCAAATACATGCCACGTTTTGGTCATCAAAGACAGGGTGGATCTTCAACGACTGAAGGTCGACCGTCGGACAAGACATGTCGCCATGATAGCATTCTGATCATCAGTGAAAGGGCGGATAGCAACCGGCCGATACGATTCCGTGCATGCCACACCTCTTACGAAATAAAAGCAAGCACAACAAAAAGGTACCCGGTGACAGAATAAAACCCTGGGTTTCAACCTTGAAACTGACCCGAATGGCGGAAAGAGAAAAATAACACAATAATACCGAAGATAAAACCTGCCACTCAGGTGCGAGAAAAAGACGGACACCACTCGTTGGTGTTTCTGGACACCGGGCTGGTCTCGTGGCTTTCGAAGACGGACCAGCGCAACTTCGTCGAGTTGTTCGGCGCCGTCTGCGCGGGCGACGGGAGGCTTGCAGCCGAGCTTATCATCAATGGGTCTTCGGAGCCATGCGAGAACCCGAAGGAGTTTACCCGGTCCATGGTGAGCATTGTCGACCGTGTGAACGGCAACTTGAAGCGGTCATTCAAGCTCGCCGACATCCAGATCGGTGAAGTCCTGCTCGAGACGATGGAAAGCGTGCGAAAGAACCGCGTCAAGCTCGACCCGAACTTCACATCTTTGATCCTGTCAATCATCGTCTTGGAAGGCCTCGGCCGGTCACTTTGGCCCGAGATGGACCTGTTCAAAGTAGCGGTGCCCTACTTACTCCCTCACTTGGCCCTCACCGACGTCAAGTACCTTGTCCCCGTCGTCTCCGCGCAATACGGCCTCTCCCTGCCATCCAGCTTTGTCCACCTCGCCACATCGACTAAAGCAGCGACTGCGGCTTGATTGACCGGCGAAACCTACGAGCTCGCATGACCGGACCCCCCTCACCGGCTCTGCGTGTGTCAGCTCGAACATTCTCACTCGTGCGCTGCCTCCCGGTGTGTAGACAGGTCGCGGGGCGGCGGGCTGCATTTTCACCAGCCATGGCCCCCGCCACGAGTGATCACTTAACAGCCGTCACTACGCCACGAGGGATCATTGCCGGCCATTGGCCCACGAGTGACTACTTCCGGCATCACCGCGCCATACTTTTTATGCTCCCCCCAAGTTCATACTTGGGGCAGTCCGACCCAAAAAGCTTCACTAGCCCGTCCATGAGAGCAGCCGGGCTAACTGTGGAAGCCTGTGTCTGACCACTACTTTTCAATTAACAACAAGAGCGACTGACCAGAACATCAGACAGTGCATACCCCATCATAGAAAGAAGGGCAGCTGATACCTTGTACCCCAAAGCAATTTCACGACGACCAGTGTCTAGGCTGCGGTCGCGCAAGGTCTGTCGTTGAGACGAAATGCGTCTAGTTCCGTTTCTGCCCACACATCCATCCCGCCGATGTTTTTATATCACAGGCCGTCGGCTTTCTTTTTTTGTTTTCGTAGACCTCGTAGACCTGCCACTCAACTATTCTTAGTAGTACAGTTGTACTGAGGAAACATTTCCGGAACACCGGCTGCACACACAAGGAAAACCAATGTAGAAGTGTGAATAACGGGAAGCAGTGCAAACCTGCACACGCGAAAAGCAAAGATTAATTCACCGTATCTTCACTCCCCCCTTCCCATTGATCAATCAGTGGGATGTTTAACAGTACAACTTGTCAAGACCCAAACTCCGGGAATGTTTGCTTCTCTTTAGTCCCCCTCTAGGTTCCACTTGTGGGTGCGCCGCCCTATTCTTGTCCACATTGCTAGCCTCCAAGTGGATCGCCGACGCGTCGATCCTCCGAAGAATGGTGAGCGACCTCTGGCTCATCTCGTTCCTTCTTAAGTTTCCTTCCCCGTTTTGCTTTTGAACTGGGCGCCAGATCTGTCGTTCTGGCCAATCAGGGTTGCGTCTGTAACATTTTCGTTGGCGACATGTCTTTCCTGGCACGGTCCTGCTTCTCCATGTTTCAAGCGTCCCTGTCTCTCTCCGTGTCTAACTGCTTCGGATGGACTTACCACCAGCACGCTGCTGCGAAGACGAATATCGTTCCATCGATCCCCCCCTTCTCCTTGCTCCATCCTTTCCCTCAAGCCAGCACACCCCCGGCGGAGATAATTGCCGTCCACGCCAGCGCCTTGGCAGTATCGACTACGAAAGAAGCGCCGTGCGAAAGAAATCGTGCACGGGCAGGGTTGTTTACTCTAAGGATGGGCACCCATGACAAGAAAAACGGCAGACTGGGGTTTAGACCGTTGTAGAGGTTGTTCTTCACGGCGATGGTTAGTAACCGGGGTGTATACCACGGTTGTCAGGGGAGGGCGCTTTTCGGCTGGGGGGCTTGGTCCGGTTGCTGCTTTTCGAAGACCCTTCCACCGTTGAGGCTGCGAGTAAAAGACGTCGCAGAAAAGAGCGACTTCAAGCGCTGGTGTCACGACACCGTGGGCCGATTCTTTCGTTTGTGAACATCAGCGCCTCTCCAGCGCACGGTGAACCGCTTCCAGTTCATAGGGCATTCTCGGCACAGCGCCGCAAAGTTCAAGAATGTAAGCCAACGAGGATCGGAAACGGGAGATACCGTCGGAAGCGGCGGTAAAAAGCAAAATCATCCCCGTTTGCATCTCTTCCCCACCCCGCAGACTCAGGGGGCACTGGGAGCAGGGCGGATTAAAGTCACGTTGGTCACGTCAGAACGACGCGAGTACGCGCGCAGGGGCGGCTGTCCGAGTTCGGGGGTGAAGCCGACACACGGCGTGGTCGCCACCCTCTTGGAATCGGCGGACCATCGACTCCTTCCACTTGAGGGGGCGGCGTAGGATGGGGAGCAGAGCCTCTGCGTGGATGTGCGTGGTGGCCCTGCTCGGGTGTCAAGCGGCCGCGCAGGAGGTGGGATCCTGCGTCTGCGACCTGACGTCAGTAGTCTGCGATGCGAACTGCTGCTGCGACCCCGACTGCAGGAGCGACGGCAATGCGGAGATCGTGCATTTAGCGTTCACGATGTGCCGGAAGGAGCAGTTCGGCAGCAAGCGGGCGGTCGAGTGCGAGGAGCCTCCCGTGTCAGCTCTCGAACCGTTTTACATCAACCCGTACGGCAACGTGAAGGCGGTGTTCAACTCGGAGGAGGAGTACTACTCGCGTGAGATAACGACGCGATCGACCAATTCCGAGAAGTCGACGGTCTGCATTGTGTACGACAACGTCGGCCTCGATGACGCGTCGTACGAGTCGCTGTCCGGCGGTCTGACGGACCCCGCTGCATTGCTCGAGCAAATCAACGCCGACGAGAACCGGGGCGTCTGGAACTTTGAGCGGTCCCCTGTGCTCGACTGGGTCTTACCTGGGGCTGGAGGCGAGAATCAGCTGCCTGGCACCTGGTACCGCGTGGGGGACAGAGTCGTCGCCGTTCAGTTCACCGAGGGCAGGATCGAGCCTTATCTGTACCTGCCGCAGGATGTGTCCGGCGTTTGCAACGACCAGGTGCCCGCCCTGTTCTTGGAGTCCGTGTTGCCGGACGAGCCTCGGCTTTGCACGAGAACAGGTGTCCTGGCGGACGTGTGCTCTGCCGCCTCGAGCAGAAGCAACGTCTTGATTTCAAAGTGGCGGTCCATCGGAATCGCACCTCCTCTGAGTCGCGGTCGGGTCGCCGCGTCATACTTGACAGACGCTGTTCGAGGCACGCTGGTGATTGTCGACGACGAGACGGGCGTGCAGCTGGGCGATGCAACGGAGACTGTGTACGACGCGGGATCGTCGGTGTGCGCCAATGCCGTCGTCAACGTGACGCTTGACATCGGGTACCGATTCCTGGAGACCAACGCGGCGGACCGGTACGTCACCGAGTCATTCGTCATCACCGTTCGTGTGCGCAACGTAGCCACCCTTCCGTTGACGCAGCAGCACTCCATAATCTGGCGGCCTTTCTCGCAGGAGGGTTTGCCGCGGGCGCGTTCGGGGAATCCTGGGTACCGCAGAGGGACGCCCATACCTGCCGTAGACGACGCGGCGCAGCCGTCGGCCCCGTACGACTTCGCGCTTCCTTTCGGGTACCGGTGCCAGGACGCCGTCAACAAGCCGGTTCGGTTCTTGCACAACGTCGTGTCCACCGGATGCACCATCGAGCTCGACTTCGACCAATTCCGCCAGCGCTGCGTGCAGGAAGACGTCGTCCAACAATCCCTGCCGGCGGACCTCGCCACGCCTGCCGGGGTCGGCATCTATGGAAATTCCGACTCCGCCATCCCGAGCCAGTGGGTCGCCGTCGCGAATGTGTGCCCTTTTCTTTTACATACTCGAGGAGGTCGCCAGTTGCAAAATCCCGAAGGCGGAAGTATGCTGTGCGCCCACACGTGCAGGTAAATATGGCTTTCGTGCCGACGCAGAAGCGTTCAACAACCATTCAACTACAATTGAGGACCCATCATAGTTGTAACTGTCTCCGACTATTCTGAATATGCACGTAAAGTGTTCAGGGTTTTCTTTCTTTCCGAAGGTTTCGGAAAGACTACTACTACCGAAGGTTTCGGAGAGGGAAGTCTTCATCCCCGCGTCCTTTCTCAATCATCTGCTGCAAAAAAGAGGGTGGGCAAAAGACGAGAACGGCTGGTAGAATTTGTCCCCGCTTCTTTCCTGGAAAAGGTTCGCGAAACCCCCCACCAAGGCACGAACCCTCTAAAGAGTAAGAACGGTCAGAAGACCCCCGGACGTAGAATGCTTGCCGAACTACGGTGTTGGAGAACTTTTTCCCAAAATCGGTCCAGGTTTTGGTGGTCCGCAAGCGGTCCCGATTTCTTGAGAGGTTCTCCTCGTTTGTGTCGGTCGCCAAGGAACCACCCAAACAGGATACGACGATTCCGGACGGCGTAGGCTTGCTACCGGATGATGTTACCCGAACCTGCACGGTGCTTGTCGGATACGATTACACCTTCGTGCTGCGAAGAATCGGGAGGGTGTACAACCCACAGGTATTGGTTTAGTTTTCATTTGTCTCTCGTGCAATCGCACGAGAGGCGAACGTGCGCTCAAGCTCGCCGTTCCGCAAAAGCCGGAGCCGAAATTGGAAACGCACCGAAAGTGTCCGCGACGAGGACCGAGAGCAGCTACCACCACGACACGGCAAAGCGAAGGCGCGTATTACCGTGTTTCGGCCCGAAGAGAAAATGCGAGAGCAACAGAGAGCTGCCCCTTCTACCAGCAACGAGCATGACCGGACGCGATCCAGTTTCAGTTCTTCCCGCGGTTAGCCGAAGGCACACCCACAAAAAGGACCAGCCCCGCTTTTCCCTAAATCGACTAGATTGCACATTTGTACTGAAGGGAACGTTTCTGTACACGTGAAGTGCGAAAGAGTTTGCCTCACCATTCTTATCACCTTTGGACGGTCAATGCGAATCGTCCTGAATTTTGTTTATCGGCGCAAGCCCCTCCTCCGGAAATGTCCTTCGTCAATAATTATCACAACGCGTAAATCGTACAATGCAGGACGTCATTGAAGGCGTGCTGCGCACCGGAGTCTACGCAACGTGGATGTTCACGACCCACGAGCCCGGCGGCTTGCAAAAGTTTGCGCTGCGCTGGAGGGCGTCATTCGTGCGCAGTTCGCAAGTCAACATCAATGACGACGCCATCGAGGCGCCACCGCTGCTGCCGACGGTCTCCGACGACATTTTTTACCCGTTTCGCCGGGCCCGCGAGCCGACGGAAGACGAGGAGCTGTGATCGCCGTTCTTCTTATCAGATGGCGACGAACGCGTTTGTCATGATTGGTAGGAGTGTCGCAACTAGCTTCAAGCACGGACTGCACACGCGCGGGCAAACAATCCACGCTTGTGCGTGCAGTGGAGCCACGTTCTTGCACGAGAGCTCCTGTGCTTCCAGAGCCACGCTTATTGAAGGCAGAGCGAACACGAGGGCGCCCGTGCACTAAGGAAGGCAACCAGAATGAGGTGACGGACTCGCAGGTCCGGGCTAAAAGGGTCTGAGACGAAGTGTGTGTGGTCCTTTTTAAGATGGATTGTGTCTGCGCTGTCTCTCCCTTAGGGTTGCCGCCCGAGGGAACCGACCGTGAGCCGAGCGAACGGCGCCGGTCTCTCCGGACTGCACCAGGAGAGAACTTCGCGGCGGATCACAAAGCACCCGCCCTGCACGAGGCACGCGCCCAAGACCCGTGCACGGCTACCGTAGCACCCTCCATGTTTGCACCTTCCTCGGATGCTACGGTCGGGAAGGGGCTTCAAAGTAGTTGGGAAAACACGTTCCCCTTCTTCGCGTTCTGCGTATGGGGTTACCACCCGGCAACTGCCGCAGCAGCCGCAGATACGTCCTTCGCCCTTGGCTCACTTTCGGGAGGTGTCGCTGCTCACCTACCAGTGTTCCTGGTTGTTGCCCTGGTCTGAGACGAAGTGTGATGGGCGTCTCACGCACTCAAACTTGACTTACATGCACCACAAATAAAAGAGAAATCGATGTGCCGTTACCCCTGTGTTACGACCAACAGACTTTTTACACGGCGAAGCCCGAGGCCCGGGACGGTCCTCAGGCACATGGTGGCGTCAGGCGGGGGGCGTGAATGTTGGGCGTGCCCACCTCTTCAGAGTGATGTCGGCAACAAAATGGTTCACCAACAGTTTTTCTTGCGGGTGGTGCTTGGTCCCCTCCGTTCCTCAAAGCTAGAGTCCGAGCCCGATTCGGTGCAAGACACGAACACATCTTGCTTCCCGGTTTAGAGTCTCCTTCCTTCATAGACTGGCCCCATATCTTCTCGTCTACCATCCTCTTTCACGCACGTGACCTGAAAACGCAGCCGCAGAGTGGCAGGTTCGCCCCAGGGCGACTGTTGAGAGATACGTGATGAAAGCTGGCACCCGCGCTAAAAGGGGGAAGACGGCCCAAAGACTACCCACGTCACGCGGCGATGGCGAACGGTCTTTTTTTTGAGTAACCAAAACTATGCATTTGGGCGACACGACATTGTTGACCCCTTATCACGCCACCGACTTCAAGTCGTGTGCTGCCCGCGCCTCGACGACGATCCATCGACAACCGCTGCTGTTCCGAGCGTTTGGTTCTTATCTACCCTGTGTTCAAATACCCTTTCTATTTTCTAGGACTGATGCCCCCGAAACGGACCTATCGAAAGAGAAACAACGAAGAAGATGCGTTGCCGGAGGACGACGATGATGATGAGCCGGTCGTGAAGTCAAAGTTGTTGGATTTCGACGTCGTATGCTCCACCTCTCTCTTGTACCAAGCACGCTAGTCAGTATCAAATATCAGAAGAAGTGTCGCCGCGGCGGTTGGTGAACAGAAAAAAAAGGTCCTCGTTATTATCGGTGGTATTGGCAAATTCGGACGAAAATCGCTCGTTTTGCAGTGGTTGGTTGCACTAGCGGGTTCAAGCAAACCCTCAAGTAGGTAAATTTGTTGCATTAGCCCTCAAGTAGTACGGTCTCTGGGGGGCACCTTGGAAGCCGAGAGCTTCAAAATCTTGCATGCTTAAAAGAGGTCCAGAATCGACCGACAACTCACACAGACGGCCGCTCCCGTCAGGGACTTCGAGAAGGAATTCCAAGAAGAGCCAACGGTCGCGCGGAAGCGGAGGTACGTGTCACCGACGACGACCAATATTTACGCGCAACGCAAGGTATGGAAAGGGCGGTTCGCACTCGCCCACCGGTATAAGGGGGCCGCTAAAACAATTCAACCCCATGGTTTCACGACCAGCCCGGCACGTGTGCGTGGCAGGCGGCTCGGGTTGATGCAACCATGGCACCACCCGGCGCAGCACGGGGACACGAGTGGTCCGGCTGACAGCCACCTCCTATAGAGGGCCTGCGCAGCTTTTGGTTTCTCAGAGATGCCCGTCCACTCCCCGCTCCTTGCTCCCTACTCCGCAAAAACGAGTGGCGCGTTTCAACGTGTATCGCACGGCTGAAGTTCGACGGCAGCACCGTGCAGCTGCCATTCGTTCATCTGAAGGGCTGCCCCCTGCACTCTGCAAAAACGCCCTCCTCTACGATGGCAAGCTGCCTGTGCCGACAGCTGGCTCCTTTATAGGTGTTTTTCAACGCGTGCCTGCCACATGCGTAACGCCACCGATACAGGAAGCCGAAGCTCGGAGGCAGCAGCGTGCAGATGAAGGTGTTCGAGAGAAGAAGTCTGAAGCAGCTGCAGCACCAGCCGCGGAGCCGCAGGGAGTGTTGAGGGAGGAGGAGCTGATGGAGCGAGAAACACTGAGGCTTGAGAGTGAGGCGCGGTGCAAAGTGTTCGTGAGGGGGCTCGACTACGAGTGCACGAGTGAGATGCTGAAAGAAAAGTTCGAAACATTCGGTCCGACGACTGAAGCGTCGGTGGCCATGAAACCGGGCGAAGACGGGGGCACCCAGTCGAGGGGCTTCGGATTCGTGACGTTCAAAAACGAGGATGACGCCAAGCACGCCATCCGCGATCTCGACCAGTCCCGGTTCTTGAAGCGCACCATCCTCGTCAAACCCGCCGAAGTCAATGTGGTGTGTTCCCCCTCTCAGCCCCCTCATCTTCTCCGGCTAGACAAGCCACCTTCGCCAGCTTGTTGTGTGCCCGCGGCGCGATCGGTTGCTTTCTGGCTCCAAATTGCTGCAGTGGCTTGAGCGTGCCATCATCGTGTAGTCCGTCGGATGCAGACGAGGGAAGAGAGGAAGAAGCTAGCGTGGAACGAACCCTGGGCTTTGACGACCTCTACCAGGCTACCACGGTGTAGTACCACCCATCAACATGACAGGAGCACTTCCAGCGGCAGTTGGTTCGATGTTTGAGGGAGGCGGGAGCGAACAACCGCAGGTATGACAACCCATCCCCCTGCGTGCGGTGCGGAAAACGAGGCCTGCAGTCCCAGCGCAAGCAGGCGACGCGGGATGAACCAAGCTTTGCGCGGCGTGCTAATTAACACGGCGCGCTACCGCCAAAACGGCGCCGGAGCGCCGCCGCAGGTCAAATCGAGCACCACCCATTTTCAAAAGAGGCGCCCCGCGACTTCCAACCAACGGGGGACCAACCCCTGCTGCGTTCTCAAGGGGCAGCCCCGTGGGGCAGCCCCGTGGGGCAGCCCCGTGGGGCAGCCCCGTGGGGCAGCCCCGTGGGGCAGCCCCGTGGGGTTTCAGATGAATTCAATCAGTCTCTGCGCGTGTCTCAAACCGCATTCGAAATGAGGCCATTGGCAGCGGTATTGTTTCTTCCCTGCGCGCGGCGCGAGAGGCACCCGGCAGGGCAACAGCGACACGACGGGAAAAGCAGGAGGATACCCTCCCGCAGTTTTTCAGACCTTCCCTCCCGCCCCCGCGGGTAGATCTGTGACGCCGGCGGGGTCGATCGTCAAGAGTTTCCGACCGGTTTTAAAAGGAAAAGCGGTCACACCCAATATTACACCTTTTAGAGACGACGGCCCGCGCGATGAGAGGAGCGCGAGGAGGGGCCGCGGCGACGACGCGCGGATGAAGGCGCCGAGCCGGCGGCAGAGCCCGGCGGACGGCCCGGGCGGCGGCGGCTCCCGCCCGCGGAGCCGGAGGCCGGACGGCGACGACGAGAACGCGGCGCCGAAGCTTTACCAGCTTCGGCTGACACCAATTTGTGCACTTAACCATGGCTAAGAAGACGACTGAAAGCATAGGCACAAAGATAGTTCAAAGCATCTGCAGAATAACACGAAAAGCCTCCAGGCAAAAACCCGTTTTCACATTTCTTCCCTGCGCGCGGCGCGAGAGGCACCCGGCAGGGCAACAGCGCCACGGGAAAAGCAGGAGGATACCCTCCCGCAGGTTTTCAGACCTTCCCTCCCGCCCCCGCGGGTAGATCTGTGACGCCGGCGGGGTCGATCGTCAAGTTTCCGACCGATTTTAAAAGGAAAAGCGGTCACACCCAATATTACACCTTTTAGGGACGACGGCCCGCGCGATGAGAGGAGCGCGAGGAGGGGCCGCGGCGACGACGCGCGGATGAAGGCGCCGAGCCGGCGGCAGAGCCCGGCGGACGGCCCGGGCGGCGGCGGCTCCCGCCCGCGGAGCCGGAGGCCGGGCGACGACGACGAGAACGCGGCGCCGAAGCTTTACCAGCTTCGGCTGACACCAATTTGTGCACTTAACCATGGTTAAGAAGACGACAGAAAGCATAGGCACAAAGATAGTTCAAAGCATCTGCAGAATAACACGAAAAGCCTCCAGGCAAAAACCCGTTTTCACATTTCTTCCCTGCGCGCGGCAACAGCGACACGGGAAAAGCAGGAGGATACCCTCCCGCAGTTTTTCAGACCTTCCCTCCCGCCCCCGCGGGTAGATCTGTGACGCCGGCGGGGTCGACCGTCAAGAGTTTCCGACCGGTTTTGAAAAGAAAAGCGGCCGCACCCAATATTACACCTTTTAGGGACGACGGCCCGCGCGATGAGCGGAGCGCGAGGAGGGGCCGCGGCGACGACGCGCGGATGAAGGCGCCGAGCCGGCGGCAGAGCCCGGCGGACGGCCCGGGCGGCGGCGGCTCCCGCCCGCGGAGCCGGAGGCCGGACGACGACGACGAGAACGCGGCGCTGAAGAAGCAGCGGTCGAGCACCCGGCAGCGCTCGCCGGAGCGGGCGCAGCCGCGGCGGGGCGGCCGCCGGCGCAGCAGCGGCACCCGATCGCCTCCGCGCGACGCGACGCCGCAGCAGAAGCCCGCGAAGACGACGGAAGAAGTGCGCAACGAGCGGCTCACCGGCACCCGGAAGCCGCAGGGAACCCCGCGGCTGCGGTACAGGAGCCCGAGCCGCAACCGCAGCCGAAGCTCGGAGAGCAGCCGGGGGGGGGGAGGCCGCCGGCCCCCCCCCTTCGCTCTGCCGGAGGCCCGGACCGCCAAGCGGCGGCGCGTCAGCAGCACGAGCTCGGAGGCGGAGCGCGAATACGAGACGATGCACGCGTCGGTGTCGCCGAAGAAGATCGAGCGGAAGGA
Organism: Diplonema papillatum; assembly: GCA_030068145.1. Taxonomy (NCBI): domain Eukaryota; phylum Euglenozoa; class Diplonemea; order Diplonemida; family Diplonemidae; genus Diplonema; species Diplonema papillatum. Next base: position 216,500 of record JAPJBO010000156.1, read on the forward strand.
GCGCGGCCGGCTCAAGGCGCCGAGCCGGAACGAGCCAGCCCGCCGCCGCAACCGGTCCCCGCGCGACTCCGCCGCGGGGCCCGCCGCCGACGGGCCGCCGGCGGACGCGGCCCCGCCCCCAAACCGGCCGATGCGCCACGACTCCGACACCGATTCGTCGAAACCCTCCCTCTCCCGAGCCGACAACTCCGTCGACCCGGCAGCTCTCCTTGAAGCATCCCACTTCGTGAAAGAGGAACCGGCGGCGAAGCCCAAGTCCAAAAAACGCCGTCGGACCCGCTCCTCGTCGTCCTCCAGCAGCAGCAGCAGCTCCAGCAGCAGCAGCAGCAGCAGCTCGTCGACGGCCGAGAAGAGGCGGCGGAAGAAGCGGAGGAAGGAGAAGAAGGAGGCGAGGCGCGCCAAAAAGCGGCTGAAGCGCGAGCACGAAAAGAGCCGGAAGAAGAGCAAGAAGGCGAAGGGCCGCCGCGACAGCAGCGCCGATGCGGACGCGGAGCTAATCGAGCTGGCGGACGCGGCGGGGCTCTTCGACGCCGCAGCCCGCGATGAGGCGTCGAAGACTGGCTACTGGCTCCCCGACAAAAAGGTACCGGTTCTCTTTCTTTTTTTAGCACACGTCTTGCGGGTTGCCCTTCAACGCATTGTGCAGGCTAAAAAGACGCAGATAGCGTGCTTTGGGTTGATGAGAATTCAATCAACAAAGCCTGATTACGCCGTGCCCCGTGACAAGACATGAGCCTGCAAATAAAAACCGAACAATAAGGGTTTTCGGGAGGGAAGTTGCTGGTAGCTCCTGTAGTCATTGACTTGACCAACAGATCTACCCCCACGGGCGCCAACTTCTTCACTTCGTTTAAAAAAAGAAGTTGTGATCCTACTCTCTCTCACACTCTCTCTTTATTCTCTACTCGACGGTACCCGACGCCACACTCTCACAACGCAGAAGGACAAAGAGGAAAAGGAAAAGCCAGAACGGCCTCCCCGAGGGCGCTTTGACAAATCAGCTGACCGGTGTTACCTGTGCCACCAGGTTGGCCATTTGGTATGTCCTTTTTGTTCTTGTGCCCTCCGACCAGAGCTGCGGTTCGTTGACACGTGGAGGTTTGTACTGAGGCAAGACAAGCACAGTCGATACTCTCGACTCGAAGAAGTGAATGCTCTCGAGAAGTTGCCGCCATCATTCTACGCCGCCATTTCGTATTTCTCAGCTCGGGGAAAAACAAGCAAGCAACCTTTCCTCAGGCTCGCAACTGTCCGAACAAGACGACTCTCGAAAAGAGTTTGCACTTCTCCTGAGCATCAGACACGCTCTCAGCAATCTGCTCATGGTAGACGTGACCCCGTGACTTGGGAGTTTTGTAGTGAGACGGTGAGATACACTGCAGCGAAAACAAGAAATTGCTGGAGTCTGCAACGCCATTCAGCGTTATGCCCTCGACATTTTGTTGCTTGTTCGAACACTGCATTTGAAGGTCGTTGCTCTGGTACTCGGCCCTACCGATCCCTGCGGTACTGTCTGGCTTGACGGCCTGTATAGGAAAGAACGCGTCGAACACCCGACGCCAGTGTACAGTCAGCCCCCGGCAATGAACGTGGGACTCGGCATCATCACACGGTCAGCGGTCTCACAAATCAAACGAATCTGTAATCATTCGAATGCACAAGCCCCGGTTGTACACTGGAAAAACACACTGGAGAGCCCGAACCGAGCTCGCTGTCTCAGTCTTACTCGCTTTCACCGAGCCTTTCCTTCAGACAGCTGCGCCCAATCCTGGCCGCTTGTTAGTTGTGCCGCGAAGCGTGCACCAAGTGAGGAATGTCAGTGGTTGTTTCTCCTTTCTACGTAGCGCACAACCGTTCCTCGGCGTATGGACACACCGACGATACCCGCTGAACGACTGTCCGTATGGTGGCTATCCGCCTCGCAGAGTTCTTACAAGCAGCAGCGCTGCTGGCGCTAGACTAGTCCACCAATTGTGCTCATTGCCAGGTTAGGCATCACCATTGCTTCGACATCGTACGAGGTGCAGGGAAAAGACAGCAGTAGCAGTTCATTGTTGCGGCCTCCTCCGCGTAGTCTACCCTTCTCGTGTCGCCGGCATAGCACGGTTAACAGGCCATTCAAGACATTGTACAACAACTCTCACGCGGACATGGAGGATCCGGTTCCACAACGCGTGGACACATCTCTGCAGTCGTACACAGAACCCCTCTTCTAAACTAAGATTTCCCCCCTCCCGACTAACAGCCTGTACGGTCATCGGCTCTGAAACGCCGGCCTGAAAACCCTTCGAAATCCTCCGGTGATGCCGCTGGTCCCCCTCGCTGTGCGAAAGCAGCAGCCGGCCGCGGGGAGCACTCCGGCCGACCGCTTGGCGGCGAAGCAGAGCCGGAAATGGAACGACCTGAGCAGGGTGCCGGCGGCGTACCTCATCTCGGGACCCTCGCACGTCAACGCATGCTGCGGGAGGTACGTGCTGTCGGAGGACGCGGTGAACGACGCCCCGGCGTGGATCCTGCAAAGCGCGCGCGACGGCGGCGCGAAGGACGTGCAGGCGCAAACCGTTTTGTTTTCGGACGACACGGGCTGGTCGTTTGCGAGCAGCCCGGCGGCAGTGGCCACCGGGCAGAGCATGCTGACGTCGGAGGACCGCCACGACGACGAGCTGCTGCCGCACGACATGCGGTCGTGGCTGTGGGGCGACGGGAAGGGCTGGCGGCCCTGCGACGGCGTGTCGATCGCCGCCGACGACCCGACGACCGCCGCCGCCGCCGGCTTCTTCCGCCTGCATCGCCCGTCGCTGACGGCTCCCGGCCCCCAGTCCTCGCGGCGGCGGCGGGGCACCGCGACCGCGGCGGCGCTGCTGCAGTCGCCGCACTGCTCGGAAGCGACGTCGCCTGGGGGCGGGTACCTCACCCGGTTCGACGGGTTCTGCACCGACTACCCCGCCCGCTACGATCCCGACTCCTCGCTGACCCGCAAGGAGCTCCAGTGGCTCAAGCGGACGTACGATGAAGAAGCGTCGAAAATTGCACTGTACACAGACGTCATGTCCCTGAAGTCGACACTCCAGAAGCACGGCATCGCGCGAGGCATCGACTTCGACGAGCTGCTAGACGCCCTCGAGCAGGCAAAGCGGCTGGTGAGCAGTGTGCACGCCGAAGCGACGCCGTCGAGAAGGAGCGGGAACTACTTGACCCTGGCGGAGTTCATCATGCTGTGCGACGTGCTGAAGGCGCGCGAGGCGAAGAGGGGGGGAGGGCCGCAGAACGACGACGACTTCCTCGACGCGTTCATTGCCATGGGCGGCACTGACGACAAGTCGGGCACCGTGACCCTCGACTACCTCCAGCGCACCGCAGGACTGTTCCAGCTCTCCTTCGATGCCGGGGTGCTGCCGGCCGCGGCGTCCGACCACCTCGGCTTCCAAGAGTTCAAGCTTTTGCTGCAGAAGTCGCGCAACACGGCGCTCGACGTCTTCGCCGCGGCCGGCGGCGCGTCGGAGGACCCGAAATCCACGGTTCCCGTCTTCCAGCTCTCCGATGCTCTGAACATGCACATGGAGCTCGGGTACCTCAGCTTCTCCCCCGCCGAGCTAGCCGTCAACAGATCGCGTCTTGGCGACGCGCGCCAGCTCTCGTTGAAGGACTTCATCGCAAAGATGTGGAAGCCGCTCAAGTTACCAGACGAGTATGCGAATGAAAAAAGAAGGGGGGAGAGGCGGCCTCTTCGATTATGCCCTACAGAGCAGGTTCTTGGGAAGGAAAACAAGTTGCGCTGCCGTTCACCTCACCTATTCGAATCTCCCGCTTGCAGTAATGACAGTAGTTCTCGCGCTGATTGAGACCATAGCGCGGTACAGGGCTTAACACAAGCATTAACGCTCAAGCGTAGCATGCTCTTGCCAGTCCCTACCCGGATGGTCAAAAGACTTCTTCGGTGTTGGTCTGTGTACTTCCGTGTTTAATCTATGTCCTCATCGCAGGAACGATGTGCAGAGAGGGCGGGTTCAGTGAACACGGTGTCAGTGAACACGGACAGTCAGTAAACTAAGGACAACGAACCGCAACAGGCACCTCGACCCGAACGATGCTGAGCAAGAGGACGCGACAGACGGCGTTGATTTTGCGGAAGGCTCGGAAGAAGACGGCCAAGATCCGTCGACGGCAGCCGTTTCGATTGCGGCGCTGCTGGTGAAGAAACGGCGAGGCTCGATGGGCCTGCAGTCCGGAGCGCTCGTCAAAAGGTTCGAGCAGCTCTGTCGGCGGCTCAACATCGAGTCATGCTCCAGGCGCCCGGAGAACGGGCCCGAGGGCGGCTGTGTTCTCGAAACCATGCGCCACATCCTCTTCCTTAACTCCGACATCCTCCGCCGTTTCGTGACTGTCTTCTCGCCACGCGTGGCACGAGACTGTGTCACCAACAGTCGGTTCAAAAGAGCTGCCGTCCGTGTTGTTGGTAATATCCCAACCTTCCTCGATGAGCACGACCGCGTATGGCAACTACTCATGCATTCGAAGTTCGTCAGTCCACTCGGGGGAAGTGATTGCGGGTACACTACTGCGCAGCGCTCCCAATGCCCTGCAGGGAACAGAACCCGCTTATCTAGTCTGTCTCAAGCTTCCTGGAATTTGTTCACGAAGATGCAAACACACAAACCTTCCTCAGAGCTGCCTCGTGTGCCAAGAACCGTCTCGCTTGCGGAAGCATCCGGTGAAAGAGTCAGGGCGGAAACTGGCCCCCACGCATCCTGACGACGCCGCTTCATGCAGTTGGGCTGTGAGCCCAGCTGAGGCAAAGGTGCTGCCGCAACGTATGCTTCTCTCCTGTTCACAATAATGCAGTCCGACGCGCACGAGGAGAGAGTACCTGCGCATGTCCCTCACTTTACTCACCGGGAACCGACGTACCAACAAGAGCAGAAGAAGTAATCACGGAAGTGACACGATCAAGGACGCCACACACACGCCAACGACTTGTTGCACGGTGAGCTGCTGGAGCCTCAACCACACCCGGGTTTTCCACGTTGTGCAACCCCACCCTCGAGTTTAGGCTAGGGTAGTAATGTTATCAAACGTTTTGCAAACGTGCGTTTGCCACGGTTTATCAAACGCAAACGTCTGACAAACATGCAAACGTGGTGTTTGCTAATCGACTACCAATTCAGCACACAGTGCACGACCTTTCTTAGCACTTTGCCCATGTGGCTGCAGGCACAAGGATGGTGGAGGGACAAGGCTTCCTTTTGAGTCTCCTTGGGCGTGCATAAGAAGACACGAGCCCCCCAGCAAGTATTCCCTCACACGCTGCCGCGCCACTTGCCATGCCTTTCACGGCACTGCACCTTGCCGCTCAATGCGAATCACGCGAACAGGCACACCGAGAAGCGGCGGGTGGAAGATCGAGGCCCTGGGGCCGGACGCGATCGTCGAGGGCCGGCCCCGGATACACACGCGGACGGCCAGCGGCCAGATCGAAGCCGACGATCGAAGCCCCCCGCAGCCGGGCACGGTGTACGTCGACTGCCGGGGCGTCCCGGCGCGCGAGCGGCCCGGGCCGGCGGGGTGGGGGGGACCCCGCCGGCAGCCGGCGTCGCCCGCGCCGGACCTGGCCGCGAGCCGGAGCTGCTTTTTGAACAGGGTCGGCAACACCGCGGGGGTCGTGCCGCGGAAGCGGGTCAAGCGGCGCGCGGAGCGCGCGAACGACGCCCGCTACCGGTGCTGCGCTCCCGTCCCAATAGACGGCGAGCCCGTGCAGCAGAGGCTGCCTGCCATTCGGCCGGTCCCGCCGGAGGACGGCGCGGTGGAGATTGTCGTGCGGAGGGGCGACCCGAACAGAGCCATCGGGCTCACGTTTGAGGGCGGGCTGGTCCTGAAGAGCGTGGCGCGGGGGTCGCCTGCCAGCAAGGCGGGCCTGGCGAGGCTGGTCGGCTGCTCCGTCACCAGCGCCGCGCACGTCGCCGTGTCGGATGTGCGGCAGCTGGAAGCAGTCGTCGACGGCCTGCGCACCGTCGCACTCACCTTCGCCAAGCCTCGGTGTCCGGCGGCTGCCCGGCGGCAGCTCAAACAGCACCAGCTGGACACGCGGAGCCCGCCCGCCGCCGGCGACCTGAGCCTCAACAGCCTCCCGGGCCCTCTGCTCCTGCGCCTGATGAAGGACTGCGCGTGCCGCGAGCCAGCTACGGTTCGCCCGCGCTTGACTGGCAGACCGCGACCGCGGCTCTTGGTTTAACTCGTTCTCTCTCCGCGATCTGTGCGCGATCGGGAGCATGTGAGGTCAGTACCCATCGAAAGGCGCGTTGCAAGGGAGCTTCTTCAAGCCTTGATCGCTTTCAAGGGGGGCAAATACAGCGATTTCTATGCAGTCCGCCTGCTGTAATAGTGTTCCTCGGCGGTGACAGATGGGCGACCACTCTAGCAGACTGCTGGTCTACTACACTTGCGCCCTACAGGACGGATAGCTAGAAGCCAGCGCAATGCAGACCCTGATCGGAAGACGCGTCAGGGTTGCTGGTGGTGAGCTGCAGGTTACGATTTCTTGTAGGGACCAAACGTGTTTGTCATTTAAAACGAGGCGGTTGGCAGCGTATCGTGTTCGCAAGCTTCAAACAGGAGCTACACGTGCCGGCAAAAATAAAGGGGTTCGGGTTGACCGGGCAGCAAGCGTTCACCGCTCACTTGTGTGCAAGATAACCTTTCGGAACGTTTCGTGTCCTGTTCGCACCTTCTTCAGTAGTACGGCATTTCCGTCTCGCTACAACTAACATTTTCCCCTCGAGGGTCGGTGTTGAAAACCATCGACGAACAGAAAATGGCCACTGTATCCGGCGGCTGTCGTCCGTTTACGTTTGGTCAGGCATCCTGGTGGGCTTGCCCTCTTACACTTACATCCCCCTCCAAAAGACGTGTGTTTTCCGTCTTATGTGCCCGAACGATCGCCAGATTAGATTGTGTGCGGATATCCGCTGGGGCCGATGCTCTTTCCAGATGTGTCGGACCCCGGATGACGCGCAGCTTTGGATTTGTTCCTGTCGGGTGCGCGTGGTTGGTCCTTCAAACCGAGATGTCTTTTCCTTCATTGCGAGGCCGAGTGGCGTTTCATTACGTATGAGACACACTGCAGACAAATTCCAGATTGCATCGCAGCATCGCGCTACGCACCCACCAGACACATGAGTGAATGAAAGCGTGACCTTTAGACCGCTGGCTCGGTCCCCGAACGGAAAACAAGGGTCTCACGTACGATGGGGCTGCTCCCCCGCCGAGGTTGTGTGAGGGCAGGCTTCCCAGGGTCACGAGAGCAGGGTGAAGATTCCGAATCCCGTTGCACTTTAGCCTCCATTCTCAGCTGGTTCGCAAGATGTACTCGACGGTGCGGGTCAGGTGCAGACACAAAACGTGAAACAAGAAACACTTCACAAAGACGACACGCACACGGAGAACTACCCGTGGTGATCTTCAGACGAGCCGCATCTGCTCCCGCTCGTTCGGATGTCCTGGAACTACTGGTCCACAGAATTGTGTACCAAGTTCCCGAACGAAGGGGTATTACGACTCCGTCGGAAAACGGTGCTGCTTCAAATGCTTCATGTCGACTCAGTAGGGTCAGTGACGTGTCTCTGGTGTCGTAAGGCCCCCGGAAGTGCAAACCCGAGAGTGAAAAAGAAGGCCCAGTCAAATCGAACTAATGAATCCTCCTAGTAAAACGGCCGGGCGGGGATAGGGCATTCTTGGCGAGCTGCCCGCTGCTGCCATGCGAAGGTCGAGCCTGCCGAGAAGGCTGGTATGTTGGTTATATTATCTCCGTTCTCAGGCCTGCGAACGCGCCCAGCAAACATTCCTACAAAGAAACTACCAGCATTTCATTTTTGCCAAACATGAATTTGAACATTGAAATGTTGTTGGAGGAAATGCGAATCTCGTCGCCGCAAACCGTGGCGCTTTCACTTGCGTCCTGAATCCATTAGTGTTGTATCAACCGCGGTTGTGCGAGTGACGAGCTCTTATTTCTCTGGACGATAGCTGATTCGTGCCACTTCTCCGTGCGAGTGATGCTCGGAACAGAAGAACTGTGGCTCAGGTAGCGAACAGTAGTAGGTCAAGCTCGTTGCACAGGCAAAGCTTGCCTCGTACTCCTGTGCAAAGACGTTCAGCGGTTGCCACAGAATAAATCCCCTGTGTGTGCAGCAAACGCCGCAGGATGAAGAAAACAGAAGTCTTGAGCCGAAAGCCGGATCCCGCCCACACTTCGAAGATGAGTCACCGGACCTAAAAGCAGCACTCAGAGAGAGAGGTGAAAGCGGCAAGTGGGCTATACTTCGCTGCGGACGTTGCTCACGTTAAGCTATGAACTTTAACACACACAGCTGCCAGTCATCCTCGTTGGGCTGGTGTTGACTAGCCTTGTGGTGCATTGGGGCATGTTCGATCGGCATCAACGAAGCAAACAGCAGCAAAAACCCACATCGGGCGCGAGGATAGGTTTGCAAGACGAGCTCGACGAAGAGCAACGAGAGAACGAACGCACCGAAGCCGGAATAGCTCTGCGAAACAAGGACAAAGTGACGCGTAAGAGAGACCGCCTTAAAGCCGTAGCTTTGCACAAGCTGGATGAAGACGTGGGCGCTGGAATAATTTCGCGGAACAAGCTAGATAAAGCGAAGCGAAAAAGCGATCGCCTTGACGCCGACGTAGCTTTGCGGAACAAACTGGACGAAGAGCAGCAAGAGACCGAACGCATCGACACTGAAATAGCTTCGCGAAACAAGGTAGGCAAAGCGAAACACATAAAGAAGAAAAAGAAGAGCGACCACCGTGACGCCGGTGTAGCTTTGCGGGACGACCTGGACGAAGCAAAACGAGAGACCAATGGCCTCGACAGAGACGAAGAGCAACGGAACAGCAACCGCCTGGAAGGGGAAGATACGGAGGCCTCAGTCGACAAGGCGGACAAGGGCAAAGAACAGGCGTTCACCGTCCACGTCGCGGTGTTCACGTACAATCGCATCGTAGGCTTGAAACGGCTGTGGAAGAGCCTCGAACAGGTCGATTATCTAGGACACACCGTGCCGCTCACAATTTTCCTGGACAAAAAAGACGCCCACGACGACGATAAGGACGAAACAGAAGAGTGGGTCCGCAGCCTGCGGTGGACACACGGGCCGTTTGCAATTCACAAGAGGGAGGTGAACGTCGGGCTCAAAAGCTCGATTCTTGAAGCGTGGTACCCAACGGCGCTGGATACCGATACCAAATACGTGGCGTTCTTCGAAGATGACACGGAGGTCAGTCCTTTCTGGTACGTTTGGGGAGTCAACGCGATTTCGGCGTACGGCGGCGTCGATGCGAAACTATTCGGAATCTCGCTGTATCGCCCCGTACACGACGAGTTGACAGGCAAATCGATGATGCTCGATACCCACGGCGATCCTTTCATCTTCCAACAGCCTTGCTCTTGGGGAGCCATCTACTCCGCCCGGCCGTGGCAGAAGTTCCGCGACTGGACGCTGCTGCAGACGAAGGATCCTGTTCTCAAAGGCGACGCGTCGCGCGTATCGTCGAACACGTGGTCCGCGAAGTCTTCGTGGAAAAAGTATCTGCTTAAGTACATGTGGAACTACGGTTACTTCATGGTCTACCCGAACTTGCCAGACCGTATGGTCCTTAGCACGAATCACCTCATGAAGGTATGTGAGTCGATTGTCTGTTGCACACATGTCATGAAGGAAACTCGTGGCCGATGGATGCTGCCCTTCAAAATTTGGCTTCGGCTCTTGCTGAACCTGCACCTAAGACCACTGAAGTGGTGCCATACCTACGTGTGCGTAGGTGGTCCCTTCGTGCAGTGAAAGCTGAATATTTCCAAATGGTCCTCACACTCGAACTCGTCTCTCCATCTCTCTCTTTGTATTTGCTTTGTAATGGAGTGCCACTTTCGTGTACAACTCCTTTCTTCGTAACCTATGTTACTGCGTAAGCACACAGGGGATGCATAACACGCCGAAGCGGTCGTTGTTCGAGCTGCCCCTCCTTCAGACTTCCGATTATGACGCCGCAAAAAGCAGTGGTGTATGCCCTTCTCTTTAATTTTGACGGCGTCCGCGGTACGATCAAAAGCGTAGCCGTTCCCGTCTCTTTGTGCACAGCTGGTCAAAACCGATCGGTCTTGATCGTGTCCATGACCATCGTTGTGTGTCGTAGTGTTGTAGTGTGGTAATGGTGAAGTGCGTTGGCTGGGAGTCCGGTTCTGAGCAATACTGATGGTTATTCGGCATGCGCAAGGGATGTTGCGCTACGAGAATAAAACCAACTGCAGATTGAGCTTTTGCGAGCACCTGAGATGTCGAGGCTTCAGGTGTACGATCTGTTGGTGCGGTCGGTAGCCAGCTACAAAGACGTGCCCGGGTATGACAAACCGACGTGAACGTGCTCCCTTGTCGTGACAACGGATCTGCGCGAGTGCAAAACGAGCCGTGGTCTGCTGCTGCTACGGCGATCGGCGGCGACTCGGTGAAAGGACACTTCTTCTGGCCCGTTGGCAGAGCCTTTCCAGGCTCTCCCAGTCGAGCTTTCGGGGGTTCGTGTCTTTTAAAACTCCGGGCTTGGCCAGCTCTTCCACCAGTTTGTGGACTCGCACACCCGCTGCACTGGCGGGTGAGCTGAGCCCTCTGAACTCGGGCTGCTCCCTTCGTTGAAAGACGCGACCGACCGAGAGGTAGTTTAAACCAGCAACGGAACGCCGGTTCCACGCTCTCGTTGTAGTCCCCGGGTGGCAGTAAACCCATGTCTTTGGACATGCCCATTGCGGCCGTCACACACACACGTTTCTATCAGTCTTGCCGTCTGATTGCCGTGACATAGAGGGACCAATACTTGCTCTTTAGACATTTCGTGTGTCATTGCTTCTTGCTAACCGGTAGACTAATTAACGCTCACCGTGCCGACGGTGTTGCTCTGTGCTTCTTTCGCCTTCCGTTCTCAGCTGTGCAGGTGCGGAAGATGTCGGTTCGACCCTCACTGTTAGGAGCGAACGCGTTCGGAACGCGGTGTCGAAAAGTGAGAACGTCCGAAGGTTCGGTCGTTCACTGTCTTACTCTGAGGGACGAGTGTTCTGAAAGTGTTTCTGAAAGTGTTACACCGCAAAGTCTTGAACTCTAGGCGTTCACTCGGACCGGTGTGAGTCCGAAGCCAGTTGTCCCCATTGGTTGTCCGAGCCGACCTCACAACAACAACAACAACAGTCCGAACAAAGCAGACTTCAGTCAAAGCAACGATGAGACGCGGGGGCCCGTCGGCCAGCCGAGTCGCGGCGGCCGCGCAACCGCAGAAGAAGCAAAAGCCAGCCGGAGCCCCGGGCCCCGCAAGCCACGCGGGAAGGCGGCCGTCGAAAGCCGCCGCCGACGGCCGCCAAGACGCGGGCAGCAAACCCGCCGCCGCCGCCGCCGCCGCCGCCGCTGCTAGCGGGAGCCAGAACGGGGGAGCGCACGACGGGCGGGGGCGGCAGCGGGTGGGCTGCTTCGTGGGCGGCATCGCGATGGTCCGAGGCGTCGAGTGCCTGGTGCGGTACACGGGCGCCGTCTACTTCGCGGAGGGCGTCTGGGCCGGCGTCCAGTTCAAGCGGCCGCAGCGGCAGTGGCCGGACACCTGCGACGGCAAAGTGGGCGACACCCGCTACTTCGTGGCCGAGCCCCGCTGCGGCCTCTTCGTCCCGAAATCAGAAGTCTGCGACACGCCCGTCGTCACCGAAGGCCCCGCCACCAGCGTCGTCAGCGGCCCCGCCTCCCTCCTCGCCATCAGCAGAGGCAGGAGAGCCTGGAAGGGCGCGATTGCACCCGCGGGAAACGGACCGGCAGTCTCGGGTGCCGCCCCGCACAAAGAAGCGTCCGTTGCTGCGTCGCCGGCTCCGGTTCCGGTTGTGCCGCGCACGCCTCCCGAAGAAGACTTCGGCGCTTGGTCCGACGCGAACTCGCCCGCCGCGTGCCAGGCGGCGGGCAGGCAGCACTGCAACGGCCGCCGGCCGAGCCTCGAGCCGCACCCGGCGGAACCCGCGGCGCCGCCGCCGGAAATTGCCACCGGAGGGCCTCCGGCCGCTGCGCACACCGCGCAGCCGTGTGTGCAGCCGTGTGCGCAGCCGTGTGTGCAGCCGTGTGTGCAGCAGCCGGCACCCGCCTCCCCCAAAACCAGCACGCTGCCCCGGCAGCACCTGCTGGGCAGCCCGGCCAGCGCGCCGTCTCCGCCGCTGGCCATCGTGGAGCAGCCAGCCGTGGTGTGCCACAAGGCGCGCATCGCGCAGGCGGTGCGCGGGATCCTGAAGCTGGCCGACACCTGCGCCGCCTCCTGGGACGCGGAGCGCGCGCGCATGCAATCCGCCTTCGACGACACCTCCCCCTCGGGCACGGCACCGCCGGCAGACAGCAGCACCGCATCGGCCAAGACGTGCCCAGCCGTCGACGCGCTGCTGGACGGCAGGCTTCCCGCGGGAGCAGAGGGGTGGCAGGCTGATATCGCCGACGGAAGCGACGCCGGCGGCGGGGGTGTTTCGCTCGCGAAAGTGGCGGAGTCGATGCAGCGGGCGGCGGGTGACGTGCTGGCGGTGGTCAGCGGCAGCGCGGCGGTCGGGAGCTCGGTGCTCGAAGAGTCGGAGACGCTGAGGAGGATCGCGTTCGACCTGGACAGCGTCACGAGCGAGCGCGAGATGGCCAGCGCCCAAGGCGACGTCGCGGCCGTCGAACGGCTGTTTAAAGCAGGCGCCGACCTCCACGCCGCAGCGGGCCTCGTGCACGAAACCCGCGTGAAGAAGTTGCAGGCCTGCGAACTCGACACGGACGTAGCCTTGCTCGAACGTCAAGCCGACGCCGCGCTGAAGCGCGTCTGCAGCCTCGCATCCGCTGCGAAGTCAGGCATCCACTGCACGGAGCGCGCCGCCGCCCAGTTCTTCGACGCGGCCGCGTGCCAATCCGCGGAGGCGGACACAGACCGGCACACCGCCCGCCGCACCTTCGCAGCGTCCCTCCGAACCGTCACCGAAACGCTCGCCGCCAACGACGGCCGAGATCTTCGAAGCGATGCGCGGGCTGGCAGCCGAGCTACAGGGTCTCTCCAGCTCTTCGCAAGTCGCCGAGACCCGCAAGACTCAACTTCTCTCGCAGCTGGCGGCTGTCGACGCGTCGCTGGACGGGCTCGACGCCGCCCGGAATGAGCGGGAGCGCAAGCAGCAAGCCTTCGCTTCCGCTTTGGCCGGTGCGAGCAAAGCGATCGAGTCAGCCTCTGTGCACGCGCAGAGGACGCTCGAAACGGCGTCGCTCGGGATCCGGGAGAGGAAGCGCGCCGTTTTCGACATGAAGATGCGACTGCACTCTGAGCACTACGAGCAGTTCCGCTCCGCGTACCTCCTCCTGGGGCAGCTGGCCATGAAGAAGGAGAGGGTCGTCGAGGCCATCCAGAGGAAGATGGACCACGAGGTCAAAGAGCTCGAGTCGTGCGCCGAGTCGCTGAACCCGGCAGCCAAGGACCACGCGCAGCGCAGGGACGCGCTCGCTGCGCAGCGGAATGAGGTCGCCCTCGAGCTGACGGCTTTCGCGCAGTCAATGAAGGCCTGCGACGACACGTTCCAGCTCGTCTCCGGGACGCCTCTCCTCGAGGCCGGGCGAGACGTGGTGCACCCCAGGCACAAGCTCGAAGAGCTGCGCTTCGCGAGCGAGGCGAAAATGCTTGCGTATCGCAACCTCGACGACAAGACGCCCCACGACGGGCTCCTCATCGAGGACAAACCTCCTTGACATGAAGAAGGAAGCGCCGCATATCAGCACCACGGGAAGAAGCTGGAAGCGGCCTAAGCTTTAGGCTGGTCATGAGGATGAGTTACCGACCGTTCAAAAACCCTTCCTTTTCTCACACTGAACCGTCGCTACAGACTTCGCGTTCCGTAGTGCTGCAATGGCCGAAATGATGAGAAGGCACCCGCCATACACACTCCCACGATAATTCAATGAGCATCCGTGAATGCTTGTGTATCGCCGACAAGACGCACACATGATGGACTCCTCACTCCTCAATCGGGACCGCAAGGAGCGTGCGGCATACACACGGGCGGCATGTTCCGCCGTGTTCATTCTCTTCGCCTGCTTTTTTAGCCAGACCTTACCCGCAGCATTCTTTTCAGAGCGCGCGTGGAAGGTGTTATTTTAACCTTGCGTTTTCTTTAACCGGTCCTTTTCGTCTACACGAGCAATTACCGCGATCTTCCGGCGATCCTTGCCATATATTATGCTTTTTCATTCTTTTTCGTTTGCTTTACTGCGCCGAGCACAGTAGTTGACAGCCGGCTGCTTGCCTCATCGTGCCGAGCAGTCTTTTCGACTGCGTAAGAAAGACTTTATCTTACTATTGCCAAAAGGAGGAGAGCCCGCGAAACAACGTGCCAACACACGCCTGCCAGGCGGTCTCGTCCGCCAGTCAGAACGCCCCCGGCTGCGCCACCATCGGTGCAACAATCATCTTTGACAGGGCCACGGCTCGCTCCGCGCCCACGGCGCAACGACTTGCGCCCGCCGTAGTAGTACGGGATAGTAGTGGGGCGACCGGATACTCCTCGGAGAGATGGTCCCTGCACTCTAACTCGTCTCTCTCTCTCTCTCTCTCTCTTACTTACTGCTGCCTTGCCGATGAGCCAAGCCTCCTTGTATCTTACTTACTGCTGCCTTGCCGATGAGCCAAACCTCCTTGTTCTCGCATGCTTCAACCACACGAGTTCTCCGGCTACTCGAGTTTGCGACGCAAAGTGTATTACTTTACCGTTTCAACGTTATTTACGCTGGCGAAAAAGTAGACGGTCCTGTGTTGAGTTCGATCCTGGCGGCGTCTTGGCGTGTTTTAGGGCTTTAGGGCTGCGAAATTATTTAGTCGTTTACAAGACGTTAGTCTGTTTGTAGTGGATGAGATGCAATAGGCATCGCAAGGCTTTCTCACGCAACCGCTAACGCCCTTGCTCGAAAGCGTCTGACTACAAGTAAAAGAATACTGACAACAGGACCCCCAAGGAAAAAGCAAGAGAGGAAACGAGGCGAGAAAATGCCGAAGGAGCCGAAAGCGGGCGCCAACGACGAGCTCGCGTCGTTGTTCACGGAGCTCGCGCAGATGGAGACGATGGCGGGGAACACGTGGCCTGTGCGGGCCTACCAGAAGGTGGCGACCGCGCTGCGGTCGCATGCGGCGAAGATCACTAGCGGAAAGCAGGCGATGAAGATCCCGAACGTCGGCAAGGCGAGCGCCGACAAAATCCAGGAGTTCTTGGACACCGGGAGCATCCAGAAGCTGGAAGACCTAAGGGAGGAGTACGGCGATCTCGGCGTGCCCGTGTCGATGAAGAGCATGAAGGGCACCCCGCTCACCGCCGCTCAGAAGAAAGAAATCCGCAACGTCGGCACGACTCTGTCCAGCCGCACGATACCCGTCTTGAAGCAAGAGCTCTCGCTGAACCACCAGAAGGTCACCGGCACAAAGCCGGAGCTCCTGGAACGCATCGGCGAAGGCCGCGTGCTGGGCGCCGCTCCGAAGTGCCCACTGTGCGGGCTGGGCTTCTTGAAGTTCAACTCAGCAACCGGCATGTACAGCTGCCCAGGGGGTTTCGATGACGATGTTTACCGCCCGTGTGCCTATTTGTCCGGCGACGTCAAAAGGGAAAAGTGGCAGAAGCTGACGCCACCCGGGCAAGACGACGATGATGACGAAGATGAAGATGACGACGAAGAAGACTCAGTAGAAGAAGAAGCGCCCAAACCAAAAAGCAAGGGCAAGGCTGCTTCCCAGAAAAAGGCGGCGAAGAGTTCGACAAAAAAAAGGAAGGCCGACGAGGATTCTGACGATGATGACGACGAAGACGAAGAAGAAGCGCCAAAACCAAAGAGTAGAGCGAAAAAGGCTGCTTCCACGAAAAAGGCGTCAACGAAGAAGCGAAAGGTTGACGACGACGAAGACGAGGATGACGAAGAAGAGGACGCCCCCAAGTCAAAGAGCAAGGCGCAAACAGCAAAGAAAGGTAAAAGCGCGGCGAAGCCGTCGGCCAAGAAACGGAAGTGATGATAGGCAATCCGGACGCGCACGATTCCTGGCGGACCGAAAAGGTCGTTATCCGGTGCAAGCTAGAGGAGGGCTGCGGCTCGCGGCTGCGTGTCTGTTTTCCGGCTTATGAGTAAGCACTGCCACACTGTACACCGCCACTGCGGCGCGGGCTTGTGACGGGGTGGAAACAAGGGTTGCAGTGTACTCGTCGAGAAGTTGTGGAACCGTTTCTTATCTCATTGCTCGTATGGCTCCACTGAAGGCCCTTTTGAAGCCCACTTTTCGCAAGCCAGAATGCGGCCCAACTTGCAGTGCAGCCAGTTTAGGAATGCTGCGTATGTCAAGGACATCTGCTGCAACGGGGTCCTCAGAGCCAGGAACCTTCCCCCTCAAGGTGGCCGAAGAGGCACGATTCGTATCTCCTTGCAGGTGCCTCTGTTACAAACTAGCCAGTATCCGGAAGGCCGAACAAGGGATGTAGCCTGCTCTTGCTTCACACAGCCTAAAAACCCGTCAACGTGATTTGCTCCTGTCTTTCCTCTCTCTGTGCTTTCTGGCAATCTTCGACCGTACCCTTTGTACCAGTCTTTGTACTCCTTCGATGCTTATCGTAGCTTCCTTGTCGCACCTCATCTAAGTGCGAAACAAAAGATCTTGCATTTAGCTTCTTTTTGGTGAACTGGACTGAAACAGTTGGTAACAGGCTGCACACCTGTTGGCGTAAAGCGTTTCACCTCCGATAGCAATGCAGTTGCGTCAGGGAAACGCGGTTTTATCAGCGAGAACGGCGGTTGCAGTTATCATGACCCCCCTTCTCAACGGTTGAAAGGTAATGAACATCATCTACCCTCCGGAAGCTCATGTTTAGGGTTGTGCCTGTGCCTAGTTTTTGTTGAGTGTGAGCGGGTCCTGGGAAAGAGCTCGGAACAATCGTCCTCGTTTGCACGTGTAAAAGGCGCAGCTCATTTTTACTCAAAGTTTAAAACGGCGCACGAATTCCTGGCTGGGAATTGGAAGTTCTCCTTCCTCTGCGAATGCTGCAGGGTCATAACCGCTCTTGTCTGAAGTGAAGGGTGTGGCGGGGGGCATCGGGAGAGCAAAATACGTGAAGGAGGATAGAAATGGAAGACGATTCGGACTACGATGAGGATGTTGACACCGACTTCGACCCGAGCGAATGGGAAGACGTCGAGCCTGTGCCGCAACACGACAGCGAGAACCCAGTAGTCGCGATTGCATACACCGACTACTTCGTGGAAGTGCACTCGTACCTGCGCGCGGTGATTAAGAGCGGCGAAATGAGCTCGCGCGTATACAGGCTGACCAAGGCCGTCATCGAATGCAACCCGGCCAACTACACGGCGTGGAAGCACCGCAGAGATGTTTTAATTGCCATAAAAGGAGACATCATCGCCGAGCTAGCCGCCATTGCCGAGATGTTGGTCATGTATCCGAAAAACTTCCAAATATGGCATCATCGACGGGAGCTGCTGACACACCACAAGCACCACGCAGACGAGCTGCTTGTCGTCAACAAAACGCTGTCTAAAGATGCGAAAAACTACCATGCTTGGGCACACCGGCGGTGGGCGGTGGTCACCTTCGATTTGATCGACGGGGAGGAAGAGGTACTTGTTTCTTGTCCCGTTAAGGGCCTACCCAGGGCACCGCAGTTTCCGCACAGATTATTCTCGGCAATCGATTGAAAGGTGCACCCGGCCCGACGTCTGATGACGATCCATCAAGAGTGTATTTTGCCGATGTCAGCGGCTTCTATCGAATACCAAAGAACTTCCACCCGGGTCACCTGCAGTGCCCGATTGATGTCGGGGGATCGACCGTTGGTCTGCAGTCCGTGTCTAGAGTGGCGCCAAAGCCTTGTTTGTCTCATACAATTATATTTTGGAACGTCAACACACCATTTCAGTACGCCAAGCAGCTCATAGACGACGACTTCAGAAACAATTCGGCGTGGAATTACCTGTTCTTTCTCATTGAGACGAGGGATCTCGGCCTGAATCCGCAGGTTTGTCAACTGCAAACTTTTACTTTTAAATCAAATGCTCCGCGAAGCCGCGGTTGCGGCGCTCTGCAAAAAATCGAATGTGCGTTGAGGCCTGGCTGTTTCGCAGTTGCTTCGGAGCATTTTGAGTGCCGCTGACGACTACAATCAGGCTTACGCAGCTCTTTTGGAGCTAAATACCTACTGAAAATCAGTACGTAGGGTCAGGCAAAAAAGAAATAGAGCATATGGGGCTCACCTGCCAGTGTTGTATGTCTTGCCTCTGCCTCCTCTCCGGCCTCAACCCTCCAGTGTCGCGGTGGTAAGCAACAGCAGGATCTGCCGACCGGTATCCCCGGTACTGCGGTTGATTCCCCAGATGAATCTGCAGAAAAGATAGTACATGCTGATAACGTACAGATTTCAGCACGTGTATACGTACTGATTCAGCATGTGTACAACAAGAAACTAAGACAATTAACGTGCTGAAATCAGTACGTTCAGCATGCTGAACGTAAGGCCTCACTACAATGCAGTTGAGTGCGTGAGTCAGTGTGGGCTGCGATGCCAAACCGGGCGGCCGTCCTTTCTTCGTATCCTTTCTTGAGTAAGAAGAATCTATACACAACCACCACACACGAGTAGCAACGGGCAGGAGTCTTGCTTTATCCCTAGCTGTAAATCACTGACAAATTCTCACACGGAGCTCTTGACCATCCACCACAGGCTCGGACGAGGGACGTCGACGTTGAAGAGCACATTTCGGTCCGAAAGCGCGAGATTGAGCGCGCCTTGCAATATTTGAAGTTCTCGCCCAGCAACGAATCAGTGCACAACATCATCATCGGCCACCTACTGCCGAAGGCACACAGAGAGGCGGTGTTCAAGGCCCTGGCGCCGACAGTTGCCGCGAGTCTCCTCCCTTTTGACGACAAAGCACAAGTGTGGACGAAGGCAACGCTCGCCGAGATTTACACCACAGCTTTGAAGTACGGGATGGACGCTTCCGATTTGCCGTTGGACGGTGCTTCATTCAAGGACAAGATAAACAGTTTGTACGCCAGCCTCTGCGACCTAGACGGGATCCGGAAGAAGTACTGGATGAGCCTATTGATACCGGAGCCAGCTCCTTGAGTGCATAAACCGAGATTTCCCCGTCGCAATGCGGGGCGACTCTCTCTACGTGTGTGGCTCCAGCCGGCTTGACGAAGCAAGCTTCCACCACAAGGACACGCTTCAATTGCAGACCGCCGTTAAGTGAGTTTACAAGAGGCAGCGGCACACCCGCGGCACACCAGCCTCGGGGTCGGGCGAGCCTGGCTTAGGGTGCCCAGCGTTGGACAAGGCAACGAAAAAAACAGGTTGTGGTGCTGCCCTAGCATTCTCTACCCTGTGTACATACGGTTCCTTTGATTCTGCTGGATGGTCCCGGAAGCAGCAGGCAAAATGCTGCGTTCGAACGTCTTGTCTCTTCCCGCAGGCAAATTTAAATCCAGAGCCTGCCTGCCGAAGCTGTGTGAGAGAAACCAAAACTCTCTTTCAGAGCATCTGAAACCTCACGTATTTCCCGCCTTTCCCTTCAGTGAATCGCATGAGAACCAAATACGTCGTTGCCCGCTGCTTGCGATGCGAGGTTTGCTCCTCATTGGTTGTCTCGGAAAAACCCCCGTGCCTTATCATTACCCAGTTTGTCGGCGGACTGAGTAACACAACTGCGGTGCCGTGTTTTGTTGACCAAGAAACTTTAACACACGACCGGAGAAACGCATCGTGTCGGCGTTGTACTCATCACTTCGGGTGGGCTTGAAGAGACCCTAAGAACATCACCAGGTAGAAGGGGGGAATCCCCCCTAGCCAGCATGTCCGTTGCCCAGAGGGCGGCGAAGAAGGGGAAGAAAAGGTTGTGGACCGGCTTATGGCGACGGCTGGCGCACCGCGTGGAGCCGCCTGAAGTGACGCGGTCGCAAGACAAGGCGCTCGTTGCGGCGACCCTCGAGTTCGACTACAGCATCCGACACCGGCTGCACTCAAAGCGTCCGCGTGCACTGGCTGTGCCGTTTGACCAAGGGCGATGGGATACCTCGTTTGCGTTGATCCAGGACCAGACTGTGTGTTCACGCCCGTCGACGCTGGTAGCCGCCGATGGCAACTGGTGTTACGTGTCGATCGAGAGCAAGCTGCCGCTGCCGTTTGTGGAAAACATCCTGCAGCGAACCCTGGGCATGTCCGGGCAGCAGCAGCCGTCGAAGGCGCTGAAGGCGCGCGCTGTCAGCTTCCAGCCTCACAGCGGTCTCAATGACCGGTGGGCGTTGCTGGCTCGGGTCCAGGACACGACCAGGACCACGGGCGGCGCCCTCCTGCAGGCAAGCACCCAGAATATCGTCGCCAAGGTGGTTGCAGCGGGCCCCAACGGGTGGCCGGGTACTACCGTCCGGCATCAATGCGCCTTCCGCCTGCTCCGGGCGCCGCTGCTGGGCAGCTTCGCCTCCGTCGAGCGGGCTCTCGAGCGCGTCAAATCCTGCGGCTTCCTCAACTTCTACGCCCTCCCCTGCAAGCGAGTGCGGCAGCACACGGTCCCGCCGCACTTCCCTGTGTCCCGATACCTCTCAGGCGATGTCCGAGGCGCCCTCGACCTAGCCCTCAGCAGCATGGCTTGCGCGTCACGCCACACCGGTGCCGGTATGCTTAGCACGCCTTTGCTTGTAGAGTATGAAATACCAGGGCACCGCGAGGAATAGTTCACGTGCTCGTGAACGGCGGCCGGAAAGAACGAATCCAAAGACAGACCCGGGTTCCTTTTGAAGGAAAGCGGAGAATCTTGCATTCGCATTTTCTTAAGCCATTGACAACTGTGACGCTACACGCTGGTTGGAAGATAGTCCCTCGGTACCCGAACCTTAAAGGGCCGTCAGGGCTATCATCATGGGTAAAATTCTACTACCGGGTAAGAAGGATAAGGCTCCGAGATGGCATCAACATTGTCAACTGCGTGTGTGTTTGCTTTGCTTATCTGGAGACTCTGTCAGCTCGCAACCCTTACAAACAGTCTTTCGCATGTGGAAGAACAACACTTTGACCGACGAGCAGCTTTCGCGGCATCTCGGAACTACGGCGGGAAGACAGTGGCGGAGCAAGCAATGGTACACGTACCGAGCCTATCTGCGGGGCGGCTTGGACGGCTGCTGGAAGGCGCTCGATGCAGCGCTGAAACGCGACGGATACCTGATCCTTCGGAATATGATATGGAACTACATGGCGTCCATGCGGCTGTCTCTCTATGGCTTTCGCCCAACCGTCGGGGATCTCGTTCAAGACTGCCACGGCAACGTAAAACACGTGAGCGAGGACACTCTTCACAGTTACACCATCTACGATGTTGTCATCCCAGGTATTCTTTTGCAGAAAATACGTGTTCTAGCCCCAGGAGCTGCATCCTGGTTCTGCAGCGAAGACAAGCGTGCTGTTCCAGTTTTGTGATGAGATTGGTGGGGATTCTCAAATGTGATGTCTAGCAATTCAA
Source organism: Diplonema papillatum (assembly GCA_030068145.1). NCBI lineage: Eukaryota > Euglenozoa > Diplonemea > Diplonemida > Diplonemidae > Diplonema > Diplonema papillatum. The sequence continues at coordinate 238,078 of JAPJBO010000156.1, forward strand.
GCCATGTGCCGAAACCTCCAGGCAGCTAAACCGCAAGACCGGAAACAAAAGGCTTGATCCGATAGCCGCTGTAACCTCCCACGCTCTACCCGTCCCCGGAAGGATCCCGCCCCATCCACTTTCGGGGAGTCACAGAACCCAAAGGCAGCGTGTTGAAAATCAATACGGACTGGTTAAAGTGATGGGCAAAACTTCGCGTCACACGTAACTCACTTGTAGCCACGATTGGAGACGTACACACGCACACGCATAGCGCGGTCGTACTTTCGTGAAGGGAGGCACCGCGTTAAAACGGGTCCGCAACACATACACACACATACCCACACACACACAGTCGTAACGCTGCCATTCAGCAACTCCGACACAATGTTTCCTAAGCATACAGTAGGTGCAAATATGGTTGAGGAAGTCCTCAGCGACTTTGGCATTAGTCTGTCAGAGGTATGCGACGTACTCTGCAAACTTGAGCTGGTCAATAGGCACGCAGAAGGTGCTTTCGAGTGCGCCCACAACGGTGCCAAGACGAGCAGTGCGGTGCAGTGCGGTGCAGTGCGGTGTTGTACACGGTTATCATTCCAAACCCGTTCTTGCATCCCCTGTTTGGTCCTTTTATTTCACGGAACTGAACACAGATTCAAGCTGATGGACGCTTGTTCAATGAGTGGAAGCATCTGTTCAGCGCAGAAGATGGGACCTATCAGCTCGAAACCTTTCGGCGTCTTGTGGTGAGGCCTAATAATTTGTCGTGGACGTTGACTGGAGACAGCCCGCTCGACCACATGGACCTGGGGTCTTATGCGAAAGACAAGCTTCCGATTTCAGCCTCGACTCGAGCCGACCGTTTGGTCATTACTGCTGACCTGCCGTCAACAAGCTGCATGTATGCATATTCTTTTCGTGCCTGAAACCGCATGTGAACGCTGTACATCCAAGCTCGCTCACGTCATCGATACACAACTGGGCGCAGTATCACTGTGTGTGGAGAGTCCCGTTCCGCAGAGAAGAACACCCTGGTGAGTGCATGTGGCCTGCGCTTTATCAGCAAACCGTAGCAATTGGGCAAGCCGGATACTTATCCTTCCTGGATGGCTGCCTGTTTTCACACTTCTTTTGACTCGCGCACACTCCGTGCGGATGTGCTACTGTTTACTCTCGCTACCGCACGAAAACCCGATGCAGGTCTTGTCTCACGCGGGAGGTGCTCATATCGCCGTTGGCAGGTCAAGTGCCGCCTACTTGGCGGGCGTTTTCCCTTCGGCCGGGAGCGATGATCACTGCAGACGCAGATCCTGCGGAGCCCGACGTCAGCACTTTGAGTGATGAAGAGCTTCGTGAGCTGCGGGATTTGGTCTAGCGCAAATTAGCACGCCGGGCGGCACGTCTCCGCAGGTGACGATTGTCCATCTGTAAGCTCTGAGTTGTTTTAAAGTTTGAAAACCTTCCCGGCAACGATGTTGTCGCAACATCGGGGCGCAGAGACAGGAAGAATAAGCGCCCCACGTAGGGTTACTTTCCCTGGATGGTTGTCGTGTTCCAAACAACAGGACAGTGGTCTCCTATCCTCGTATCGGACCGGACTGGTATCAAACCGGTCAGCCAACGAAGAAAGAAACTCCCGAAAAAAGAACAAAGGGTGAAGTGAGTAGCTCAAGAGTTTCCACTGCACTATCCCAACAAAGTAAAGACGCGGTCCCTTCGAAATGTCGCGAGCTCTTTTGGCTCGCCTGGCTGCGCAGTCTCAGGTTGTATCATCGTTCCAGCCCTGCTATTTCTTGTTTGCTGGACTTGCGCGTTGGCACTGAATTGAACTCGATGAAAATGCGCGTGTCGCCATGAATCCGCAGAATGCGAGCTTGTTGTCTGCTGTTTTGCCGACTTGCAAGCGCCTTCAGCGCGAAAAGCACATTTAGCGCCACGGAGCCGGGAAGAAAATATTGCGGGTGTCGTACCATAATTCAGGCAAACCCCCTGTAAAACGAGCACCACAACTCGCACCGGAAGTGGCAGCATCGCTTGGACCTCCTCGTGAAATGGTGCTTTCGGCTACACCGGTACCGTCTGCATGCATGGCAGGGATATGATACATGCTCTCGTTCGGTATACCGGTATGCCAGTGTATCTCTCGTCCTGCGGCGGTGCACACACTAGTTGTACATGAACCGCAGGCCAGGGCGCGGGGCAGGGAGGGACGAGGGCCAAATGAAGAAAGGTGCCCTTTACGACTTGGAACATGGCAAAGGCGGCTGGGGCGGCGTTCCCCGCTGCGTCCAGGACGCGATAGTGCGGCTGAACGAGAACGTCGTGGAGATGAAGGAGATGATGCTCGACGTGAACTCGGTTGTCCTAGGAGGCGAGTTCCGCGGCGCTTCATCGCAGGGCAAACGGCCCCCGCGTGACGTCAAGCGCGGCACGGCGGGGCCAGGGCGCCCATCCGTGCCAAGCTCCGGAGGAGTACCGAGACACCGTGACAGGAGTATGTCACCCAACTTCTCCCCGGCAGCGCAGTCGCGCTCCTTCAGCGGGTCAGCCACGCCGAAAACGCAGCAAAGGAGTCGGTCCGTAGGCAGATCGGCCACGAGCATGGATAGGCCTGCAAGGACACCATCAGGAACCCCGTCGCGCGAGGGGAAGCAGCGGCAGCTATCGACGACGAAAGAGCTGCTATCCGCGCACAAAGGCACGCAGGCCGCGAAGGAGGCGTGCTCGAAAGCGCTGCAGAACGAGCGGAACCTCGCCAAAGAAAACATGTCGACGCGGACGCCCGCCGAGCGCGATGTCTTCGCCTTCGCCATCAAGCAGGTGGCGACGGCGTGCGACAAGGCGGAGGTCATTGCGCACTGGCTGGTTGCCAACTTTAACACCCACGGCGAGCTCCTCACCGCCGGTGCTCCGAAGCATTTCTACCAAACGACGAAGGAAAGCGCCATGTTCCAGTACTGGCCCAAGCGCAAACCCGCTGCTTCGGCAAACAATGGCGACACAGACGACTCGCTGCGAAGCGTCGTGAAGGAGTTGGACCGTCGGCTGGAAATAGCGAGGCGGGCCAAGCCCGCTAAGCGAGAATCGCCTGACTCAGTCTCCCAGGATGCAGCAAGGGCAATCAGCATTGATAGGGAGCCATCTCATCTACGCACACACGACTCGACGCCGACAGAGCGGCATCCAGGTGCCGGGAACGGTTTCTCACATACCCACGACAGCTCGAACAACATAAACGAGGAACCGAACCGTGCTTGCACACAGGTCAAACCTCATCGACTAAAGGCCGACGCTTCGCGGCAGAGGGAAAACTTCGGTATTGTAAACGGTGCGCAAGCAAACCCTAGTTTAACGATAAGCGAAGCTCCTTCGGGTGCACACCATCGTGAGTCCGCTGGTGCGCGGGAGGCGGATCACGCGCGTGGGGGCGGTAGGAGGGACTCTCAAACGTCACTAGCATTCGAGGTGCAGTCGACCCCTCGAAGAAATGAAGTCTCGTCGCCTAACCGGGAAAGCTGCCGGACGGATGGGAGCGAGTCTATCAAAGTCGACGAGCAGCTCTTCGGCAACGAGTCTGAAGCGTCGATTACACGGCATTCACGACGGAGCAGCTCGTCGCTCTCCAGCCGACCGGAAGTCTTACCGGCAGCAGCTACACCGACGAATCGGCGGCATGGCCGTCCCAACGAGTCATTGCTGCATCGCCCATCTTCCCCGTCATCGCGGTCGTCACAAAGGAGGTATTCCAGTTCTACTGAAGGCTCTCCCTTCTTCCCGCCCGGTAGGCTTCGTATTTCCTGCCGTCCCAATCCTCAAATGCGTAAAGCTCGTTCGGGTAGTCGCGTGCCGACTACGTGGTTGACCACTTGTTTATCACTCGTTTTGCAGTGGGCCGGCGGCAGGCAGTGGTCGACCATTGGCCGAGCAGTATAGGATATAACAAAGGATGGCCTCGTAGAGGAGACCCTTCCGTGGAATCAGTTCGTCAAATAATTCTTCACAGGTCCCAAGTTGAGGAACGTGTTTCGGAGGCGTCGTTCACAAATAATGGAATGCCAAGAAAGGAAAGCGTTCGATCTCTCGCTGAAGTGGCAACGTGGGTTTCTGCTTCGCATGCGGATGCTGAGGACGTATGTTGGCCTTCTGCTCTTTTTCAACGCGCGAGGTACTGAGAATTCCAACCCTTCTGCTTAGTGCATGCAGCTTCTATTTTTGGCACGCGCAGGGCAAGGATTCATACAGGAATTCAGCCCCTGAGAAAGTCAATGTTGGAGTTCACCCTTCTTCCCCGTTGTGGTTGGCTTGCCAACAAAACCCGCGTGTTTTGGGGTTCAGATAAGTCCCGAAAACCGTTTCTGAAAGCGATGTCACCCCAGGCCCCGTGCCATGCATGGAAGAGAAACCCCCAACCACCCTTGACCACCTTGCCTGAATGAGCCTACTCGCTTGTCAAAGCATGCATCAACTGTTTTGCTGTAGGGGTTGCACTGACCCTATCATGTATATTTCGCACGGATGTTGAGGAAGGTGTTTCCCACCGACCACGCAAAAACAAAAAAAGCAGAGGAACACGATCCGCGCAATTTTATCTGAATCGACTTCGGTGAACAGCGGCGGAGACAATTCTTCGGGCAGCGGAAGCTCCGGGAACGGCATTCGCTGGACGTTGCAGCAGTCATTGGCCGACCTGTGAAGCAACGATCGCTTGACTCGAATGCTCTATTCGAAGGTGTCCCTCTTCGCGATGCGGCGTGTTACATCGACACCCGCCCGAAGGGCACACCAGCCTGGCGTTGCAGCCACTTTTCGCACAGCGTTCTGCTCAAAGGTCTCATCTCGTGTGAAGCGGATGTTGCTTTTACGCACCCTGCTGCCCTAAGGAGACTTCCATTCCTTTTCATAAATGAACACTAACTCTCCGCTACGCTTTGCAGCCACGGCAGTCCACTGCATTACCGTCAATATAGAGCAAACCGCGTGTTCTATCAATCGATTGATTCATGCACTGCTTTGACTTGTTACCTGCAACGCCCGTAGCATTGTGGTCCAGCTCCACATCTAGATCACCAGATAGACCTTTGGTTGGGATGCACGCTAGCGCGATCCGGTACCACTAACTTGAAAAAAGGACTGTTGTAGGAAGAGCAAGAGGTTTTCCGTTCCTTTGACCGCTTCGTTTAGTTGCGTAAAGTTGCGAGAGTATCGACGGCAGCCACGAAGCAACCCCAAGATTTATTTATTAGCGTCACGTCAGCGTTCGTATTACGGGCACCATGACCTATGGTAACACATCGCTTTCTGCATGAGCAGCTCTGCAAGTTGCACCAGAGTACTCTCAAACACTGTTTCAACCAACAGCGACCCATATTCAAGGCATTTTCTGCCCCCCCCCCTCCCTGTTTGCGAGTTTGTAGTCGAAAGATGGGAACGGGGTAGATGGCCCTGCGACAGGGTCTCCTCCCTGTGGGAGACATCGCTTATCGCTGCGAGGAGGCGGCGGCCGGTCAAGGGTCCCGAGAGCGGATTTTCTGGGAGGTCGAGACCGAAATGCGGGGCACCGCGCGCCGGATGCTGAGCAGCACCGCGTCCGAGCGGCTGCGCCGCGACGGGCTTCCCTTGGCGTGCGTCGAGTGCACGCGGGGCGTCGTGGTGGTACATAGATACACCCTCGTTCCGTTGAACCGGTGCTTGGAGGAGGGGCCAGGGGCGGGTGGTTCAGTGACGTTCCCAGAGCGGCCGCTTTACTCCGCGCTGCAGTTTTTCATGCGATACCTCCAGTTCTTGAGACGACCCAGCGACGGCGACGGGTTGTCTCAATGGACGGTCGACATTCATCGGGACACGGCCGACGGGTTGTATGCTTACACGCTTCGCTTTCAGGTCAGCGATCCGAAGCACAGAGTAGAACCATCGCCGTCACGTACAATCGTCTGCCAAACGGTGCCTGCTGTGCCAGCCCCGTGTGCTGACAGGTCGGCCACCGAAGGCGCTGTACTGGTCATGCCAGCGCGCCCAAAACAGGAGCTCGTCGTGAATGATACAGCTTGGCAAGGCAAGGGATCGATCCTCCCGCCTCCCTGTGTTAAGCCCCCCTCGCCCGCTCCCGCACCCATGCAGGACCCAGCTGCTCTTCCTCCGCTGCCCTCGCTCCGCGACTCCGACGGCTCCGCGGACTCGAGGGGGGAAACGGGCCATTCGTGGTTGGACCTTGACCCTTGCACTGTGCACGCGGCGCCCCTCAAGAAGGTCCGCCGTGGGCGGAGGAGGCAGCTGCGGGGTGCACCGGACGGCGGCGCGAGCCCGCCGAGCTCCAAAAAGGCGCGCCTCGGCGCGGGCGGCGGCCAAAGGCCCCGCGAGGATGACCGGCCCGGCTACGTGCCGCGGCACGCGTACGCCGTCGGCGCCGCGGACGGGTGCCGGGCGGAGGTCGCGGGACGCGACCGCTTTTTCTTCTTCCCGCCGCTTTTTGGAGGCGGCGGCAGCGGGCGCGGGGTGGACGGCCTCGGGCGGTGCCTTGAGGAAGAGGCTTCATTTGACTTGCTGCGCAGTGTCCTGTGCGACAGCCAAGTCCATACACTGGTCGCCGCGTTGCCTCCTTGGAGGCAGCGTAAAGTGACTACTTACTTGGCCCGCCATGGGCAACCGGGTGTCAGTTTGCCTGCGCACGCAACGGTGCAGCTGGCGTACGAAGATTTTGGATTTGGTAGGTTGGCAGTGCTACCGCGTCTTCCCACGTTCCCTTGGCTCGCTGAGCTTGACAATGAACAAACTGACATGGACCGAGACGCGCGCCAGCTAGCTCGTGTAGTTGCTGGCATCAACGCAATGCTCCCTCACACGTTGCCGTTGCTGGTTGGCGTCATGTTTACTGATTCCGACCCGCCACCTGCACATGTTCCCGTTTTCACTCGTTCTGAGCAACACTATCCCACGCTCCACGGAATAGTGGTCGCGAACGATCGGCTTTCCGCGCTACAGCTGTGCGAACGTATTTGGAGTGCGGCCTCTGCACAAGCGCCTTGTGTTATCGATGCGCCTGTTGACGTGGTGCTACCGTTCATCTGCGTTGTTATCGTTAAGACCGTACAGGTCTCCGACTCGACCGAAAACATGTTGTGCTGGAGATGCGCAGTGGTCGACGGAGACGGCACCTATTTAGGGGCATGCGACGACATCTGTGTCCTCCCGCTCTGTGGAAGTGTCACCTTATCTCGTCTCCTCGTGTGTTTGCACCTCCCAGCGATGAATGATCTGCGCTGTCTGGTTCTCAAGGATCGAACCGCAATAGACGTGGCTGAAGACAGTGACGGAGCCGTGCCTCTGTATACCCTTCCGTGTCTCTGCCGCTTCTTCCCAGCGCCTCTCTCGCTGCTTCGGTCCGTAAACCGGGACGACATGGTAACGATATCTTACTCAGCCGCTCGGTCTTTGCGCAAAACTGTCATGTCCGTATCGTCACCGTGCGCCACTGTGCACGTTACGCTTGTAGCTGACTTGTTCCAGGCATGCTACGATCGGCCCCTAGCCCTTCTACTTGGCACCGCTCTTTGCAGCGGCACGTTGCTCGCCGAGTGAGCATTTCAGTGTGTCCTTCGAGAAACGCTTACCTATATTCCTCTTTCCTTTGCAAACCGAATTGTAGGGAGAACACCGTGCGGGTTCAAATCGCTGGCGTAGATATTCAAAGCCGCCGCTCTACCGAAACCGCGGCGTCTGTGCGTGCATCTGTACGAAACCTTGTTTGCGCTTTGGTACAAAGAAGAAGCAAGGACGACACTCTGTCTTCTGGCTTTCTGCGAAAGTGAAGTAGAGGATCAACACAAAACACAATCAGTTCCCAAAAGAAACAAAGACGGCACAGACAATTGAAACCGGGAGTGCGAAAGAGGCGGCGGCCTCTTGGGCGGGTGTTGTGCGTGGAGAGAAAGGGCGCCGAATGCCATGCACGACGTGCGGGGAGATGTGAGTACGTTGAAGGCGGAAGTTGACCAGCTGTCGGGGGCGTTGGCGGACGTGGTGTCGACGCTGAACATGATCGTAGACCAGCAGCAGCATCAACTGCACTCGACGGGTTGCTTCCCTCGAACGCCGTCTGGGGCGCGGTACGAGAGCCGGAAAATGAGGTACCTTTCCGACCCGTCGGATTCCCCGTGCTGCGACCCTGCCAGCACCGAGGCGTGCATCGCCATCCAGCGTGCAATCACCGCTCTGCGAAGACAGCCTCCAGTGCCGCTCGACCCACCGTCCACTCAATACTCGCTCGGTCGTCACCCCACAGACACCAAGCACCGCCTCAGCACCGGTCGCGGCAACGCTCCGCCCCCGCACCCAAAGAACTTCTACTGACTTCGTACTACGCCCGGTTTTGGAGGTGCCTCGACGTAGGTCAAGCAAAATACCGACACCGCGACCATGACAAGAGTTTCTGTCGTCTGACGAGAGCTTCTGTCGTGTGAAGGACACGACCCCCGGATCTTTCCTGAAATTGAGTTCGCTGCTCTTTCGCTGTGTGCAAACAAATGCCTGTTCGTGTGAAAGACTCGCGGGCGTGCAGTTCGAAAAGAATCCTCATGCTGCTGGCGTCTACCCTGTGTTCAATGATAAAGCGCACGTGCGATGCGAGGCCGCGATGCGGAGGTTGGACGCAAGCACAAGAACCCTTTTGGATCTTGTACTTCGAACGCTTCCAAAGAACGCAGCGAACACTCACGAACCCGTCGCACTTGCCGACGCGAACCCTTGTTGGGATGCTGCATCAGAAAGGTAGCATCCGATCCAGATGTAACTGCAGGCGTCGACGGGCGTTCATGCGCGCCTGTCAACACCACATTTGCCATCAAGCTGTTGTACGTGTTTCTTTTTGGTGTTAAATTATATTTCTCCATGTTTTTGCTTCTCATGTATGTTTTCGCTTCGCTCGATGAGCTGTGCCCATTGTCCCCCTCCCTTTGAACTGTCGCGAAGATGTCGCGTGGTACTAGATCTGGAAGGCTCTTGTTGACGCCTAAGCTTGGCTGTCCTCCCCTGGATCCCTTTGCAAAAGTCTCTCAGGATTGTCTGTGGACTCGAAGCCTCGTGCCGATGCCTTGCGCTGTGCGTTGCCCACATGCCTGCATGAGCTTCAACGATTTGTGTAGTGTAGTACTATACGATCCTGTAGTATTCCTATACGTACTTCGCTAGCAGTGCATTGCTCAGGGTAGTCGAAGAAAGGCTGACAATGAGATGCAACAAATTTACTACTTTGCTAGATGAAAAAGACACGCTTGGATACTGAAAAATATTCCGGTCAGCTTGTGTGGTGGAGGAACATACAAAGGTGCATGCATGACGAAGACGTGAACGACAGCGACATCGACACGAGCGAACATACTGGCAGCAAATGGAAGGTGGCAGTGTGGCTCACCTTCTTTCTCTTCGTAGGCGGATTTGTGACTTCGGGGAGCATATTGGTCGCATCAGTTGTTCGAGTGTCCAAAGGTTGCTCGGAAGTCACCTGCGAGCCTCCGATTAATGTAACGCTATTGGAGAGCACCAACGACACGTGTGTTGGACTGCCGTCAGACGTGAACGTGCAAGGTGGTATTGCTACTGTTAGCGTACAAGTTGATGGGAGGCCCCTCCTGGTGTGGGATGACGTTAGGTGTACATCGCTTGAAGACGACGTATTTACGGCGCACCGTCCTCAAAGCGGGCACAGCGTGCAGGGATGCAGTACGACCATGACCGGCGCCTGGCCACTCATGACCTTGGCGAGCTACAACACGCAAGGGAATAATGCAGTTGCGATGCTGCAAGCTAGGGCTAGCGTGGAAAGGGGCTGGAATTCCGAGTACCCAAGCCCGTTTACCTGCTGGTCGTGCAGCGCGCAGTCTCTGTTGGACGACGGCACCCGTGCCGACACCACCAGCTGCCAGGATCCCGTTGTCGTGCTAAACAAGAAGACGAGTTTGATCACCGTTCGTCTCGCGGTAGGCGTCACTCTTCTTGCTGCAAGCGCTCTGCTGCTGACCGTTGTTGTGTGCAATGCGAGCACATTCACGACCAAGACTAGCACAGCGCTCAAGCGGTGGATCCTGCGCCACATTTCTCCAAAGACGAGGGCAACGGTGTATTCGGACAACAAGCGGCCCGTTGACGATATTGAGGCTATTCCCCCTCGGCCACCAACCGCTGCCATCATAGCAAATACAAAGGTCCCCCGCCTGCCTCTCGTCTGCGTCACAACCGAAAGCACGAACCACAAGACCCCGTCCGGAGTTGGTACAATAAACAAGAACTGTCTGACGCCAAGCCCGAGAGACACTAGAGACGTGTCTTTTCAACAATCTCAAACATTCGTGAAAACCCCGTCGCCAACTAGCAAGCAGACTGTTGTTGACAACATCGCTGATTCAGCAAAAGGTTCGCCAAAAGAGAGAACGCAAGGCAAAGTAAAGCGGAGCGTCGTTCTGATTGCAGACGAAGGCAACGGGCGCAAAGACGTCGTTGCGCCTTCTCCTTCTTCACGGACGAGCAACAGCATGTCGCCAAAGGACCCAGTGGCGAAGGGTTCTTTGAAGAAGTGGCAAGCGAGAAGAAGCCACAAGTCAACCTCCGAAGTAGCTTCTGGCGTGGCTACGAGCCGCAGCGAGGGATCGGTGAAGACGGCGGCCTCCTCCTTCACTTGCAACTTGTCAGCGCAAAGCAGCGCCCCACCGAGCAACCGGACGCACAGCGCCTCGACAAGATCGTCTCACTCTCGGACGTCGTCTGGTGTTAAGCGGTGACACCTGCGCTCAGTTAGCTGACATCACCATCAAGCGCGAAGCCCAGCGGCCGGTAGTTGGCGTCTCGACTCAGCGTAAGCGTCCGGTAGTCGAGTCAGTGCAATGCGGTTCCAGGCCGATGGGTTATCCCTCAAGAGTGATAAGTTTCTGTTAGCTTTCTGTCGCATGTGTGCTGCCGACTTTTCCAAGTAGGCAGCGCGCGTGTGCATTCCTTCTGTTTTACCAACATGTGATGTGTGAGAAAACCGAACGCCCGAGTAGGATCTTCTGATCGTGATCATCAGCCACCTGAGACGTCCAGGATTTGGGGTTTGGGTTAAGTGCGGTCAACGAAAGGCTCTAGTTTCCTGTTCTTCTTGTTCCTACTCTCGCGTACGCTTTCTCGGTAACACAACATGGACAGTGTCATGCGAATCTCCCCCCTGCAAGAGCTGGATTAGTGATCCTCTTTTACCTTCCCGTTTCAGTGCTTTCAGTTTTGTTGTGTCGTTACAATGCTTCGTTCCCCTGGGTGAGCGCGGGACGGTCCTTGCTTTTTATGCATCCGTTTGCAAGCTGACCCGGTCGGAAAACACATACAAGGCCGGCTCGTCCCCCCTAATAGACTGTGGTATACGCAATACTCAGCAGCAAACGATCCTAGGCAGCTCCAAGCGATAGGAATGGAGCGTGATGCACTGTCATACACCGGCTGACAATGTATTGCAGTTCCAGGGGTGCACCGGCTTACATGCAGCGCTATACTTCTGGCGCTATACTTCTGCGCAGCCGTGCTGAGGCGTGCCCACCTTTTTTTTGAAGGGCAACAAAACGAAGCGCCTGTCTTTTTTGAAGATATCGTCTTCCACCGTGGGAATCCTGCTATGGGTTGTTTGATTCGCTTCGCCGCTCTTTTCCTTTCCTCTGCTGCCAATAGGAGACACTTGGCTTCCTGCAATGCAGCTACAGCAGGAAAGTCCCGTTTTTTTTACCAGCTGAACAGGCAGTACCAAGCTGCCCCCCGCCGACTGCTTTGAAAATGCGCGTTCATTCCGAGAACTAGCGAAGGACGTCTTAGCATTGTGGAGGCGCCGTGATATTAACCGGCGCAAACGCAGTGAGATGGCGACCATTCTTGCTGACTTGCTGACCCGCTCCGTGTCGTGGTGCCTGATGCCAACGCGTCCATTCCTGAGAACAAGCGCGCTTGCTATTTTCAGAGTGTGACGGTTCAGTGTGCTTAGACACACCACCTGCCAAATGGTGATACAAATGTGAGCACAAGCAAGGGTCCGCATGCATTTAGCACGTGTGTGTGTGTTCGATAATACACACGATTTAGACGACATGGCAGTATTCACAGGAAAGGGAGAGCGCCCCGCTATCCAAAAACAAAGAAAGCTATCAGCCCAGTACATGTGTACATGTCCTCACCAAGCAAACAAAATGAAAGAATGCAGTCTGCGGTTGAGAAACGTTCTGAGAAACGTTCTCCCAGTGCGGAAACGGCGACTCTGTATCGACGAAGACTAGCACAATTGCGGGCCCCGCCGTCGGTACATGTCAACGAGAAGTCCTTTCCAGCAGGGCTGAACCCACTCTCCTCGAATGGCAGCCCAGGTGGTAGGCAGCCCCCGGACGGGAAGTCACCACTGATGAGCAGCCGCGCGAATCGAAGCGTCGGTTGTGTTGTTGGCAAAGCCGCTGTGCGCAGTTACGTCGTCTCTCCCTTGACGCGGTGGCAGAAAATGGCCGTCGCCAACGCGCTGCGATATTTGCGGAGGCACCACGGTTTGACACAGAGCGTCACGACAGCTTCGCTCGCTCGTATTTTGGAACAGGAAGCAGAGAGTGACCCACAAGACAGAACGCAACAGCAGACGGCTGACATGCCAGCAGCGCCGACGGCATCGACCGAAGAAACAAAACAAGCAGTTCGAGCTCTGACGGCAGTTGGACTAGCTCATGTGGCCAACGTTGATAGCGAAGTGATCCGGATGATAGGGGATCTTATGGACGGCTTGTCTGACGAAGAGAGCAAGTTGGAGAAGAACATGATCTTCTGGGCGCTCCAACTAGCGGTGGTATCGCCTTCGGCGCTCAAAGACAGCAGTCTACCACACTTGTACGCGTCGCTCTTTGACTTGAAGCCGTCCGACTTTGAGGCAGTTTCGACAATGGGGCCCGCTGGTATTTACCCAGGCGACCCATGTGAACACGAGCCCGGCAAAGACGAGTCCGCACAGAAGGTTTCACACCAATACCAGACAAACGTTTCTGACGAAGAAGTGCTGATATCATCGGTACAAAACATGCGTGCTCATTTGGCGTCGAGCATGTCGAGCGGAGTAGGCCTGCCTGCATGGAAAAGCTCTGTTGAGGACACGTTATCGGCCTTTGCCTTCGAGACAGCATCATCTCGGCTCAGTCTGACTGCAGAGACTGAAAGGAATGCCGAAATGCCTGTAGCCATCGGACTCCACCTCAACACGAATAGCTCTCTTCATAAGGTCGTAGCAGACATTGCAGGCATGAGTGCAAGAGACGTACGCAGTCTTGTCCGAGGCATTTTCGCGAGCCTTACTTTTCACAGCAGAACGGTGTTCGTGATACCCGTTTACTCAGCCTTGTTCAGCGCCCTACGTAGGAACAAATTGTTGGAATGGTTTTGCGACAGCGAGGGAGCCGATCCGGCGGCATACGGGGTATCTACCCTCGTGTTCTCGATGGAAACAGTGCCGGGCGACGACAGCAAAAAAGGTGGTGTGCCGACATTGCTGGGAGAACTACGAAGGGTCACAGACACAATCAACAAGCGGGTGCCCGGCAGCAGAACGCCGATTGTTATGCTGTGCTTGGATCCAAAGAGGAACCCGACGCGCCACTTGCCCTTTTCTGCCCGCTGGGGGGGAGTCAGAGTCCCTGGCAAGCGGACGGCAAGTGAGACGTTTACGTTGAAGTGTCACGATGTGGCAGTGCAGAGTCCTGCAGCCAGGGTTGTAAGCCTTCCGCGCGATGCATTGCGAGCGTTGCGAGAAGAGCAGACCGCCTGTGTACGTGCCAGCGAGTTGTTAGCTGACAGAAGGCGACATCTTCTACCGCAGCTCCAAGGCAAGAGCGCTGTTGCAGGTGACACCGGTATCACACAGTGCTGTTCTGCCCTCGAAGCTAAAGCAGCGCACCTTGACACTGGCAGCAGCGTCGCATCGATGTACACAGAGCCACTGACGTCGCGTATGCTACCGCTATTCCGAAGTGGAGACTTGCAGCGTATTCTTCATATTGTTCTCAGTACGCGAGATGGAAGCCTTGCTGACACGGAAGCGATCTTGTTCTCATTTTCGTGCCTGCTCTGCGTTTTGCCACCTCGAGCACTCAACGAGCGGTGGCTCGATGTGTTGGAGGCTATCGTTTCCCTGTATGCAAACCTGTCGCCCCTCCGCCCGGAGGTTGCGGAGCTACTACGCAGCAAAACCTTCAAGGACGCAGAGCAAGAGGGAGAATTTGTGATATCCGCGCAATTTTTCAAAGTTCTCGACGAGCTGCTGTTGTACCGCGACGCGATAGCAGACGACCAGCACCACGAAGAAACAGCACCCAGTATGGGTAGGTCGCAGAGCACCGGCCGGCCAAAGCGGCAAGGCAACGTCTCGTGCGCTTTCAGCGAAGTGCTTACTGCTCGCGCACAGCTCCTTGTGCGGCCGACAGGCGAATCGATACCCGATAGTTTTGCACAGTTACGCCAGTCGTTCCTTGAAAAAGAGGACGACGCTGTGTCTGACAATGATACAACGCGTGCAGCATCTCCGGGATTGGTCCCTGTCGCCACTACTCAGCGAAACGTTTCAACACTAAAAGGCTGTTTGCTTGCGTCGTGTCCTATAATCGTCGAAGGTGCTACTGGACTGGGGAAAACTGCGAGCGTGTACGAGGCGTGCAGGCAAGTGGGGATCCCTAGTTCAAAGGTGATTCGCTTCAATTTGTCGGCAGGCGTCGACGTTGAGGATATCCTCGGTAGATTATCCCTTACCCTGAATGGCGTCGGTCTGACTCCTTTCACGCTCGCTTTCACTCAAGGCTGCGTCTTGATCCTGGACGAGTGCAACTTGGCCCAAGAGTCGATCTTGTGTCTGGTAGAAGGCAGCATCGATACGGGCCAGCTGCTGGTCGGGAACAAGAGGTTGCGCAGGCACCCGGACTTCAAGCTTATCGTGACCCAGAATCCTCAGTCAGGGATGTTTTCGGGCAAGCGCGAGAGTCTGTCGCCAGCCTTCGTTTCCAGGTTCCGGGCTGTGCATCTCGAGCCTTTGCAGAGGCACGAAATGATTGCGATTGTGGCTTCTCGGCTGCAGCGACACAACCCTTCCGACTGCACGGATCTCGCAACGAGGCTCGTAGAGCTGCATTTCTCTTTTTGCGAGAAGCTCAACCAGAACGGTGACCCGCTGTCGGTCCTCACAATCCGCGATTTGCTCTTTCTTTGCGACACAGCGCCGGCGAACATCTCAGTTCGCGCGTGGGTTCTTTACAGCGGCCGCGCTACCACACCATCGTTGCAGAGGCTGGTGTGGCCTGTCATCTGCGACAAGCTGCAAACGTTGGGGATGCCCAAATTCAGAAAACCGTCGCGTGACGGGAGGGACAAAGTGGGCCGGTCCAACAGCGCAACAACCCTGCTAGACCCTGTTGATTTGTTACCTGACCTACCCCCTTGGTTCCCAGCTGAAGGGGAGCTGGCCAAAGGTGGGTGCGTCGTGACCAGCAGGGTCTTACTTCTGTGGAAAACCTTGTGGGCGGCGAAGCAGGTCAATCGGCCTGTGATGATACTCGGCCCACACGGCAGCGGGAAGTCTGTTGCTGTTCTTTCTTTTTGCCACTACTTTGCCTCAGTGCAGGCCCGTGACGGGAAGAAACGTCAGCTGTGTACCGTTCACGTGACCGAGAACACGAACTCGGCCAATTTTGTCGGACAATACCTACCCGCCCCGAGGGAACAGGCAAGAAGCGACGAACCTCCACACAAAAAGACATTCGTCAACTGGGTGGACGGCCCGGTGACGTTGGCCATGCGAGAGGGCTCTAATTTGGTGTTGGACGACTTGTTTGCTGCGTCGGCAGTCGTTGTGGAGAGGCTGAACTCGGTGTTAGAGGCGGACGCGGAGATGCTGCTGTCCGAAAAAGAGGGAGCCGAGCGCCTTACAGCAGTCGGCAACGGGTTTTCAGTCTTCGCCACCGGCACGCTCGAAATGGCGAGCAACTGCTCGCCCGCTCTGGCGAACCGTTTTGTGCTGGTCCGTATGGAAGCTCCGCAGATGGAGAACGTTTGCGACGAGCTTGCGGATTTGACGAAGGCTTTAAAACCGAAGTTCACACCCTCGGAAGTAGTTGAAACTGTGAACTTTTTAAAGGTTCTCTGCAAAGAGAGAGCAGACCTGCGGAAGGTGATTCGTGTCCTGCAGGCCTCGTCGTCTGTTGCCGGGGTTCAGGAGTGCATTGTGATGCTTTTCGCGCCACCAAACGCATCGTGGTTTGGGGCTTTATCGGCACCCACACTTCCGCCATCGTTGTACGCGCTGAGCCGAACCGTCAGCTTTTGCTTAAAGAGCAAGATGCCTGTATTGATACTCGACTCGGACGGCGAATGGGATTTTCCCGACAGACTGTATCCTCAGAATGGCGCTACGGACCCCATGACGTGCTACCGCATCGCGTGCACGCCTTCGTCGTTGGTACAGGAGTGGTGGTGCGTGTCGCTACCAAAGGAGCGGGGCGAGGTACACACAGTTGCAGGACCGTTGAAACGTGCCTTTGAGGAAGGGAGACCGGTGTTTTTGGAAGACCTTGAACATCTCCCAGCCTCTGAACTAGCCGACCTTGCGACGGTTCTTGATAGCTTTACGTGGGAAGGGGTCCATGCAAGCCCAGGCTTTGGAGTCGTGGCGGCTGGTGATGTTGACGCCGTGCGGAAGCTAGTGCCTCATCGCCTACGACACATGTTTCACGAAGTGTTGGCTCCGTTTCCAGTCGAAAAGGACTTTGCCTTCTATCTCTCAAATGCGTCGCATCCGCCCGCAACGAGCAGCCACTCGCCGGCCATTGCTGCCGCAGCTGCGAAGCTGGCGCAAACGGAGCCCGTATTCATGACAATTCGCCTGTTTAAGATCTCCCTGACTCGTTTGTCGCGATTGCGGTCCGGTAGCTCCTTACAAACCGCGACCCGTGATGATTTTGCACTGTCTGTCGGCAGTTTGTTCGCGAACCACGCCAACGTCACTGGCATTCTCCAGAAGGCCGGCGTCTTGTCTGCAGAGGCTGTGGCTGAATTTGAACAGCCACGGAGCATTTCCCTCGACGAAGCGAGCAACACCCTAATTTTCACAGGGTGGCGCTTCTCGTGCCGCGTGACTCGCGAGCAGAGTGCGCTTGATCCCAAGCGCACGAAGTTGGTGCTGTCTACTTTACCCGAGCCCGCAATTGACGCTTTGACTGCTCTTGCTCTGGCCACAGCCAGCGAAGAAGTCTTCGTGTTAAAGGGACCTCCCAGCTACAAGAGCCACGTCGCCGATGTTTACACCAAAATATCGGGGGTACCGGCATCATCGATTCACTTGTCATGCACAGCAGAGGCCCATGATCTAGTCGGGTCCATGCACCCATTCAGCACTGAAAGCTTCGTGTCGTACGCTGCCGAGCAAAGGGCCCTTTTACAGGACTGGCCCGTGATTGGCGCCGGATCAGAAACTTATTTCGGCCAGCTAAGAGCCAGGGAGACGGAGGTTCATAACTTCTTAGCTGACGAGGAGGCAGGTCCGCGAGGTGACAACCCAGGATCAACCACCGTGTTCTGCGTCAAGGACGGTCCTCTGTTGGCAGCGTTTAAAAGAAAGCTGGGGATTGTTCTTGAGTCTGCGGCTCTTGCTTCCGATAGCTTGTACGCATCGCTGTCGAACGTGTTCAGGAGGCGCGAATTCTGTGCGTCGATGTACCCTGGCAGTGGCTCTTACTTCCCGCTTCCCAGGCGGCCTATCGTCCTTGTGTATACATGCGGACGGAATGCGAAGCTGCCAAAGTGTTTGACACGTTTCGCGACTTCGTTTTTGTGCACGCCATACACGGACGCCCAGGTTGACGACCTGCTTGCATCTCTTGTTCCCTCAGCTTTGTCATCCCCGTCTGACGCTCGGCAATTGGTGATCGCAATGAGAAGATTGTGCCCACATGCTTCGCTTCGCTGGCTCATGCGCTGGATGTCTTTCGTCGTCCACTACCCTTCTTCTACGGATCAGGTTAGTTGCAGACAACGGATTATGGCAGGCCATGAGATGTTGTTTTCCAGCAATGAGAAAGACGAGGCCCACAGAATAGAAACTGTACGGGCGCTGGGGCCGCAGTGGGCACCTGGAGCCACGGCGATGCCTCGGCCGCAAGCTGAGGCGCCGGAAGGTGCGTCGCATGGCAGTGAATTCATGCTATGGCTGATGCGAAGTCTGTGGCATGTGAGTTTGTATCTACAGCACGCAAGTCACAGCATCACGAGCCTGCTGCCCGATGGATGCGTATTGTCGCAATCACTCGCTGGGAATATGGCGCGTGTGTTGGCGGCTGCCACGTTGTCGATTCCTCTGTTGTTAGAAGGACCGCCGGGAATAGGCAAGGGATACGTTATTCAGCAGACCGCCCGCATCCTCGGCTGCACTTTCCGCAGGGTTCAAATGTCAGGCGGTGTTACTGTCGACCAGCTCTTCGGAACAACACTTCCGGTAGTGCGCGATGGCAAGCGGGTATTTGAGTTCCGCAAAGGAGTCCTCACTTCAGCTATGGATCTGGAAGGTACGGTGTGGATACTTCTGGATGAGTTCAACCTCGCTCCGTACGATGTTCAGCAAGCTCTGATCCCCTACCTCAGTGCGCCTGCTGCAGCGAATCTCCAAAACAAAAGCAACCTTCGCTTCTTCGCAGCTGTGAATCCGGTGAGTACAGGAGGTGGAAGGGCTCACATACCAGCGAGTTTGCAGGACTACTTTGTATCGGTTTCGCTCTCGGATTTGAGTGACAGCGAAGTGAACATGGTGGGCTACGAGAAGCTCAAAGTAGTCAGTTTGCCGGAGCAATACATGCACGAGGTTCTGGCTGCTCACAAGGCGGTGCTCGATTTGTACCGTAAGCAAGCTATTGGCGATGGCGATGACCCCGTCAACGTCAGAACCTTGGAGAAGGTAGCGCTACTGTTAGAGGCAAAGGTTCAGCACTCGAAAATCGTTCGGTTTGACGAAGCTGAACGACACGGCGACGACAGTCTTCGCAGCAATAAAGACGCAAATGTAGCTTTGTACGTGCTCCGAGTGCTGGACGTCGTGTACCGCTGGCGATTTACCTCTGATACGGATCGCGAAAAGGTGGAGGCTGCCATCACAAATAAGACACCAACTTTGCAGCAGGATGCTACGACGCTGAATTCAAGCCCTCGGTCAGCAACCCGCATCACAGTCAAAGACGACATGGTCTACTTTGACGATGTAGGTGTACGCAGGGGCGGAAATCCGTCCATTACGCAATACACGTCGTATTCTCGTGAAGTGATAAACCGACTGCGAGCACTGGCTGTTGCCAGTAGCTCGTCGCTTGCTGTGCTAGTTGAAGGACCAACCGCAGCGGGTAAGACGGCATTGGTGCACGAATTTGCGCGTCTTGCCGCAAGGCGACTTGTCATATTAACCATGGCGCCCAACACCGATGGCGGCGATTTGAAAGGCTCTTGGCTGCCGTATGCTTTTGACCGGAGAGACAACACCGAACTGGTCAAAGAGATTTTGCAACTTGCTGCAAATGTCCATTCCCCAAAGGTCATGCGAGCTTTGGGACCTGTGGTGAGGGGGTTGGCATCTGCAGTGCGCAGTACTGGTTGGCGTATTGTGGACACTAGGTTATTGGCAGAGCTATGTAGTATAATTGCTGTTACGGATGTGGCAAAGAGGGAAGAAGCGTACCGCTTGAAGAACTTGGCCAACTTGATGTCTGATGCGAGCGAAGCGATAGTCTTTCGCTTCGAGCCTTCTCAATTGGTGCGTGCCATCCGCAACGGCGACTGGGTGCTCCTCGACAACGTTGACTGGGCTCCGCAGGCGACGATCGAGCAGCTGAATTCTTTGCTCGAAGCCGACGCTTCTCTACAGCTTTACGAGATATCCGGCTCAGAGCCTGTTTTAACAAAGGGAAAAGGCATCCACGCAGATTTTAGACTCTTTTTGACTGCCAACCCGAAGCGCGGCCATGCCGCTCGGCTGTCGCAGGCTTTGTTGAACCGAGTCGTTCGGCTAGTTGTACATGAACTGAGCGAAACAGATTTTGTTTTGCATAGAGACAAGAGTACGTTTTCGCTCAACGGAGCCACACTCGAAGCAGTGCCAGGGGCCTCCGTGTCAACCCGAAAGTCCGGATCTGCATCGGAAGCTAAAAACATAAGTGATAGACGCGGCTTGGAAAGCTCGGCAGTATACGAAAGAGACAGCGAGCTTGTTGTTGGAGCAGTAGTGGCGGAGCACACGACGCTGATGAGGCTCGCGTTAAGCTTTCATCGATTCGCAAGAGAGCAAGCGGCATTGCCTGGAATGACATATGCCTTGTCGCCGCGGGCTTTGATTCGGTCTCTGGCAACGTGGGAGGAGAAGCTGTACTCGGTCTCTGAACTTTGCGCTGCTTTGCTAATTGATCACTTGCCGGTACTTTCTGCAGCGTCGATGGGTGCTGTTGCAAATGTTGCCAAGATTGATGCTAAGCTGTCCCAATACCTACGCGACGCCCTCTACTCGTTGGGCATGCCGCGTTTGTACACTTTAACCGCAAGTCGCACGGAAAAGCCTGGCCAGAAAGCACTGTTCAAAGACAAAGACCAACCAGATGTAAAAGGGCCGGACTCTGCCGCAGAACGCGAAGAGTCTTTGTCGAAACAACCGAAAAAAAAGCGAGACACGAGCAACAAGGATAACGAAAGGCAGATCTCTAGTGGTGTTGGGGTTTCTGCTGAAATGCGAGTATTGAAAAACTTTGACAAAGCGAAGCTGCTGCACAAAGGGCACTATTCATTAGCTGCGCCTGGGAGTATCATTGGTATTACAGCTGACGATCGCCAAAACGAAGGTTTTCTCGCAACACATGACAGGGCAGGACTCTCTGAGTTCGGACATACACTCGCTTCCACATGGAGAAGTAAAGCTGGCGGTGTGCTGGAAGAGCTCCTTGCCAACCTTGTAGCCCCCACCGCATCTGACAGATTAGGCAATGTTCTGGGGGCATGCGAAGAGATGACCATGCTTCTGCCCCTGTACCCAGGTCGGGACGCCATTGATCTTCTAGTCTTGAAGCTATATACAATGGAAGGGCCCGACGTTGACCGCTTTATGGGATTTCCCAACGTGCCCGTCTTTTCGCCTACAAATAAAGAGGAGTGGTCTGCGTACAAAGCTCAGTTCAGCGGCAAGCGGAACGCGCAGATGTACACAGAAATCAACACTTCGCTGCGAGTAGCCAGTCTTCCTGACAACGGCGTGGAAAAGGTAGAGGCGGAAGCATTGTTTCGAAAGTGGATCAAAGTAATCGGCGTTCTTATCTCTGCAGCGAAGGAGTTCAGCCAGCACATGACGTTGCACCGGGGGCTGAAGGGACTGCCGCATGACGTGATCACCACGTACTCGCAGAGTCACGAAGGCCAGTTTGTTGGATGGGCTGCCCCGAGTAGCGCGTCTCAGTTGAGTGGTAATAGTACCTTTCTCGGCGACGCGACGGACTCGATCACGTTCGAAATAAACGGCGTGTCGAGGGGCATTAGCATGAAGGCGTTGTCAGCGTATCCCGAGGAGGAAGAGGTTCTGCTGCCCCCCTTCACCGGGTTTGAAGTAAAATCGGTCGTTCATCCACCGGCGGTGAAGTGGACTACAGTTCAACTGCACGTGGTGACGTATCTGTACTGGGACGATCCTTTCTTCCACGCCTTCCTGCTGCAGGTGATGAAGGATGCACAAGACGTGAGGAGGAGGCTCTCTCGCATGGCCCTTCGCCTGCTCGACTCAGAGGGGGAAGAACAACGTGAAAACGGCGTCGTAAATCTGAGCAACTACAATGCGTTGACGTTGAATGTGGAGAGCGACGTCAGCCCCTTATTCGCTGAGAGCAGAACGGCCACTGCAGACGAAGAGGCAAAAGATTCATCTGACTACTTCGCAACGATGGACGCCGTTGTTTTCACGGAGTCGAGTCAAACCGACAGGGTTTACACGTCTGTTGGTCTGTTGGAGGCCACGAAGACGTGTTTGAATGCGTTTAAACAAGCTTACCACAGCTACGCGATTGGCACAAGCGCACCTGCGGTGTCTGACGGCAGTCTTGAATGGTCTTGTCTTCGATCCAGCATTCGTCGAAGCGTTAAAGACGTGTCCGCTGCATTGGAACATTTGTTCCCTCCAAATGTTTTCACCCGAAACGAGGCTTCGTCGCACGGAGCGTCTTTGCACATTCCTGGGCTCATCAAAGCACTCTCAACCAACTTCACATACAACAAGGTTTTCAGCTCAAAAAAGGGAGGTGGTAAGCGCAGTTACAGCGTCTGTGTGGCGTTGGATGCCCACGTCTTCGGGGAACAAGAAAAGGCGATGGACCGCGGGCTAGTAGACACACAGCTGTTCCTCGTGTTGCTCGAAGCGTTGGAAGAGCTTGGTATTGCAGCATCAGCTGTGGTGTACGGTGGCTCTGACTTTTGTGTTGCTAAGACGCCCGATGAAAGGGTAAGCGAGGGTCACATGCACGCAGCTATCTCTGCCGCGGTACGATGCGTGAGGGAAGAAAAGGATGATAATATAAAAAGAGCGCGACGTAGAAATAGTGAGGCGGCGGGCTGGCAAGGAGCCTGTCGTTTAGTCAACGAAGGAGTATTGCGACTTGTCGTAGCAGCAGCCTTGCAGAAGTCAAAAGAGAATCCAGATCTCACAAACGAAAATAGCGATGGGGACGGGACGACTGGTTGGGAAGGCGCGTGCAGACTGGCAGTGGAGCAGACAGGGAAGGAGGCTTTTGTTTTTGTAGTGACTGCTGGCCAGACGCCTTGGGTCGACAGCGAGGTAGGACAGGTCCTCTGTGCTGCACAGAACTCAGATCTGAAAGTGGTTGGCGTGGGGAGCTCTCTCGATGTGCACAGCGCGTTTCCCACGGCTGTCTGCGCCATGCATCATTCGCTTCTGGCAAAGGCTCTGCTCCGTGTTGCTGAGAACACCCCCCGGCCTCCCCTGGCATCCGCGGTGGCTGCGGCACCCGAAGATGCGGTCCCCATCGACGAACTGAGGAAGGAAGTCGAAGAGAGAATGGTGGGGGTGCAGCACCACATCAAAGAATTATATACCACGATGAAAGAAGTATTCGGCCGCTGGCAAGGGTTTCGCCATAAGAAATGGTTGGAGTTGGAAAGCCATGTTGAAATGTGTATGGACGCGGAAAGAGAGTTTTTTGTGTCGCCAACGGTGTGTGTGGTTTTCGGTTTGTTCTTGGCTACACTCCCCGAGCTGCACGACACAAATAAAGTAGCGTACAATGCTTTGATAAGTGTCGACTGGCCGTCTTTCGACCCCGAGGTGAATGACTTCGACATTCATTTGCCTGACCGCGCAAGAGAGAACTTTCAATTGATGTCCCGGATGATGGCCCGATGCAGCGAGCTCGCACAGTTGCACGAAAAGTCTGCAAAGCTGGGACCTGGTCCTGCACAACGTGAGCAGATCTTCTTGTCGCGCTTGCATGAAGGTCCAACACACGCCAGAAACCTAGCTTTAGAGCTGAGTGCTACTGGAGATGAAGACAAGGCGACGGCGCATGACTATGAGCTGTTATTCCGGAAGCTATTTTGTGGAGAGAACCCTGCACCACTTGTTGAGTTTTTAGATGTGTTCCAAAACGTGAATCAAAAAGCGGAGACCCCAACGTAGGGAAGGTCAGAAGGGGGAGTTAAACTGCATTCTTTTGACAATTTACAATAGCGGGAAATCAAGGCCAGAGTACCGCAGGAAGGATCGCTGGAGAAGTATCTGATATTCATGCGACTTTGCAGTTTCCTTGGTTGAGATACCGAAAAAATGCAGTTCGACCCCTAGTAGAGGATAAGGGCTTCTGACCTTCTATAAGAAGTCCACTGGTGCGCAGACTATTGGCGCGCACCTGGCAAAGGCAAACAATCGAGCGGATTCAACTGTTATTAGTTTTGACCTTTTCCTGGTGTGAGAAATGTCTGCATTTCCGAGACCTTTCCGACACCCTCTCACCTATCAGCCCCGCTGTGAAAAGTCGCTGAGGGCTGCTGGTAGGCATCATTCACGTCACTTTGCCTTTTTTTCTCGTGCGGTACTTACGGCGGTCAGCCAGTTTCGAAGCCAGCTGAGTGCGAGCTCGAGAGTCCAATTTTCCCGAAGAAAGCTGGAACTCCCTCTGTTACTTGTTTCCATCAAGCCGAACATACTCACCGAAAGCTTCACGGTTGAGTGAATTCCTTGGATCTCTTTAACACAGGCCCACCTGATGCGCGCCGAGACAGTATCTTATCGAGTCTGAGCCTGAAACGGCGAATGCACCGCACCAGCTTTATCCAGGTTCACAAAGGAAAAAGTTTCCGAAAAATGAGCGAGGACACGACACCAGTGATAGTAGGCGTCGGACGCTGCCGGTCGAGGTCGGAGGATGTTACGCCTTTGGAATTGATGGTTCAGTCAGCAAAGAGAGCTTTTGCTGATGCAGGAGTAGAAAGCGCCAAAGTTGATTGTGTGGCAACAGTTCCTTGTTTGTACGAGATGCTGATGCCTGGCATGACACCGCACTACCGGAACATGCCGCGATCAGCGGCTGAAGCGTTGGGGTGTCACGATGCTGTGACTGCTAACAAGCTTTTTACAGTGCATACAATGCGCGGAGGCCAATCGCCTCACTTGCTCATGTCTGCTATTTGCGACATGGTAGCCAAGGGTGAAGTCAAGAGCGCAGTTGTGTTGAGCTCAGAGGCGACAGGCTGTTTCAAAACGAGGGTCAGAAAGTACGGTGAAATGCCCAAAGGAGCTGAACAGGTCTTCGACATGACAGGAAGTAACATTACCCCTCAAAGTCAGGATAAGCACATGCGATGGGGGGACGACCCGGGTGGCAGCCCAGTCGAACTTCACCCACTTCACCGGCACACGACGTACACGCCAGACATGGTAGTTCACGGACTCGCGCCAGCACCCGCCGTCTATTCCCTCTTTGAGCAGGCATACAAGCGGAAGTATTACGCAGACACAACAAGAGAGGACTATCAAAAGAAGATCAGCGACTTTTTGAGCGAGATGTCGCCGGCGACCGAGGACGCGGTTAACCGTGAGTACGCATGGCATTCCTGCCGCAGATCAGCGGAAGAGATTGGGGCGGTGACAGGCAAAAATCGCATGGTTTATTACCCATACACGAAAAGCATGAATTCTTTTCTGGACGTCAATCAAGGCGCATCAATCGTGATCATGAGTGTATCTGAGGCGAAACGACGAGGAATCCCATCTTCTCAGTATATTTACACCCACGCACGATGCGAGTTGACAGAGGTACCGGAAGCCCCCACCACCCGACGAGACTTGTGCGACCTGTCCGCAGTGAAGTGTCTCCGGGAGCTACTCGAGGGTCAGCTTGGGAAGCCACTTTCAGCCTGTAAGTATTTTGACATTTACAGCTGCTTCCCTTCTGCCATCCGAATAGTTAGCCGCCATCTTGGTATCGATTCGTCAAGCGGTGCCGCGCTGACGCTGACGGGAGGCATGCCATTCTACGGCGGCGCGGGAAATTCTTACGTGATGCACTCCATTTGCGCGGCAGTAGAAAAGGTACGGCAAGACCCGTCTTCTCTGTGTCTAGTTACAGGAAACGGTGGCTACCTTTCGAAGCACACTGCAGCCGTGTACAGCACAGCGCCATGCGCCTGGAAAATGTGCGACCTGAAGGCCGACCAAGCACGCGTGTCCGGAACTGCGAACACCGTCACCATCGATAAAAGGCCCAACGGAGACGGCGTTCTCGAAGTCTGGACTGCCGAGTATCGGGCAGGCAAACCTGTGAGAGTAATGGGTGTCGGCACCATGAATGCCACAGGGAATCGCTTCGTGGCTCAGACCACGGAGAAAAGCTTAATAGCACAGATTATGGGCAACGACGTGTTTGACCTCCCGGTGACAGTGCAAAGCAGCCGTATCAGGGCCGAATTTAAGTTACGCGAACCGAATTCGGCGCACCTGTAAGGGTATGCGCCAGGGCTTTCGCTCCGTTTTCGGTCTCAGAAAGATTACGTGGTCCACATCAAGGTTCGAGGGGAGAAAACCTTCCTCCTATGCGGCTGGCAAAAGATAGCGTCACTACTGGACTTGGCGCCACTTGGCTGTGCGGCCTTGGCGACTTGTCAGACCGACCGAGTCCCCAGCATGGACCTACCTGTGGGTCACGTGGAAGCAATAAATCAAAACCACAAGTGGTACCGTGTGTGTCCACACGTGGAAAGACACGTGGGGGAAAAAAGTCCGAAAATGATAACCACACGTTCCACACGTGGAGCGTAAGCCCTGGTATGCGCACAATCAACGTGGCTTCAACGACGAAAACGGAGCTCGTTAAAATGCAAGCAAAGCCCTGCCAACGTATTAATGTTGCACATTTCAAGGTCCGACAAGATACCGCTTGTGCGAACGACACACAAAGCGTGTGAACACCGTCGAAAGCTGGGGTATCATTCTTACATGGCTACATTGACGGACATCCTGAGGTCACGACGCTGCTTCAAATATGAGGCGATGCCAAAAAGGGGTGGGTTGTGTGGCATGCGTATGCAAGGGACCTCTAAACCCAGAGAAACGGGGTCGCTCAGAAGAAGGCTTCCGATGGATGAACCCCCATTCGCCTCAGAATACGGGTTGGGATACTTCAGTTCTTTCCCATTTACTCAAGGCTAGACCAGTCTACAACATCCTTCCCCCCTTTTTGGCATCTTACCATATCGCGCAGTGGGCGAGATCTTCGTTGATTGATCGTATATTGTCACCGGAAACCGAGAGACAATGCTTACGGCCGGCCTCTCTCAGTTTCGACTTCCACGCCGACCTTCAAAATGAAATGGAAGAACCTACACGTGAGTCGAGTCTCAGAAGCTGGGCTAAAGCTGAAGATTAAAAAGTGGGTGTCC
This sequence comes from Diplonema papillatum, assembly GCA_030068145.1. NCBI lineage: Eukaryota > Euglenozoa > Diplonemea > Diplonemida > Diplonemidae > Diplonema > Diplonema papillatum. The sequence goes on from JAPJBO010000156.1 coordinate 265,030, forward strand.
CACCTGCTTTTCGGGTGTGCATTTACACGTGTTTCGGTTACAGCACGGGCACAACCTCTTTAGCTCGCTCCAGCTTCTGGACTTCACCTCGTATCGGCACCGTGTATCTGTGTTTACGCTCCTGCAAGGCCTTTCGTTGTTTCACCGAGAGTTGGGGAAAAATTAACCTCCTCCTCATCCCCTCTCTTTTTTGAAAGTTGTAGGATTCCAGGGCAAACGCTGTGACTCGTGTGACAGTGTGGGCTGGCATCGGTGCTGCCAGTGCCCGGGGCTCAGCCCCGGAGAGCCGCGGCAGCCTCATGGGGTCAAGGCTCTCCGGAATCTACTCGAACAACAAAGAAGCCTTCGACTGTTTCCCCCTTCGATCCATTCCCAGGGCCAATTACCCAGCACCATTTTCATACTCTTTTCCCAAAATCCAGCACGATATCCAACCTTTTGCCCGCGAGCTCCGGGTTCCCCAACTTGTGAGGCGGCGGTCGTTGTCCTTGATCTCCTTTGCATACTTCGATTGCTTGAGCTCTTCATGAAAGCGCCGTACGTTCGCGTGTACTCGCCTCTGCTCTTACGAAGCTCTGTGGATTCATCACCGCCAGTGACCGCTGCACCACCCGAGTCCCCTACTCGGGTGAGCTAACGTGCTGGCGTGATCGGCCTCCTTCCACTAATCCCGTACTCTCCCGTACTCTAGACCCAGCATGCGCGGCAGGTGGTCCTGCATCCTATGACAGCGGCACGGCTGTAGGATGTGCTGCTAGCTGGTTGCATTCAAACGATGAATCGAGCTGTCGGTAGTTTTACGGGGGTTTGTACTTTGCAACATTTGACGTCCAATCGCTCACCCAGATTTTCTTTCTGTTTTGTTCGGCAGGGCTTTCTTCAGGTTTTGGGGTTTCTGGCTTCGAAGGAGGCAAAAATCGGGTCATTCCCCAATATGCTATTAAAGTTTGCCAGCTTCCCCATTATGCTATTAAAGCGGTGCTAAAAAATTTCCCCGTCATGCTATCGAACATAGTTCTTTTTTTCTACCGACCAAGATGCGACTCTTCTTAAGAGACGTCCACTGCAAATGAGGTAGAAGAAGAAGAAGAGGACGAAGAGAGCGACTTCGAACCCGGACCTACGACGTGTAAAGAAGACGAAGACAAGCCTGTCGCCGACATGTCTGAGAACACTCAGGCGTATTACAAGTATTGACATGGAAGAAAGAAGCGTGCGGGAAAGAAGGCTCTGGAGCAGGTTGCGAGAGGTTGGGTTTCTGACAAACCGTACCCTGGGACGACCGATAGGCTGGTGACCGTTTGATTCGGCATGAAGTCAAGCAGCACAGGATCAGTGGCTTTCTCGTAGTTCCAGAAACGAAGAAAAAGAAGAAGCTGGAACAGAGCCAGGAAAAGGTGATCCGGGCTCTGTTCCAGCTTTCGCAGGCTGCTTTCACTGAGCCAACAGGGCCGCCAAGAATTCATTGGTGTTTTGGGGCTTCCCCACATTGTTCACGAGGAAGACGCTGACTTTGACGACAACTGTGACAAGCTCAACGTCAAAATCAACACGTTCGACGCAATGAAATCCAGGTCGCTCATCCTAAAACCGCGTCCTAAAATAGCGTAAGTTTTGTTGCTCACTTTTTGCCTCGATTTATCATTTTATGAGCTTTCTTTCACATCTATGCAGTCACCAAAAAATAGGCGATATTTTACACTTTTAAACGGGTGGAAACCCGCCAAAACCCAAAAGAAAAAGTCTTTATTCCACTGCGGTCCCAATTTCTTCACTCCGGCCAGGTCACTTTTCTTCACTCCGGACCCACTTTTCTTCACTCCGGATCCACTTTTCTTCACTGCTAATTTTTTGCATACGAGAGTGAACGAAAAGTGGACAGTGATGAGGAAAAGTCCTTCGATGATGACGTAAAGTAGAAAAGAATGGTGACGAATGCTCAGGACTCGGCTAGGTATCACTTTTTCCGGCGCTTGACCTGACCTCCAATGGCATCGTTTCCGATCTGGATGACAGCCCCTTCACCAACATTAGAAATGTAAAAGAAGCTTTGTGGGGCACCAGATGCCACTGAAGGCCACACCGGGATGCCAGGGGAGGGGGAAACGGGTGGATCAGACAGCGGAACTGCTGTACTTGAGGGCTCTGGGACTTTTGTGGGAGACTTGCCAGCCAGATCAGCAGCAACTGACTCCAGCATGTTGCGGCTCCGGTCCAGGTATTCCTGTGCTGAAGACAGGGAACTCCAGCCGAAAAACCGCATCAGGTCGGAAGGCGACCTTCCTTTGTCAGCAAGCAATGTGGTCAAGAACTGCTGCCAGTGCTTGACGATGTCGAAGAGCATGTCGAAGGTGCTCTGGCGCGTTTTCCTGGCATCTCGATCCCTTCCCGGTACCACGTGTCACTTGAATGTGTGTTACTTTTCTTCACTCCCCGAAAAGTCATTGTCACTGTGGTTTTCTTCACTCCGGCCGTTTTTGAGGACAAAACGGAGTGACTCAATTGGGACCGCAGTGAAATAAAATAAAGGCAATAAATAGCTATTCTATTTTCGAAAGTGAAAAGAAGAAGATTTTTTCCGGCCGCTCAATTTTACATATCTTGAAGAATCTTTCGTAATTATGAATCAAAGTTTGCTAATTTCCCCATTCTGCCATTTAAACATTTCTTTTGGGTTTTGGCGGGTTTCCACCCGTTTTCTACTGTTTCCCACGGCCTCTACCACGATCATGTCCTACCGTTTTGGAAATGGTTTACCGCAAACCCTTGAATTTGCATGCGTGTGTGAATACGGGTTTGCGGGCTAATAGCTTGCTGGTCACGAAATCTTGAGTCCTCCTTGGTTGGACTCAGAGACATGACAGCATGGCCGACGGGGACGAGTTAAACCCGAAGTGCCCGTCCATCATGGCCACCGCAGCGGCATTCCACAACACAATTTGGGCTCATGAAATGATGAACAGCCTCATCTATCAAATTTCCAAATGTGTATCACCGACTGGAGTGAGAGTGCACCTACAGTATGGTTCCCGAGTCTTTCTACCAGAAGCTGTTGCTACAGTGCAGCTGAGAGCTTAGCTTCGGTGCAGCTGTCTTAGTCTGCCCTAACTTCGTCTGGTGTCAGATCACCACCTGAACTGTCAGTTAGAAAGCATCCACCTGCGTTTTTGCAAGAAGAAACTACGACGCACACCACCACGCCACAGCACCACGCCTGCAAGCTCATGCTCAGCAGGCAAAAGGGAGATTTGCCCGTACTGTCACAGCGACGGACAGACTCCGAACAAACCACAATTTACAAGCCTACGACACCACAAACCGTGGTGCAAAACTAAACACCGCAAACCAGGAGCTACGACCAGATAACCAGCCACGATGCCAGAGCGTATTCAGAGTACCTTAACTGCGGAGGACAACAAGCAGTCGCCACTTACGCAAAAAGAAATATTTTTTTTTTAGCCCTTCACCTTCTCTTTCTACTACCCGACCCTCCCACCGCACGTCCTCCTCAACCCAAAGGAAGTAAGAACGCATATTACAGACCGATACGAGCTGCATGGCAATCCCTGCTCAACATGCATGCGCGTGGGGGGCCCAAGACTAAATTCAAAGCGAATTTCTTCTTGGTGTCGGTCGCAACACTTACAAACATGGCTAGCCGTATTTAAGCATACCTACTACCCACATACCACCCGCCTCACAGCCTCAATGGTCAACCGGAGACCCTAAAACACCGAACCTCTAAACCACAATAAACGCTAGAAAGCGAAGTGTCATTATCTTGCTCGAAAATGGACAAAACTACTCACAAAACGTCTTGGCCAGACTACCTGTGCTGTAGTACGACCGCCAGTAGCCCAGTCGCAGGATGGGAAATTAGCAAACTTAATGGCATAATGGGGAAATTAGCAACTTTAAAAGCAAACTTGGGAAATTAGCAAAAGAAACCCCAGAATGGGGAAATTGGCAGCTTTAATAGCGTACCGGTAATGTGGAAATTAGCAATAGCATAATGAGGAATGTCCCGCAAAAGTCACACGTTTGGCCAACAGGCTCTGAGAACGGGGCTCCAAAAAGCGCTTCTCGAACAACAGACATCTCGCCTAGCGTTCAATCATCCTATTCTTCGGAACCATCAAGACGAACTTTCTTGACCATCTCCTCCAGAGTTGCATCGATAGTTCTTTCGGTCTTATCCGCAAAGGTCTGCTGCAAAGAAGAGAGTTCCTCGGTTCTACCGCCATATTTGAACGAGAAACCCTGATCGCATCGATCGACTGCACGAAGGAGTGGTCGAAAGTCCTGCAGATGCAGGGGTAGAATCAACAACAAGCGCCTTCGGAGAGTTGACGTGTGCGTTGTAGACGAAGGCTTGACAAATACACTACCTCCAGAAAAACTTGAAAATATTTGAGCGTAGCAAAGTTTTTGGGTTCAGGGCCAGAAGGCTGCTATCTGCACAACTTTCTTTTTGTATAAGCACCTGCTTTGTAGGAAATACTTGAGGAGGCTGCCGGCTGCAAAACGTCGAAGGAGGTAAATGTGCTGTAGCCCACACGAAACACAGGTAAAATATGGTTTTAGTGGCGGGCGTAAGCGTTCAACAACAAAGACCCACTTTGTAGTTGTTTTGTTTCTGTCCGGCGTAGACCGGCCTACAACGAGCTACATCGAAGGTTTACGGAACGGTGCGTGGGGAGACCACTTCGCCCGTGAAGGCTTCTCCCGCCTGCGAGACACCCAACTCTGTATCTTCCAGATCGCGGAAGCGGGTGATTACAAGCACAGCGAAGTAGAAAACGGCTCTAACCGCCAATTGCTTGGCCACATTGCCCAATGGCATTTCATACCAGTCCAGGGCAACATGAACGATGACACAAAAACTCGGTTTATCACCCGGTCGTCGAACATGGGTCCCGTTCCCATTCCCACTGGGGACGGGTTCTTCAACGAAGTACTCGAAGGCCTATCGCAGTCGCAACCCGAGTCGCCACCTCGCAGACGCCCACGCATGCCAACAGCCAGTCCAACAGCCAGCGGACACGAAGAAGACACGGTCCGACCAGGATGTTGATAAGACATCTCAAGGTAACGCTCAGCCACTGGAATGTTCCCACTGTGGGGCAACCGAAAAACTGAGCGGCGGATCTTTCGCCAACGCACGGGGTGTCGAAATCCACGAGCGCACCTGTGCAAAAAACCCCGCATGCCACCAAAGTACCTAGCCCAGTCCTATCTGGAGCGCTGGCCCGGCGAGCTACGAGGGCACAAACCTTTTCCTTTTCCCCGTCTCTTCTCCATTCTTGCATATCAGGCCTGCATGCCCCATCAAAAGCAAACGAAAAGAAAACAAAAGAGCGTTTTACCACCTTGCGCGGTGTCACGGGATGTTTGGCAGCCGCTACTAAACAGTAGTGCATGCTAATCCATGTGGTTCATGTACTTAAAAGAACTCAATGCCAAACAATCATAACGTGGGCGGCGCCGAAGCTTTACCAGCTTCGGCTGACACCATTTGCGCACTTAACCATGGTTAAGAAGACGACTGAAAGCATAGACACAAAGATAGCTCAAAGCATCTGCAGAATAACAAGAAAAGCCTCTAGGCAAAAACCCATTTTCACATTTCTCCCCCTCTAGCCTCCTTCGAAGTAAGCACAAGGCAGCCCCTCCCGGTGCCATGGCAGTCTACCTCGAAGTTACTGGCAGCGCAGACTTGTCAAATGCACCATAAGAATAAACTCCGATCGTCAGCAAGCAACGGCTCTACCAAAACGTACCAATCAACGCAAGTCGCGATTTCTCCTTCCGTTCCTTCCGCAACCAAGCGTCATGAGAGCCCAGGCCAGGGAGGGACGGCATAGGTGGGCGAGTCGCGACTCCCCAGACTCGCCCCAGACTCGCCCTGGGGCCCTCGAGTGCCAAACTCTGCCGTATTGGATGTTTTCTCTGTGAACGCCTCTCGTCGTAGCCCCCCCAGCCACTAGAGAATGACCGGCTAGTCGAGACTCATCGACACGCTGCTAGAATGGGGATGCAACATATTCTCAGAAACACATGACCATTTTTTGCTGCTTCACCTTCATGTGTGCTTTTTGCGACGAAGCAATGAACACTGAGCTTCTCTTTTGCACGCCAACAGAAGCGCCCTCGTTGTATCTAGATGTATTTTTAGTTTCAGAATTCGACGTCTCTGGGCCTGCAATCGCTCAGCCAGATGAAGGTATTGAAGTTGCCCCCACATACCCTTTGCCGAAGATGCCGTGGACCACCTTATCTTGAACGATCCGATCAAACGCAAGCAGTCTCGCAATCTAAGCTTGAACGATTCATTCAAATGGGCTCAGATGTCTCAAACACAAAGCAGAGAAGGAGCAATGGTTGAGAATCTGACGCTTCTCCACCTCTTCCCACTCATCCGTTTTAGGGACCTTTTTTTCCACCCCCCTTTCAAAGCTTTTGCATCTTCATCGCTGCGATAGCCCCGGGGGTTCTTTGGCCGTAGCAGGGGGATCCCGCCGAGTGGCTCAGCTTTTATCCTAGCGAGGATAAACATGCCGGATGCAGAAGAGGATCTTATCGCCGAAAATCGAAAGACGCACGCTTTAGTATGTATTTTGCACGATAGACGCGCATAGTCCGGAGGTAAAATCCTACCTGTCTCACGGCGGTATAAACCCAGCGCATGTTCCCTGTTAGTGGTAAACAATCCAACCCGTGAACAACCGAACCATAGATAATTATTGTGTTGCAGAATGCGGAAACCATCTGGTTCCAGTCTTTGCACACCACTACCGAGCTACTCCTCCTCCATTTCATGCAACGCAACGAACGCATCGCAGACGTCGGATCTTTTCCTGAAGTTGGGCTTATCGTACAAGTTCACTTCGACTCTGTGGGCAAAAGAAAGCCGAAGTCCGTGTATTCAATTCCTATTTTCGAAACCGACGAAGGAGAAGCCCGTTCCCGAGGTTGTTGTCTCAGCCGAGGTTCGACCATTGAGCAGCGAGAATGACGGTCTCCATAGGTATGCTTTGCCACCTGTCTCTCATCAGCCATGTCATGCTCGATTCTGAGAGCACCTCTTGTGCTCCGGAGTTTCAGACAGCGAGGAAACTGCGGGAGAGGTGCAACGGATGCGCGTGGTGACTTCACCAAACAGGGGAAGACTCGAAGATCAAGGAAACGGTTACGGCCGACGACGGACGGAAGCCAACGGAGTACGATGGTACTTGTATTCTCGGTAGCACAAGCACGCGAGACGTGGGTCTGTGTAGAGAAGGACCCGTATGCTGCGATCGTCTTTGCCGGCGTACGGCACGCGCCACTCAGCCCCGGCTGCGAACGAATGCTCGCGGCCATTCAGAAACCTTCCCAGGGCGGAGGGCTATCGGCGGTTAGGTACCGAAGCTCGCTCGAGTTGCCGATAAACCCCCCGTCAATACCACCCACCGGCCGGGTGATTTTGCTCGTAGTGTTTGCTTCAAGCACGACAGTCGGGGGGCTCCTTACTATGGGAACAACACGGCCCCCCGCGTGTGCGCGTGGTTTTTTTACCCAGGGTCACTGCCGAAGCAGCCGCATCTCGTCCGGAGGCGTCGCCCAACCTGTCATGTAGCTATAAATTCCATGACAGTTCGGCGGTGACGAGACGAGAGCACCGAGTTTTACCGGGCTTAAATCGCTTCCCAGCACTCCAGTGCGCTACGGATTCGCCCCCTTGATCAGACGCTGTGGTTGTTGACTCCCGTAGCGTCCCACCTTGCTCGCTTGTGGTCAGATGGCGCCACTTTGACCAGCAGGGGCGACACCAAATTACGATGCTGCCAGCTCTTGCCAACGTGTGTGTTATTCAGCTGCAACTCAAATTTCGCTCGTGGCACCGATTTTGTAGGTTGGGTCCATCAGTAGACACCACTTCCCTTCGCAGGTACTCGGTTATTGTAGAAGGACAGCGTCTTTCGCGAATGATTGCCCTCGACCCAAACAACATTACCGGCAACGAGTTGAATGAGATGCTGATCAACAAGGTGTACGACCAGAAGGTGGCCATCATGCAACGCGGCCTTCCGACATAGGTTTGCGCACGAATTTGAAAGGCCGCGGTCCAGTTTTGTTCGCTCTTCCTTGGACTTGTTCCTAACAGAGCAAGGTCGTGCTCTGTACTGCACATGCATTTACAGCACGAGTTGTTGCGCGTACAGCAGAACGCGCTCGCTAGTGGAGGGATGTAAAGATTGTTTCCATAGTCCTTCTTTCTCCTTGCTTTGTGGATAGGTTGTCTCCGCATTCATTCTTAAGCCTCGTGCTTCAGCGCACCCTGGAACACCATTGTGTCTCCGTACAATTGTTAACACACTTGTGTTCAAGTTTGATGTTGACGGGTGCTTGTTTGTTCGTCGGGTTAACAACGCTGTCTGTCACGGCTCAGAGGGAAACTATGCAGACAAGCTCACAAACACCGCTTGATCAATGTGCGCTAGGTACAGACCGGCACCCAGGGCAACAGTCAAAGTTCGGGTAACTGTAAAGTTCGGGCGATGCTAAGTTTTGGTGAAGCAAAGTTCGGGCGATGCTAAGTTCGGGTGATGCTCAGTTCCGGAGATGCCAAGTTCAGCGTGTGGTAGTCAATGTGGTAGAAGGTTCGGCCAGTACCCAGGGGGGAGACCCCCCCGACTCCGTTTTCCCTAACAGACCAAAAGTCCCTCCCCGGTGTCAAAATTCCGGGCTTGTTTTGGCAGGGTTCGAACCCGGGCCTCAGGCCTGAAGGGCGACTTCTACAAATTTCGCCAATTTTGGACTTCAACTATTTGACGCCCTTCTCGGGCCTTCGCTTTGTTTTGCTTTTTTTTGCTTTGTTACGTCGGAACGTACTCTGCTCCTCAGGGGTTCCTCGTGCGCCTATTTTCGCATTTGAATCGAAGGTGGGTCACATGCACCTCGTCTGTCTGCTCTGCAGCGGCGTGGATGTCAAGATGTGGGCTTGGGTATCTTGCTGGAGTCCTTATTCCTCTTCTCTGCTTCACCCCAGTGTGTCCACACGGCTCGCTTTTGGGGGGTGTCGCTAAAGGCCGGGAAAAAAAAGCTAGCACCGGTGGACCGCAAAATTTTCTTATCTCCAAATAATACACTTTTCACTACACAAAACTGGCGCGAGTAGAGGCTATTCAAATTGCATATTCGGAGGCCTGTAGTCTCGAATGAAAAGAAGAAACAAAGTACGTGCGCTCGGCTAAAGCCGGCGCGTGGCGAGACTGGAGGCAGCAGTTAAAGTTCGGGGAACAGTAAAGTTCGGGCGAAGCTAAATTCGGGCAATGCTGGTGAAGCTAAGTTCGAGTGATGCTAAGTTCGGGTGCTAAGCGCTCAGGCTGCGCTGGTACTAAAAATAAGTTCGGGCACGAAGCGAAGTTCGGCCAGGGTGGTAAAGTCCGGGTGAAGCCAAGGTCGGTGCTCGTGCCCGGGGGGGGACACCCCCCCCGGACCCCCCCCGACCCACCGAGTGCGGGAAAAGTTTGGCGCTGGTACCCGGGTGGGCGCCCCCCCCGCCGCCCCCCGGCGAAGCAAAAGTTCGGGCGCAGCTAAGTTCTGGTGAAGCTCAGTTCGGACGATAATAAGTTCGAGTGATGCTAACTTCGGGCGAAGCAAAGTTCGGGCGCAGCTGTGTTCGGGAAGCAAATATCGGGTGAAGCTAAGTTCTGGTGAAGCAAAGTTCGGGCGCAGCTGAGTTCGGGGGAAGCAAAGTTCGGGCGAAGTAAAGTTCCAGTGAACCAAAGTTCGGGCGCAGCTGAGTTCGGGTGAAGCAAATCAAAGTGCGGGCGAAGCAAAGTTCGGGTTCTGGTGATGCTGAGTTCAGCGTGTGGTAGCAAATACCCGGGGGGGGGAGACCCCCCGACTCCGTTTCCCGTGGTGCCCAACGCGAGATACTGAGAAACTCCGCGAAAAACGCAAATATCGGGCACATTGGACCCCGAAACGCAACAAACCTCGAAAACAATGTTCGACCGAAAAAGTGTGATGGGCGGGGTTCGAACCCGGGCCTACCGGCCTGAAGGCCGACGCCCGCTCACTCTGCCATCCCCTTGCCTTTTGGCAGGGAAAGAAAAAGCTATCTCTGCACTAGTATCTAGTCCAAAAACAATACACTTTTCGCAACTTAGAAAAGCCGGGTTGGCTCGAATAGAGGCTATTCACGTTGCATGTTCATAGGACCTCCAGTCTCGAATAACGCGAGAAACCTGTCACGAACAGAGGTCTCTTCCCCTCCTGTAAAGAATACACGAATCGAAAATGGCATCAGATGCGCCGGAGGGATATCTGTGGTTCTACCGACAGCACGACGCGTACGGCTGCTTCAGTAATTTTTCTATGCATCACTTTTTCGCAGACGGTCGAAAGTGGACAACGTCAGAGCACTACTTCCAGGCCATGAAGTTCGTAGACTGCCCAAGGAATTTCAGGGACGTCGCTGGCATGCGAACTCCCGGTCAGGCTGCGTCTGCTGGCAGGGATCGGAAGCGTCCGCTGAGATCCGACTGGGAGAGAGTGAAAGAGGATGTCATGTACGCTGCTCTGCGGGCTAAATTTACGCAGAATAAGGACTGCTACGAGGAGCTCATGCAGACGCGCGGCTTAACTCTCGTGGAGCATACAGCTAATGACTCGTACTGGGGCGACGGTGGGGACCCGCACTGGACTCTCACGGGGGCAGCCGCTGGCGAGTGCCTTGGTAAAAACAGACTAGGAACGCTGCTGACCAAACTGCGCATTGAGTTTGAAGCTGACGCCGCTTCAAGTGGAGCGATACCTTCTTCGTCGCCGACTTCATCAACCTCCCTGTGACCCTGTTCCAGCTAGTCCACAGGCTGAGTTCGATTATATAGTCCATGTTTCCAGTTCACACTCTGGCACCAAGATCTGTCTCCCTGCAGTTTCCCCAAACCCGCAACAAACAAGAAATATCGGATTTTTCTGAGGAACAAGAATCTATCCCATTTGTCTTGCTCCTCCTACCTCTCTAGTCGCTTGTCTTGCCTCGTGTCGTATCTTGTCCGTTCTGCTGGTAGTACAGATGCAAGTCGCAGTGGCTCAGACCATCTCGGTTACGACCCAGATGTGAATACAGTGGAACCTTGCTAAATACAGACAGGGTACGGCGGGGTGTACAGGGCAGGAAGTATTTACGAGCTCATGTCCAATAGCGCGCTCGTGCACCCAGGAGCATTCAGTTTGGTATGACATGTCTCTCTCCGAGAATTAAATCAGCTACAAAGCCTCTGGGCCGTCAGAACCGGTCCTACGGCCCTGAAAATGCCGCAGCATTATCTTCGTCTGCAAAACCAGAAAGTATGAAGTAGATCCCGGGGAAAACGTTCGCCAGAAGGGGCTGCAAATGGGCACCTGGTGCGAGCCATCAACGACCTATTTTGCGCCGACTCAGGGGTCTCCTCCTTCCCTGGGAAATGGCGGCAGAGGGTCTGCTCCCTTCGCTATTTTGGCGCGCGGGTTGTATACACCGCCCACGCTTTGCGGCTGGACGAAAGACCGAAAGGATGTTGGGCAAGCTCGAACGATTTGCGCCCGTAACAGTTGGAACGATGCCGTACCTGAGTATCCGCAAGACGTATTATTGGTTCAGTGGGAGCTGAGATTCTCCGTCAAGATGCTAGCCGCCGCCTTAGGGCGGGCTGTTGCCAAAAGGAGGAGAGCCCGCGACACAACTTGTCAACACACGCCTGCCAGACGGTCTCGCCCGTCAGTCAGAACGTCCCCGGCTGCACCATCATCGACGCAATCATCGTCTATGACAGGGCCGCGGCTCGCACCGCGCCTACGACGTAACGACTTACGCCCGCCGTAGTAGTACGGGACAGTAGTGGGCGACCCGATACTCCCGGAGAGATGGTCCCTGTACTCTAACTCGTCTCTCTCTCTCTCTAGACATTTATTGCATCGCTAGGAAGTTTTGTCACGCACTCGGACACCTCTCTTGGCGCCCTTTTGGACGCCAGGCTTGGGGCGGCCTTGGCGGGGGCTTTCTCGCGGTCGCGCAGTTTTTCAGCCCAGGCAGCAGCGACACAACCATCCGTTTCGAAAATCAAGCTTATTACGGCCGTCCACTGCAGTTCATCGTCCGACGACCATGGTGAGAGCAATTCTCCTTCTTGCGCTCGTTTCAGCCATTTTTTCTTGGCATTTTGTGAAGTGCCCATAAATAAGTTTTCACCCCATAAGGTTATTGCACTGATCCCCCAAATTGAAAAATTTGCCACTCGTGGATTCAATTGCCAAGCTGGTATGCAATAAAACTACCGTATTGCCTCGCGAATGGTGGAAGAAGCCACTCTCGATTCAAGAATTTCGTCGGCGGCGGAAGGACTTGCCATCATAGAAGAAGACAGAGACGTGCACTCCGCGGCGGGCAGAGGTGCTCGGCACGAAACAGGTAAATCTGGGTTTAGTGGCGGGCGTAAGCGTTCTACTACTGGAGATGCCGAACTCACCACAACAAATACAGCCGCGACCAGGCACAGATGCTACATTTTCAACTACACCATCGGCACCCCTAGAGGTATGTTAAATCTCAGCTCGATGAACGATTGCAGCAAGAAAGAGCAGGCAGGCAGCATTGTAAACACAAACGTGATTTCTGTGACGACAGGCACTTGCACCTGAATACGATTTCCTCTGATATTTGCAGTCATTTCCCATCACAGCCGAAGCGAATGAATGCGCAAGCACCATCAGTGGTGCGACCCGTTGGAGGCTTGAAGCCACCGCAAGAAGCCGAACCGCCGGTCGAAGACGTGTGCCTGAATTCCAACGGCTCTAGCCCAGATGACGACAAGACTAGTTCGCGCTCGCCTCTCGACTCGCGTCTGCGACGCCAAGGAGGAGGAGACCAGCGCTGCTCACCGGCTACAGCTTCCATAATTGCAGCTTCCCAGGTATATCCAGCTCTTGATGCGTTGTGACAGCAGAAGTAAACCTTGATTCCGATGCACGAAACCAGTAGTGGCAGCTTGGTAGTAGTGAAAGGCGCGCGCCCGCGCAGCTTTTTGAGGTCTGTAGTGAGTGAATATGATCGGTAGCCAAGCTTCTCCCAAACACACTGCCAGCGTCTTTCGTGTTTACAATTAAGTAGTTACCGGTATTACGAAAAAGAGCAATCCACCCCCAATTCTGGCGGTTCTCAGGCGTTTGGAAGAAGTCCGCATCGGCCGGGTGTGGCCCGGGGTGGAACCTTCGGCCACGGTGTGGAAAGGACGAGGCGCCCGATTTTCTGAACAAGGGGTTGGCTGCCGCTAAGACGATGAGGCGGGCTCCCCTACCCTACTACTGCCGGATCGCGAGGCGGATGAAGGATGCGCGTGGGTACTCGGGGCCCTGTCGCGGAAGTGGCTCATGCGACACACGCTCTCCCTTATTCCAAATACCTGGACCTGCCTGTATCACTTAAATAAAAAGTCTTAATTTAAGCGCGAATCTTGCGGCGTCCCGGGGTGAATATAAATCCTTTGTCCTGATGTCCTTTTGTCCCTCCTTCGCATCAGCCCTTCGTGTACCGGTCGGAGCCACACCGGGAGCCTGGCGGAGGGTACCGACCGTGTGAAGGGCTAGTCGCGAGGTTACTTTGAGTTTTACTTACCATCTTACACTGCGGTATTGAAACGAAGTGCAGCGAGACGGAAGGCGTGGTGAGAATGGATCCGGCGTGGGTAAAGAAGTTTGACCTTTCGTGGTTCGAGAGAGGACCGCGCATAATGTTGTTTGGCTGGCTCGGAGGATCGCATGGCGGTGTTTTGTCATGAGAAGGCTTAACACACGGCAAGGTTTGATGGACGTTACCCGTCGTTTGGCCGAGAGAATTGGAGTCCGTTACGAGAGTGCGTGGTTGAAGCTGAAGGAAATTGGGAGTTCGAGTGGGAGGTTCTGGAGAAATACGGTAGTGGTAGAGAGCCAAGCGGATGATGAAGAGGCGGTTCTCACTTCACCTGCCTTTGGTGCGGGTGCTTGACACAGCAAGGATGCTGGCTCTGTCTTCACTCATGTCTTCGGGGAAGTAGGTCAGCGAAGGCGGTGGTCATGGACTTATCCCATCCCACCGGCATGACGTGTTTTCCGTGCACGAGGAGCCGCATGCCAGGGATAAAATGAAACTAACTGACCGCGTCCACCTCGAGCCCCAAACTTGAGGAAGTGTCCCATACAGCAAACAGAACCAATGCAAACTGAAGTTTTTGCCCATTTGCACAGGTTCTTTTGGAAGACTGCACAGTCTGAGATTTCCTGTCTTCTGCGCGTTTTTACAATGCGAAGAATCCCGATGGCCTCATTTGCTGGCCAAGGGCGCTCAACGAACACGAGACGCCGACTCCGAGCCCATCAACGTTTTTACCCTCATGGGAGGATGCATAGATAGTGATGCCCGAAGATACCGGGTATCATACCGGGTATCGTACCGGGTATCATACCGGGTATCATACCGGGTATCATACCGGGTATCATACCGGGTATCATACCGGGTATCATACCGGGTATCATACCGGGTATCATACCGGGTATCATACCGGGTATCATACAGCTTTGCCCGGGTTAGCTGTCGTGGGAATCCCCAATATTCCCTGTTTGACAAAGGCCCGCCTTTGCCCTTTTTTTGGGCTGTGGTAAAGGCCTTTTCCCCTTTTTGGAACGAGGCCTTCGGAATAAGAAAGCCTCTCAAGTGAGGGTGCCCGCATGGTCACCTAACCGAGTTAGTGATGTAAAGCCACAGTCTTCAGTTTTACGGTCATCACGCGCTTGATAATCAACCCATGCTCTTTCAGCGCCAGCATTGACTCCTGTGTGGTTTAGATGAATAGCTTGCATTTTATTCTTGCAAACAACAGGGCCTCGCAGAAGAGACGCTCGTTGTTCTTGCAGACCTGATCACCTTCGTCTGTCGGCAGCAGGTATGAGCATCACAAATGTTATCTCTGCGTGTTGTTTCACGTGCGGTGAATTGGAAAGCAAGCGACCTCCGGCAAATGGCACAGACGTACCATACTCACAATTCATGGATCAAACAAACACAGGGAGGACGCGCCAGGGGCAACCGACGATGCGCTGTTGCGGAAGCGCCGCAGACATTGGAGCACGTTTCTCAATGGTTGAGTCGTCAGAACGACATTCTCGGTGGCGAGGTGGGGCTGGTGGGGAGAGCTTTCTCCCCTGACTTCCCAGAACGCGAAGAAAGGTCTTTGAGGCGAAGCAGCTCGTGTCCGCTGGCCAACGTCGACCACGGTGCTCTCATGAAAGGGGCTCGTGTTGTCGCTGTAAAGAATATCAAGTCCAAGAAAGCGGTAGTTGTTGAATCTGGGACTCTTGGGTACGTAAACACATCCCCAGAAGATGGGAAGGTGAACGTTCTTTTTGACACGCGCACAGATAGCTTAAAAAAACCCATAAACGTCAAGACGGATGCTGTTCGCGTTTGTGCGAGTGCAGCATGCGATGTTTTGGATAAGCCGTCGCTTAGCCGTAACAATAGTGCTGATGAACTTCGAAGACAACTAGCCGAAAAGTATGCGTCTTCAAATTCTCGAGATGACCCACCTAAGTTGTTTCGTGGACTGAACTGTTCACCCTTACGCGCTTTCCACCATCACACAGAACATCGATGCTTGAAAGAAAAGATCACCTCATCACCAAACTCGAGGCTCAGCTTTCTGGTTGAGGGTATGCAAGAGTCTGCATCTCTGCCAGCAACCTTTGGTCCCCCGGGTGCCAGTTGACACTCAAGCGAGCCGCCATACATGTTGGCGCGGTACTGAAACTCCGAGTTTGCGGGTGTCATCGTGTTTGCACTTTTCAATGTGGAAACGTGCGCAAGCCAGATACAACGAGTGGCAGAGCACATGCACAAGACCTTTGTACCTCGTTCGTGTGCAGCTTGAGACACAACGCAATTAAATAGGCAAGTGAAGAGAAAGAAGAAAGCAACGATGTTGTGAGCTGTGACTTGCGGTGCGTGCTCTTGCCTTTGATGCGGTGCGACCATTCTTTAGAAAGTGGCTGCTTTTTTTATTTGCGCGAATGAAAGCCGGAGCGCTGCTGCCTTTCGTGAAAGGTGAAAGATGCGTTCTTACTTGACTCCCCAAACCCTTGTCCTTTCACTGTCAAGAGCTCGGCCTCAACTATTCCCGGCGGTCATGTCTTCGACACAGCCTTTTCCAAGGCGTCCTGCAAAAGCCAAGCCATAAATGCTTGTCGGCGAACCAGTCTTTGGGTTCCGAGTTGCTGCCATGCGCTACCGAAACATGAAATCAGAACATGCCATTTACACTTGTCTCGGGCCGTACCTCTTCTTTTGGCAAGCTTCGAAAATGCCCTCTTTCGTTCTTTCATTTGCCTGTTGATCAGACCACTGTGACACTATGCCGCGTCTGATATACGTATTCGCCCCCGCCGAATACTGAGTACTAAGGATAAGCAGAACCAGGCCAGCGTCGTTTGCGCACTTTCCGTCAGTGGCACGCCGAGAACTGCCCGAGTCGGCGAAAGGTTGTGGTCGTGGGTTGTCATCGAACAATCGGTATTCGTAAACACTTTGCAGAAAGCAAGATAAAAAGACACACTACAACGCTGCAGAAAGCAAGATCCAAAAAGACACACTACAACGCTATGGAAGGAGCAGCCGCACTCCGAAACGTATTCGGTGCAGCTCCGCCTGTCCCTCATTTCATCTCGCAGACTTCGGCAGGAGAGAGCTTTGCGAATATCGGGGAAGAGGCAGACGTGATGCATGAGAATCACAGTTTGAGGCTACGCTTGCAGCAGGAACGGCATGGAGCTGTGATGGCCTGTGTCTGCGAGGATCTCTTGGGCATTCTGGACGAAACAGCGATCAACAGTCAGATACAGGAAATGGTCTTGTTGAAAACCCACTTGAATGTGTTAATCCAGCGGATGCCTGATGTTCAGCAGAAGCTGAGGGCTTTTCCTGCCGCCCCGATAACTGCCGAGCCGCGGGTTTATTTTGAGCAGAAGCATCGTGAAAAGGTTGTGGGCCTTGTACATGACATGGCGCGGATTGTTGCTGAAGGTCCAGAGAAAACCGTGGAAGCCCTCACTTGGTACAACATGCACCGTCTCGATAACGCTCTAACTCTTCCAGGAGAGTTGGTTGCACTGATGCGGGCCACCGCCTCCCGATTAACTGACGACCTGACGTTACTCATGTCTGTGCTGGACAGACTGGACTCCAAAATGGGGTAGGAGCATGTGGCACGAGAGCTATTTATTTGCGCTCCCTGTTTTGATTGTCGTGTATGGTTTGCGTAGTGTGCTGACTAGCGAAAACATGTTGTCATTCAGCCTGTTCTGCCCTTCTGTTGTTAGATTAGACGTGTTAGAAATCCTTCCTATCCTTTCGCATGTGATACGTGTGGCGCAATCTTGAAGAGATTCAAGTGTCCGGCTTCGTACGACAAGTCTTGATCAAGATCAGCGGTATCAAGTTTATTCGAGCCTGAGGTAGCAACTACCGGCTTATGTTGCCAGTTAACCGGTCAAAGGCAACAAGCTGGAAAGGGATTGCAGATAGAGCACCTTGCAAAGGCCATCAAAGACTCATGCTTCGCTGACACTTGGCCTCCGCCTCCCCCGTAGGTGGCGACAGGGTGTCGAGGGCGTGCAGCGAAACGAAACACGGGCCCCCCGAAACACGAATCACTTACCCGCCAGAAGATCCCCCAGCAGCTGCGCCAACAACGGCTCCATCCGACCATACCAGCGACGCGGGACGGCTTACGCCCGGGAGGGAAGCTGCCTCCGGAGCCCCCTCGGCGGAGGTACCCTTGCCTAACACAAGAGAGGATTCTGCTCGGAGCGTCAAGCAAGATTGGTATCAGATAGCACCTTCAACTGACCAGTCCACACCCTGCAGCTCAGACACAGTCGCTGTTATGCCGAGACCACGTACCCTGTTGCCTTCGTCGTCTTCAGCGCTTGATACAGCACCGTGTTATGAGTCTTCAGCATATCACCGTCGTTTCCTTCCCTCGTTGACTTCCACCTGCGGACGAACCGTAGCATGCCCTACGCTTCCAGCGCGGGCTTGGTTTCTGCCAACGGGCTGCTGAACGGGCTCTCCATCTTCCGTCATGTTCACCGTCACCGTCATAATAAAACTGGTTGCTGTCAAATCCGTAAAAGGGTACCCCGAATCTGCCACGGTCTCGAGAACAATCCTCCACTCCTGGACCTCCATCCACTTTCCTGCGCTGCGCATACCCGTACCTACCTGCTAGGGCGCACGCGAGCCTGTCGTCCACATCCTCTTCCGCTCCAAATCCTGCACCCGCCGTACGACGTCTGCCACGCCTGCTCCTTTTTCTCGTCGTTCTGTTGCTCGTTCCAGCCCTGGGTGCGTACGTGCAGAGGTTTGTCGCCGGAAGGTCGAACGTCGACGGGCCGGTGTTCAGCGGCCTACAAGTCCCCCGTGCCGATCTACGCGTTCAAGCGGGAAGATGCAGCGGCTCACGGGACTACAACAGTTCAAGAACGGAACGTCGAGATACTCTCGTGGGTCGGTTCTCCGTCTTCAACTCCTCTGCTGCAACTTCAACCTGAGCACCCGGCTTCCCTCTGCACGACCTTTTACATCTTGCAGCCGCGATGCGCCCCGAAGTCCTGAATGCGTCAGAAGCAAGGTCTGACCGTCGCCGACTCTGCCAGATACGCCCCAAGTAGCCTTGTCCCTGGAAGTCTCTTTTCACCCCGACCACTCGTTCCAGCCGCTGCGCACCTGACTATCGTGGCCGCCGCTACTGCGCGCGCCTGCACGGCCTCGAAATATATTCCCTTGTTACCTCGTGGCTATACCATTCCCCTCTGCCCCAAGCTACCGTAGCCCCCATTACCTTGTACACCTTCGGCTTTGTCGAGCTAATCCAATGGCGCCCGTCTAAATTGTCGCTCCCACCACGCCGCGTCCACCGCTGCTGTTTTCCGTACCCAAAGACCCGCGACCGCCCATTCCCCTTTTTCCCATTTCGTACACTCCCTTTTCCATTGTTGCGTTCCTTCACTGTACAACAATATCTTCTTCCGGACGGAGGACAGAGGTGATGTTTAACGGCATAGAAGCAGTTTGCTCCAAAGACAGCTGGAACGACACCAAACCCGTGTACCCTCAGGACGTAGCCTTCGCTCAATGAAAGCTGAAGTTTCCCATCAAGGTGTTAGCCGCCGCCGTAGGCCGCGCAGAGTCGCGAGAAAGAAGAGGGCCCGCAGCGCTACAAGGCGGCGATTCCCCGCGAGAGCTCACCCGCCTGCCAGAGAGCGCCCGCTGCAGCACCAAGTCCGGTGTCGCCACTCACTGTAGCAGAGCCGCAACCTGCAGCGCGCCTGACGCCCGCCGTAGCAATGCGAAGAGAAGTGAGGAGACCGGAAACTCTCCGGAGAGATGGTCTCTAACTCTCTCTCTCCCTCTCTCTTCTTTGAAGAAGGCTTGATGCTAGCTTCAATCATGCATGAACAGGGTTCTGCCTAAACATTAAACTAAGATCTTCCCCCTCCGGAAAATTGAACGTTCCTCCCGCAGCTACCGGCGCTGCCACTGTCCCAGTACCCTTTCCATTTGTCCCTTATTCCCTGGAAAGTCGCAGTTACCCAGTTTGACCCCCTTTGGAATCTTCCCCAAATGTCACTTCTTCCCTTACTCCGTTCCCCCCCTGGCGAAGAAACCCCGATCACCGGCTGCACTTATGTCTCCTCCTCCATTGCTCTGAGCTCTGAGTTGCTTCCCTGGAGCTTCTCGCCAAGTTCCTTGTTGCAGCGCCCTCTACCGCAGGCCTTCTTGCGCATGGCAAAGCCCTTCGGTCAAACAAATTCCCGCAGCGTGGACATTCTCCAGTCATCTCTTCGCCCAGGGTCCTTCTCTATCTCTATTGCCTGGTTCTCAATGCCGTGACTTTCAGAGAAGCTAGAGCCTTATTGACGAATCTTCCCTATCATTTTGTTGACTACACAGGAAACTGTACCGGGGTGGACGGGTCTGCGCCCCATTGCAGAACGCAAGATGACAGCACCTGTGATGCCACCGATCGTGACGGAGGAAGAGACCTCGTTTGCGTCCGACTTGCTCACCGATGAGTATGCTTGATTTTCCAGAAAACATTCATTTCTTTTTGTTCTCTGTGTTTCCTGGATAAGATTCTCCAGAAGTAAGTTAAGCAACAGATGCTTGCAAAAGGCAAAATGGCGAAAACCTCAATAACACAGCCAAGAAGCGGATTATCCGGACAATTTCAGAGTGAGCTGGGGATCGTTCGTCGTCGCCGGTGTCGGTTTCATGGTCGATCAGTACAATCTGTTTGTAATCGGGACCGTCATTCTTGCTATGTCAGTCACTCCAGACGTTGGGCCCTATACACAAACAGAGGGAGCAGTTACACGAGCCATCAAGCTTTTGGGCGCCATGTTCGGGCAGCTAACTTTTGGTTGGGTGGCGGATGCCCTGGGGAGGCGAGTTGCGTGCTTATTGACCCTGATGTTGGTTCTAGTCGGCGCACTTGGATCGAGTTTATCCGCCCCGGTTCTTGGCATATCCATTTATTGGTGCCTGTCTGTCTGGCAGCTCGTACTTGGTGTTGGTGTTGGCGGTGAATATCCTCTCAGCGCAAGCATGTCGCGCGAGTCCACATCTGACTTGCGAACAGTTGGTCTTACTTTCTGCATGCAAGGCTTTGGATTCATCCTGGGGCCGATCGTTGTTCTGGTACTCCTGTACCTTTTCCCGTCAAATACTTCAGAAGATCTCAACATCGTCTGGCGCGGCGCCCTCGGATTTTCTGCAATTCCGGCCGCTCTCTTACTGTATCCCCGATACACAATGCACAACAGCTCCTCTTACGACAAGGCCCGAATAACGGATCGCTACAAGAAGCCTCTTTTACAGCAGCTAGGTCGTACGTCTCGGCGAAGGCTGCTGGGAACTGCTGGTTGCTGGTTTCTATTCGACGTGTCATTCTATGGCAATTCGATCCTTGCCACTCAAGCCTTTGCTGCGATGCGGCTCACAGCAGATGGGAACCCGCAGTCGCCGCATGACCAGATTGCCTCTGCAGCTTGGTCCTTGCTAGCTGTGGCTCTTCTCGGGCTTCCTGGCTACTTGGTCGCGCTCTCCTCCCTTCCCCACATGGGACTTCGTGCTATGCAGGTCACCGGTATGCAGTCATTCTCGGAGTCTCGAACACGACGAGGCCTGAAAAAGAACGATCGTAAAGAAAACGATCGGCTTGACACCCCCCTACACCTGTTATGAACGCGCTCAATGATGCGTCTTCTTGGCGCCAGCACAAAACGCACGCCGAACTTAGCAACACCAGAACTCAACATCAGGGTTTCACGGGGGGGTTCGGGAGATCCTCCCCGGGTACCAGACTCACACCGCAGTCCTGTCTGCAGACAGTCAGGTTCCGCGCTGATGATGGTCCGCCTTATGTGTCCGTGGCTTAAAGGACCGAAACACGGCGCAGACGGGACCAGTGCGGTGTTGAGCACATACCCATTCCAAGCACGTTCTTGCAATTCCCGGGTACTGGTGCCGAACTTGCAACCACACGCCAAACTTAGCATCGCCCGAGCTTTGCTTTACCGGAACTTAGCGACGCCCGGACTTAGCAATACGAACTTAACATCTCCCGAGCTTAGCTGCTGATCGGACGTACCCGAACTTCAAGTGCCTGCCTCTAGTCTTGCTGCGCGCCGGTCTTTCGAGCGCACGTACTTTAATAATGCTGTTTCTGTTTTAGACGGGTTGCAGGAGAACGTAAGCACCGCGAGGCCGTGCAGTTGTCAGGATTTGAAGTCAAATAAGCTCGTGCATTTTGTTGTGCCGATGTCGGGCATCTTGGCGCCTTTGAACTTGAGTTTCCCCTTGATTCTCTTGCCACCAGGCAGCCCGGGGCCCGTTGTCAACGGGCAAAGGGCCTGAGGATATCGGCGGCATATTGTTGGGCATCATTTCGCTGCTCTGTTTCTTTTGTGCTCCTATACTTTCAACGACAAAATAACTAAGGTTTTGCTGCGATCAGTGTGGTGTTCTCTCTCATCAGCTCGCAGTATGGTCGGATGTCGGATACAACCTTCGTTGTGCTCTACGGACTAACGTTTTTCTTTTCGAATTTCGGTCCAAACTTCACGACGTTCGTTCTCCCTGCCGTTTTGTTCGATACATCTACGCGTGCCCGTTGTCACGGCGTTTCTGCAGCGTGCGGAAAGCTGGGAGGAGCCGTGGGGGTGTATGTAATGTCCACAATGATGGAGCAGAAAGATCGAACAACGAGTCCCATTCCTGATGTCTGTATGTTCTGCGCTTTTACGAGCGCTGCAGGCTTGCTGCTCACAATCCTGTGCATCGACAGAAGTCCCGAGCGCGTTGCAAGAAGGTGTGCTTGAAACCATGATGCTTCGAACAGCCACGTTTATCAAGGGCGCGAACTTTTTCCACTCTAACTGTGCACGTGTCATCCTGAACTCTTGCCGGTTCTTACAGTGATGGTGGTGGTTACCGAAAGCCTCCCTTTTGCCTGATTCAGGTCTAAGGGACAGCTCCGTAGTAGTCTATCCAGGGCAAGCAAACTTATTACAATAAACAACACAGCTTTGATCGGAAAGAACATCGCGCATTCGTGCGAGCAAGCGCGGGATACCAAACGCTCGAGCGAGGTGGTTAGCCTAGCTTCCCATGTCGGCATGTGAGTCCTGTTCCGGGGGTTCTCACGGGGGAAGTAGCGTGAATAGCCTGTCGTCTAGCGAAGTGCGTGTGCGTGTGTGTGTGTTAGAACTGGTGGCTTTAGGTGGGTGACGTCTGCAGACGTATAGCCCACTTGGGCACTTTCACCGGTCGGCTTTGAGTTTCCGACACGCTGCTTTTGGGTCCTGCGGCTCCTCTCCGAAGGGGGAAGGGTGGCTTCGGGGAACGGATGAGCGTGGCAGGTTGTCAGCTTCTCCATCCGGCCCTCGGCTCAAGACTTCTGTTTTCGCATCGGCCCCGTCGTAATAGCTGAATGTCTTTACACGAGTGACATGTGCAATGAGCTTGCCCTGACTAGCTGGTGGTGCAAGCCGCAATCAGCAGTCGCCACCTGGGTCCCGCACTTCCCCGAGCGAGACTCGCACGAGGAAGTGGCGCGAATCACTTGTCGCCAAGCATTGCGCAATGCTGACAACTGCTACCCCTGGTGTGTGTGTGTTGCACCCGGTGCCTCCCTTCACGGAAGTACGTAGTTGTGTGTGTATGTGTGTGTGTGTGTGTGTGTGTCTGTCGAAAGAGAGGGAGAAAGATACAGAAACCGTAGCAGATGAAATAGCAGCTTTACGGCGTTTTCTGTTCTCTCGACAGACGCCGCCCGCTACTCTCGCCATTCTTAAGAACGAGCCCATCACTCGCGGTTCCAATGTACGCCTCGTGCAACCTGAGCGTGTATGCGCCACCACCACGTGTGAACATCGCGCATGCGCACGACAAACCGTATTTGAAACCTCACCCGATTTGTAGCATCCTTTGTTTCCGTTTCCGTTCAGGGCGCCAAGCGTGTGACCAAATAGAACAAATACCGTCGGCAGTTTATTGCGTTGTATTATGAACCGCTATGCTGCTGGTTGTCTGGCAGAGACAACCAGCAATTCCTGCAACACTGCAATCTGCTTCAGGGTTGTTTCTCATGTTCCAGCCGTTTGAAACAACGCGGTACCGGAATAAGGATTCATCTTCGACTTTTGTGAGTTGAAAAAGGGAAGCACTCCGAAACTACATCCATCAACCGAACATTCATCCTCTTGCATACTAGTGACACCTCGGTCACCAGGAACTATGGAACTACTGGCTGTGGCAGTTCAACCCCGGTTTTTTTTTCCAGTTCATACAATCATACCCAAATTGCACAGGGTCTTTCCTCCCATCGAAAAAGCTTATATTGTCGGCGTTTTGAATTTACCTAAAAAATGAACGTAGCTTTCCGGCGGTCTCTTGTTTCTACCAGCAAGAGGACTGCCGGTCTCGCCGACCGCACTTCTGTTCTTCGCAAGTCATGCCTCTTCTCCAGCATACGATTCTGCTCAAAGAAGCTGCCCGAGCCGCAATCAAAGGAGGGTGAGACCGCGGTGCCCGAAGCTGCCGTCCCAAAAAAGGTTCCTGAGGGAACCTTTGCGAAACTAAAACACTATGGGCCTCCGGCAATCTTCATCTACCTTACAATCCATTGCCTCGGCTTCTGGCTGATGTTCTTTCTCGTGAGCGCTGGATTCCCGGTGTGTTCCCCTTCATTGTTCAATTTTTGTCATGTGTTTCTACAGCTGCAAGTCTTCCACCTAATTTGTTCAATCTGCACACCTGTTTTATATTATATTACTTGAACTTCGACAGATAAAGCGATACCTGGCGGAGTACATGGGCGGTGACGACAGCGTGCCAAAGGTATGTCGTGGCCAAGTCTGCTCCCGAATATTTTTTAGTGCCGCGTTTTCTGCTGGCTAGGCCGGATCTTCCTTGTTGGGGCTCCTGGTCTAGTGTTGAGGCGCCGGTTGGTCACTTCAGTCGCCGGTTTGATTTCTGGCTCCTAGGTTGATCCAGAGGAAGGTGGCGGCGCAAACGGAAACAGAGAGTACCACAGGTGCCTACTCACGGGTAGGCGCGTACTCAAAGACACAAAGGCGCTTGCTCAAAAATAGGCAAAGATTTTCCGGTCCCATCCATTCATCCAGGCGCTGGTCGTTGCTAACTCTCAGTTGGGTAATCCTCGTCTTGTGCACTCGCGTTTCACCTACACACGGAACACAGGGGCTTTGGGCTGAATTTGCCCTTGCTTTGGCAGTCAACAAGCTCTTTTCTCCGCTTCAGGTATGTTTTGAAAAAACATCGTAATATCAGCTAACCTGGAATGTCCCAAAGAAATCAGACGAACCGCGAGCAGTGTGTCGGTAACCTTAACTACAGATGACAGGCTCTGCTTTTGGACAACGTCCCATTTTCAGCCCATGAACCCGAACACACCTACAGGCCCTTCTGACCTTGGCACTTGTGCCGAGACTGGCACCGATCCTTACATCGTGGGGCCCGACGCAGCAGCTTCTCCTCTTCGTATCAAGATTTAGCAAGCACAGCAAGAAATGAGCCTGAATCATAAACTGGCTCACATACTGGCTCACATAGCCCGCTCTGAGGAGCCATCACCCGGCTGGGTTTAGCCTCTGAGGTTAAACGAGAAGGCAAGCAGCAAGTTGAAAGATGGATGAGAAAACAACGACCAGTGCGAGTCATGCATTCTGTGTGATCTCAAGACGTTGCGATCATTGCCTCACCACTTCTCCAGGGTGCGATCATCTAACGATCATTGTAGCGGTAAACCCACCGAAAAGACGAGGTTTGCGCTCCCGTGTACGTTCTATTCGCGAAGATTTGCGGGTGAACCTATGCACGCCTTCGCTTCTTGGCACGACTGGTGCGATGTCTCCGTTCGTTCCATCAGTTTTAGCCGGACTACGATGAGTTGGTCCAGTGAGCTGCGAAGGCTCAACGGCACGTTTTGGTCTTTTGCATTTCACCTGTTCCGTCACACGAAGTGCAAATACCTAGAAGAGAAATAGCATCAAGTAAGAGTCCTCAATAATAAGCAAACAGGATCAGCTGTTGCTCCTGATAGACAGTAATCGTCATTTCAATCATAGATGGCAACAACCGAAGGCTTTCGTCTTTTCGTCTCGGTTGCCATCTCTTGAGCTGGGTGAGTAAAGACTTTAAGTGAGCAAATTCTTACACAAAGATCGGCGGTGAGAACACAAGAAGAGGAAAGCAAATGGCACTGACCAGCGAATGACCAGCAGGTCGCGCAGATGCGCAGACGCCGAAATCTCAGATTATGCAGGCAGAGGTCGCGCAGATGCGCAGACCGCATAGTCTCAGGTTTCGGTGTCACAATCTGAGATGGGACAATCTGAGATGGGCACGACCTGATGGTTTGGATTGTCTGCACAATCTGAGATTTCGATGTCCGCACAATCTGAGATTTTGCCAAAGCTGATTTTGGGATTACGTCTCTAGGTCGTCCGGAAGAATGTAGCAGTCAAGGTAAAAAGCGTGCATCACATCCACTTCCGGGTGTGGATCTACACGCGTTTTGGTTGTAGCACATCTGCTTTTCGGGTTTGACACACGCTTTTTAACTTCAGCTTCTGAGTCTGGACTTCACCGTGTCACCGTGTAGGTTCGAAGCTGCCGTTCGGCTATCCCCCAGATGCTCTGGTGCGTGTGGAGAGTGGAATCCACTGTGTACCGGCGCTGTTGTCGCAGTTGTCTGCTTCAAGCGAAGCAATGCCCGGGTAATGCGAAGACGGCTTCAAATGTGGCAGGTGCTCATCTTCAGATGCAGCGGACTCTTTTAGGTGGGTAGACAGACAGTGCAAAGACCAACCACGCTCCCGAAGACCCGACAAGCACCACTCCGGAAAGCGGCGGGCAAGCGCCGGCTCGGACCCCATCAGTATCCCCGTCACCAGCGAAGAAGACACCGGCGCCGATGCCAGCAAAAGAAAGACGAGGATCGCTTTTATTCGCGACTGGAGGTCCTATGAACATGCAATGTGAATAGCCTCTATTCGAGCCAACCCGGCTTTTAATGTTGCGAAAGTGTATAGTTTTTGGACTAGATAATAGTGCGGAGCAAGCTTTTTTTTCCCCTGCCAAAATGCATACGGGTGGCAGAGTAATCGGGTGTCGGCCTTCAGGCCAGTAGGCCCGGGTTCGAACCCCGCCCATCACACTTTTTCCGTCGAAGATTGTTTTCGAGGTTTGTCGCGTTTCGGGGTCCAATGTGCCCGAAATTTGCGTTTTTTGCGGAGTTTCCCAGTCGCGGTATTTCTGGAACGGTCTCCCCCCCGGGTACTGGCAGGCTAAACTTGCTTCCACACGCCGAACTCAGCATCACCAGAACCCGAACTTTGCTTCGCCCGAACTTTGCTTTGCTTCACCAGAACTTAGCTTCGCCCGAACTCAGCTGCGCCCGAACTTTGGTTCACCAGAAATTTGCATCACCCAAACTTAGCTGCGCCCGAACTTTACTGTTTCCCGAACTTTAACAGCTGCCTCCAGTCTCGCCCCGCGCCGGCCTTTAGCCGAGCGCACGTACTTCGCCTTTTTTCGCTTGGTTCGCTTCGACATTTTAAGCGAATCTCGAAGCGAATAAAAGCGAACATGAAGTTCGCACGCCATCTATGTTCAATACCAACAAGGCTTTTAGGTTCTGAAAAGAGTTCTTAAGTTGAAACCAAAATGTCGGACTCGATGCCCCTACTACCAGGCAACAATGAATTGGTGTGCGGTGACATGCTTCGAACAAATTACCGCAGATGTCAAACACTGACGAGTATGTCTTCTGCAGCTGTTTGTCTAACCAAACCTTTTCGGTGCCGTCAGCTTAGCTCCACCCCCGGGAGGCTAGTATCCAATTCCTGGCACGCAAGCCAGGAAAACCTTTTCATTTATTTCCACGCTTACACTGACGACTTTCAATGGAATATACATACATGACTTATTGAGCTTCTCTGGACTCCTGATGGGTATCTTGCCCTCTTTTGCGTGAGCAGCCTTTGTTAAGACACAGCCTTCTAAATCATTGCGAAATGGCATGTCAAAGTAGACCGAAACCGTATAGAGTTTTTCTTTCGCAAATTGAGGCGACAACTCAGTGTTTTTTCCGTTCTTCGCAGGTAACCGCCCTCGTGTCGCCCACCAGAATGTAGACACCTTCTTGATGAAGGGCACAATTCAAGGAACATCTGCTCCACCGGCTCACCTGGCGCTTGATCGCAGAGTGCTTCGTTTTAAGGCTTACTTTCGCGAAGGCGTTCATGAGTCTGCAGTGGAGAGTGAACGGGCTCGCCTGTGCTTGTTCTATTATTTCTTGGAAGACGACACACTTTCTGTTGTCGAGCCACGTCAGTTGAATTCGGGCATGAATCAAGGCACGCTGGTGAAACGTCACAAGATCTTGGGTGTCAATAAAAGGTATGTGTTTGGTTATTATTTCAAATTTGAAGGGTGCCAGTGCTTGAATGCCGCCTGTCGCGTCGTTCACAGCGCCGTGCTGCTTCTCGATAACATTTTCCTTTGCGCTCTCCTTGCTTGCGACAGTAAAACGCGAGATAACGGCAACTTCCGTCCCAAACGATCCGATTGGAAGACACCTGTTAATGGATACAACTGACTACCACAACACTCAGGCCGATATCCTTTACCGATCTGCATTTGGGGACAGACATACCGATTTACGGTAAGACGTTTCGTATCTACGACTGTGACTCATTCACACGCGAGTTTTGCCTGCAAGAGGGGCACGATGTTGGCGAGCCAGAACACGCGCCCGAGGTGTGATTTCATATTGCCGATTCATTAAAGGTTGAATGATGCGTCTGACTCAATGCTACTACGATAGGGTTGACAACACATACCTACGGTTCAAGAATAAAACAAAACTACGCAGTTCTTTTCTTGCTCGGCTACTATGTACTCACCGACAGCGATTTTCCTGCGTTGACAAAAAAACTTCAGGGCACTAACTTTAGATTCGGTCTGGAGACGGAATTTGGAGATCCGGCCGGTGCACGAAATTTAAACAGAAACTGCAAAAAGGGTCGTGGAGGGTTAAAGGTCGTAGGGGTCCGGACAGACGCGGGGCGGCTGGACAAGGCTCTGGTGCAGGGCAGTTAAGTAGGGCTGGATTGAGTGGGCTGGGGGCAGGATCAAGGCCGAACTGGGACTCCTCACAGGGTCGGGCATTCCACGCGCATACTGGATCTGTACATGAGATCGCGTACCAAAAAGTACTCATACAAGTTTTCCCACTACGTGGGCAATCCAGCTGCAAAACAAATTAAATTTGTTTTTGCTGGCTACAAGGGAATTTCAATTATACCTGCTGGCTATAAGGTAAATTGCTCCAAAATTTTAATTTAGGCGGTTTGGTCCTGAACGATACACGGACGATACAGAACTATAGAACAATTCTCTTGTTCGATACGGCCTAGCGGCTGAGGATCACTGGGTACCTGTGGTTTGTAAGGGTTTTCGACGGACAGATGACGGCACTGCAACCCTGTAATATATGCCCAATCGACCCTTTCGGGTGCAGGCGCAAATGCGTCTACCCCTTGCTTTCGGGTAGGAATGGGGGATGTGGCGTGAGAGAGCTCAGCACCGATCTGCCGGCGACAGGCCCTCAGCACCGGCCACAGCTTTGTCCTTCAGAACTGGCCGAGCCAGTGTTATGCATGCCAAGCAGCTGGAAGACCTTGTTTCTCGACAACGACATCGGATGATCGATGTGAGCATCGGAAGTGGCATGACAGCTGATCTTCAAAAGCTCGTGCAGCGTGGGAAAATAGCTATTTATTACCGTGCAATATTGGAGGAAAAGGCACTCGAGATTCGAAGTTTTGCACGAGTGCCCGAAGGGCACGAGTGCGAAAATTTTGAATCGAGGGTGACTTTTTTGTAGTAACAATGCTTTGTAAACACGAAAGAGAAAGCTGGCAGCGTTTTTGGGAGAAGATTAGCCCAACGATCATATTCAATCACTAACAGGCTAATCCTACCCCGGCACGTACAAACAAAATTACGAGGTATATATATAGTTGTATTGCATCAATGCTTGCAAATTGAGTCACACACGAGTGCCGAGTTTTTCGATTTGGAGTTTCAGTGCAATAATGGCAGTGACCGTGACTTTATTGAGTGAAATTTAGTTTACAGGCATGTCACAGGTTAAGCAGCAAGATGCCTGAAGAAAATGGCTGGAAAGGGCAAGAAGGAGGATTCATCATGTCTGACAATGACCTTCAGCAGGCGGCCGACAATGTAGGGCTCTATCAGCTCCCGAAAAGGAGTTTTCTGTTCCCACCCAGCCGCTGCCCCATCCACTCATGCAGGCAACGTCGTCTATCTTTTGATTACACATTGCAGAGCATGCTTTCGTCTACATGACCACGACGCACTTTTAGTTTTTTCATTGCATGATCACGTTTAGTTTTGCTGCACCAGTAGAATAAAGAGCTGTGGAGTGTAATAAAGAGCTGTGGAGTGCAAAAATGAGGTGTCGAGTGAGTGACGAAATTTCCAAGCGATGCAAAACTTTTTTTCTCAGTAAGATTTTGGTTTCGCGGGGGCCAGGAAAACCCCTGCTCACTGAACAAAAACAAACAGAGTACTTATGCGACATTGCAGCACAGAAAGTTGGAAGCTAATGCTCGGCGCGAAGGTCACGGGGGGCGAACGAATTTGTTGTGCGAACGAACAGCAGCGGCAGGAGGCTCCACAGCAACGCGCGAAGAGGTTATGGCAACAAC
Organism: Diplonema papillatum; assembly: GCA_030068145.1. NCBI lineage: Eukaryota > Euglenozoa > Diplonemea > Diplonemida > Diplonemidae > Diplonema > Diplonema papillatum. Next base: position 295,411 of record JAPJBO010000156.1, read on the forward strand.
GCAGTTCCTTCAAAACGACAGGAAGGTCCTTCGCTTCAAAGCAGCATGGGACGAGCTGGACAACACTGGGGGGGAACGGCGATTCTTCGACCTGTACTACTTTCTCGCAGATGATTGCATCGAGGTAGTCGAAAAGCTAGGACAAAACTGCGGGCGATACCCCTTCCCTTCATTTGTTCGGCGCCGTAAATGCCCAAAGAACGCACCGAACACGAGCAATCTTACTTTCCAGAAGGCTCCCAATGTCGAGTACTACCACTCCTCCGACCTGTACATGGGAGCTGAACTCGTTGTCTGCGGAAAGAAATTTGTCATTCACGACTGTGATGCCTTTACGAAAGAATATCTCAGAGATACACACGGTCGCAGTGTCGACGAACTGCAACCTCGCGACCTCACCGTACCCAAAAAAGCTGTCCCGAAGCCTGAGCCACCGCTACACAACGGGTTCGGAAGCGAAGAAGACAGCCTGATGTCGTGGAAGCACCTTGCTTTGAAGTGTCCTGTAAAAGACATCAGAAAATTCACAGAAGGGTCTAATCAAACACTGAAGTTCTCGTTGCAAATGCAAACCACCAACACAATTGACGCATCCCGACGCTTCGTTCTGACATACTACTTAACTGATGACACAGTTTCTATTTTTGAAGCAGCGACACGGAACTCTGGCGTTCTAGGAGGTCGTTTCCTGCAGAGGCAACGAGTAAAGCTTGGTGACGGATGCTATGCGAAGCCTACAGATTTTTACGTAGGGGCATCAGTCACCATTAGCCATCGTGGCTTTCAGGTCACCTCCACCGATGAGCACACTCTCGTGTACATGGAGCAAAACTCAAAAGACTTTGCTCCTTCCAACATCAATGCGATCATGACGAAACTCGCCGCCATGCTGCAAAGCAAGCGCACCGGGCTGAAAAAGGCCTTTGATGAGGCTGATGTGCAAAGCAGTGGAATTTCATACACTTACTTCATTGACATGCTCGAAGCCTTGAAGCTTCCACTTGTAGAACAGGAGATCATAACCGTTATACGGTACCTGAACGCAACGGGTCGCAGTACTGTGAGTTACAACGATTTTGCGAAGATGGTGACTGATAATGATGGAGAAACAGAAGATTGCGACTGGCAGGACATTTATAGTAGATGGAATTTAGGAAGTGCTGATGAGAATCAAATGACTCACAACGAGCATTCTCGACTGAACGAAGTCAACGATGGTCGATCTGCGCAGGCTATGCTTTTGTTCTTGCAGGAATATCAGAAAAGGTTTGCTTTGAAACCCTGTTTCATTATCCATTTTCTTAAATATATAACAAAGCACCATCGACGTTTGCGCGCGTGATGGGCAATGTGCGCGTGGTTCCCTTGCACCTTGTCTTTGGACAGGATCATCGTCGCTGCTTCATGGTCATGTGGCTGAATGGACATGTCCGCATGCGCATCCGTGGATGCGGGTATTCTAGGTTGTATGCAAGATGCTGTGGCAATTGATACGTATTTGTTAAGTCCTCGATAAGCAAAATGAGTGCGACTTATACACATAGAACGCAAAATTCACAGGCGGGCTCTCTTCCAGCAAGAACTGCGAGTCATTTGCGATTTTTCACAGGATGGATGCATAGGTGAGCCGGAGTTCAAGAAAGTCGTTCTGGAAAAACTTGGTGTCAGAATGTCGCAATCTCACATAAATGAACTGTGCACAAAGCTGTTCCCAGCTCGGCTTCGAAGAGCTCCTTATCGCGAGATGATTCGGCTCATAGAGAATACCTCAAGCTATCCTCACTCAGCGAAGACGATCGCCAGAATTCGCTGACCCTCCGAGATGTCGACCTCCTCTCCTTGTGAATACCCTAGGGGAAGGGCCCCTGTCCAGTACTTTTACCCGGATCCATTTACCATTTTTCATCTTCTTGCAAACGAGCATCCACACTCACCGTGGAGGCAAATTCAATCGTGGAGAGTACAGAAGAAGTCTCAAGCGAAGATACTGTCAAAGACGCCAACATGATTCACAAGACGGTACGATCACTATCCCACCCTTCCCGGCTTAGGCAGTAGTGATCATGGTAAACCTTGAACGTTTGCACACTTGACAAACGTTTGCGTTTGCAAAGTCCATGTCAAACGTGAATCAAACGTGCATGCGGCGCTGGCTGCCTGCGGTGATCCGAGTGTGGGGTCGGCTTGTGAGCACTTGAGCCACGAGGGCAGGGTATTCACGGCCCGGGGCGCCGCAACGTGTGACGGAACACTTGCTGGAGAACCAGAAATATGCCTTGTTTCCATATTTTTGTCGTGTCCGCCTGCAGCCATGTGGAGAAGTCGTATCAAGTGTCGTGCACTTGAACGGGAAAAACACGCAGTCTTTTATCCCCGCGGTTTTAATATCCCGCAATCGAACCCGGTTGTAAAACCTAAGCACATACACACCTTCTCCGGCAGCTCTCGGTTCAGCCGACTTCCGCGGCCTTCTTAAAAGGTCCCTCAGCTCGGCTGAGGAGAGCGTTTGTTTGCGGTTTGCGCTAGCATTGTACGGTCTTCTTTCCAGACTGGCGTTGCGTATGGCATCTTCCCTCCGCGCAATGAGGGCTCCCCAGCGGGGAGGCGGGCATCCGTGTGAGAGCTCCTCGCAGAGGAAAGCGTCAAGCGGTGCGTGTGGCATCTTCCCTCCGCGCTCGGAGGGCTCCCCAGCGGGGGAGGCGGGCTAGCGAACTGGGGTTTTCCTCCCTCTGCGTCTGAGGGCTCCTCGCAGAGGAGAGCGTCTAGCGTTGCATACGGCATCTTCCCTCGCGCAAGGAGGGCTCCCCAGCGGGGCATGCGTACTGAGGCGTATTTTTCCTCCTCCGCATATGAGGCTCCTCGCAGAGAGCGTGGACGTGCAGGCGGACCACCTTTGCGCTCACCGTTTCTGCATCCTCTTCTATCCGACTAGCATCCGGAAGTGTCCGGATCACGAGCCGTAGCATGCCCTTCCCATCGTGCAAGGCTGATGCGCTGGTTCCGTGATACGGGCGGCAATGTTGTAGTGGAAGCCCTGCGCATGCGTTTCCTGGATGCTAAGCCGTTTGCATCTGTGCAGGTGTGCCAACCGCGTCTCAATGCAGGTTGCACAAAAGGCACTTCGGTGCTCGCCACCGCCCACGCCTCGAAAGAGCGACCACAATTCTGCGTGGTCACCACCAAACACAAATCGACTCAGAGGAATGATTGCATTGTTCTTGCTGAACGTACTTTCCTGAATAGCGCTCAGATGCGGCAGGCAGCTGAAGATCCACCATGAGTGGAAGGCAGGCTTCCGCTTATCGCACACAGTAAGAAACCGCGTCGCCTTGAGGTCCCCGGACAGTCCAACAGCAAGACGCTGCCTCCCTGTTGCCCCACGGAAGGCGTTGCCTGGTTTGTACGCGTCCATTGTCACAACCACTGCGGGTGGGCAGCCACCCTGCTCCAGTGGAAACTTGGACAGCAGGAACAAAATTGCCTTCGAGGTATCCCCGACCAACTCGTCGGCCATCGCCTTGAACCCTGCTTCGCGTGCAGCAAGGGTGTTGTAGGACAGCCCCATGGTCAGGCCAAGTTCGCTATTAATTAGCGAGCCCAGCTGGGCACACTGACGCATAGACATGCCGAATCGCATTCTGTTCTCTGCAATGATGCCACCGATAGCGCGCGCTGTCGGTGCATGGTATGCATCCATTGTTGTTTTCCCCCTGCGGTGTTTCAAGGCTGGCGATGTGGGACCGTACGAGAATCATACTACGTAAGAACTATTGCAACGCGCCCTCCTCTCTTACCGAGACCCCGACAGGGCTGACATCATCGTCAACACATGCTCATTTTGTTTTTTGTCCTGTTGACGATGACGATGACTGTTGACGAAGACAATGGCAGCCCTGATGGACAGGAGTCGGGGCCTGGTGGTTCATGAAGTATCCTGGTGGTTCCACATTGTTCACCAGCGAGTGCACTTGGGCCAGAGGGTGGGGCGCGTTGCAATAGTTCGTACGTAACTTTGTGTATGATTCGTACGGTCCCGCATCGCCAGCCTTATCACTCACGAAACACCGCAGGGGAAAACAACAATGGATGCATACCATGCACCGACAGCGCGCGCTATCGGTGCCATCATTGCGAATGCGATTCGGCATGTCTATGCATCAGTGTGCTGGCTCTCTACAGCAGTGAATGGCAAGCTTGGCCAACTTCATACCGTTATGGGCAAAAACTTGCGACTATACCGTTATGGGCAAAAACTTAGATTTGTCTACCGTTATGGGCATCAGCCCGGTAAGAAGGGCACACGTATGCCGGGGCAATGTTGAACCCGCCAGAAAAGCGATGGCCACGCAGTAACGTGTGTGTTAAACATCGCTTGCCACAGTGCACCTTGCATACGACGACGGGTGGCAACCGTCACCGGAAGGGGCACCCACCATCGGGCTGTTGTCGGAGCACAGACAGCGACGGCAGGAAGAACCCCACCGACAATGCAGAAGAGGACTGCAGATTCAAAAAGCCCCACTCGGCACGGCCGCCGATACTACACATGAGAACGTGGGTTGGAAGCAGCAGAGGACGAAGTGGTAGGCACAGAAGAGTGGAATCTGGTGTCAGAAAACCTTAGCATCCGCATGTGACGACATTCTGCATCATTAGCTTGTGGTTACCTATTTGCTCGTGTCAGATCGCCGACGAAAGAAAGCGGTGAGCATCAGCGACTGCTCTGCACAAACGAGACGACACACAAGAAGGGGCCGAGCCAAGTCGAAGAACAGCCCAGGAAGGGCCCTGAAGTCAGAGAGCCCGCCAGAAGACGGAGGAAGAGAGTTGTAGTATGGCTAAAGAAGTGCCCGCTGGTAGATCAAAAGAAGAAGGTGATCCCGCCCTCTGAAAGGAAAGCCAAAATTTGGCTGGAAACGGATACCCGACGGACACCCGCGAAGTGGTATCCTATAGGACCCTTCAGCATGAGGAGCCTTCCGGCGTTTCTTTTAAAAGAAACGGAAACGTTTCCGTTTCCGTTTCCGTTTCCATATTTCGAAAAAACTAAAAGAAACGGCGTTTCCATCCAACTTAGGGGGGGGGGGGGGTTTGGCATTGACCCATATTACTTAACTTACTAGTAAGATTTCTTACTAGTAAGTTCACTTTAAAATGACTAGTGATTGGCCTTACTAGTGCACCGTGTAGGGCTATGGTGGCTGCATACGGCTGCATACGCGTATGCGCCCAAACCTGCATACGCATACGCATACGCATACGGCGCTGCATACGGCTATACATACGTATGCCTACGGCTATGCATGTGGCTGTGACTTCTCTGGCAAAGCACCTCCTTCGTCCAGGACGAAGGGGGAGTCGAAAAGTATACTTAAAAGCAAAGTTTCGTGAGTGCCGACGGAACATATGTCCGCCGCAATCCGGGGTACACGGGCAGTGTGTTCACTCCCGTAAGCCGACGAGCCGCGCTCCGATGAGGCAACCGCTGGTTGTCTCAGGATCTGAGCAACGGAGGCCCCCACGTGGTGCGGGCCTTTTCCGCCAGCCCGTTGTAGGCTGTCGTGCGTCATGAAGCATGCTCGTTCAGTGCTTCGAGCTGGCGTTCGACGTCGGGTGAAAAAGCGAGGCAGAAATTGTCCGTGGCACGCATCCTCATCGACCTGCTTTCTACTTACCAGTACATTGCATTGTTACACGGTGAGGTCCAGTCTCAGAAACTGCAGTCAAAGAGGGCGCGAGTCACATCTAAAAAGCGTGTGACACCCGCTTTTTCAACTCCAGCTTTAACTCCAGTTTCTGGGGCTTTGGACTCCACCGTCTTCACTCATAGGCCCGTCACGCAGCAGCCGGAAGGCCGGGCTGGCCTCACACAGCCCCACCTATGCATACGTATGCAGCCGTATGCGTATGCATATTTTCAAATCTGCATACGCATACGCATACGCATGATTCTCGCATATTCTCGCACGTGCGAGAATATGCGAGAAAGAGATAACTCGCTGTACGGGATGCTTGAACACATGAGAAACCGACAGGAATCAACGTTTTAGGTTGTCTCCGAGGCTTCCGCGGCGCACTCTGCCGCCACTGGGCCTCCCAACTTCACCAGCTGCTGCGTCCTCTGTGTAGTAAACTTTCCTTTCCTCCTCTGCCTTCACTGCTGCAGTTCGTTTCGTCTGTTCGTGGATGCAGGCTTTCAAAGCTGTTTGTGAACTCGGGAACCGAATTTGCTTGTGCTTTTAGCGTTATTTGTGTGTCGCTGGGCTCGCTGGATTCCAAGGTACCTGTGAACGGTTGCCATCCAAAGAACCTGCAACCTAATAATGCACCTGCAAAGGCGGCCCCGAGGTCAATTATCCTAAAAGCTGGCAGCAACTGAACGTTAGCCGACAGCTTCACGAAACGAGCTGTGGCAGAGGAAATCGTAGAAGAAAACGCAAGAAGCCGCAGCAGGAGAAGTTTCAGACACAGTGGCTTGCGGAGCACTTGTTGTGAAGCGTGTTTTCGACCACTATTCAAGCATTGAAAGCAATACCATGGAGCAACCAGAGTTGTTGTCGGCGGCGTATCCTGAAAGCAAGGCACAATGCCAGCTGCAAAGTTGCAGTTGGCATAGTCTTATTTCGCTATTTTGCTATCTTCACTTGGTATTCCTGTCGGTGCCTCGAATACGGGTCAAATACATGGTTCTTCAGTGGTTTACACATTCTCGCGTTTCACTCGTATCATTCTCGCATGCGAGAATATGCGAGAATTTCATGCGAAAATGCGAGATTCATTCCCGCATACGAGTCGGATCGGATGTATGCCTAGGGCAGTGTTCCAGGTAAACGGTAAACGTTTACCGTTTATAAACGTTTACGTTTACTCATTTCGGAGTAAACGTTGAGTAAACGTTGAGTAAACGTTGTGTTAGCGTTCAATTACGCTCCTTCGAGGGGTCTCTCGGTGCCGTCGTTCCCGACTCGTCCCGCTGAATTTAACGTACATTAAATGCTGCATTCGCCCAAACAGTTTCGGTGGTTACGATCCTTAGCTGGCCTGCTAAATCTGTGGGACAGAGCCGACGGCGAAGACGGGACGGGCTCTGTGACGGGGGCGGCAGGTGCGCAACCGTGGCCGTTAGTCTAACACACGGAGTTCAGTTGGCGGCGCGCAAGCTTGCGTTTGCTGGCCGATCGTGCCATTCACCTCACGTGTCCATTGGACTGTCCCTCCGCCGAGTCGGCCCTAGCAAGCCAGGGAACGCAACCTCGTCTGGGGTTCCCGGGGGAAAGCCCCAGGCACTGCCGAGGGCGCGGGGGGGGCTGGGGAGCGGAAGCCATACTCGCTGGTCAGCCCGCCCGGACCCTCGCCGTGTACATATGGGCTAGAGAGACAGGATTGTAAAAACGAACCGCCTCGACGCAGTCCGGGTCCCTGAGGACCTTGTCGCCGTAGTAGGTGACCATGCTGTCCGCGGACCAGTCGCCCATTTTTTTCACTTGCATGGGGTCCATGCCCGCCTTCAGGAGGGTACAGCAGCCCCCTATTCTGGCGCTGTGGGTGACGAAGGCCGCTCTGCTCCTCCCTGCGGGGCGACTTTCGTTGAGGCACGACAGGATCCCTGGCTTCCCCGCGCCGCCTAGGGCCTCCCTGAAGGAAGGGTACGTGACGTACGGGCACAGCAGGGCCTTGTCGCCCGCCATTCCCTTCAGCTGCGTGAAAACTGCCACCGGGCAGTACCTGACTTCACGTGGAACGCCGTCGGGCGCTTCCGGAAGGCACAGCGGAGGCACCAGCTCGACCCTTTCGAACGTGAGGTGTCTGCTGCACCTGCCCCGTGCTTTCGACACCCCCCATTCCACCTTCACCTTGCCCTCGCTGACATGGACCTGGTCCGTCCGCACCGACTGCATGCTGGAGGTCCTGAGGAGCGTGAAGTGCTCCCCCAGAAGCTGCAGAGCCGCCTGGTACGCCCCGACCGTCCGGACTCGGCCAAAAATCACCCTGAACTGGGCCAAGCCAAGGGGCTCTCCGCTCTCGGGATCAGGCGACTCCCTCTTGAGCCCCTTGAGGATTCTGCCGACGTCGCCCGCCGGGTCGTCGAGCACCCAACCGGCCCTGGCATTCTCCGACACGATCGCGCTGATCATGCCACTCGGCGCCTTGTACCCGTCCATGAGCAGCAGATACCCCGCGAACGTTTCAAGCCTCCGCACCGTCGTCGGATAGGGCGGAACGCCCTTGCCCTCGCACCACTCCCTGTACACGACGGTGTTCGAGCTATAGGTCCGTTTGGTCCCCTCGGTCGTGTAGCGGGATCGCATGTGGGCGCGGGCCTCCTCCTCCGAGCTCTTCTCCAAGGTCCGCTTCAGCGCCCGCTGACGCGTCGTCTCCCGCTTCCCAGCTGGCCGCCCCTCGGGCCCCCCTGGAGACGGCTCCGAACCCCTCGCCCTCAGCAGATGCTGCAGGCGCCCGAACAGCTGAACGCCCGAGGGGTCGGCCGGGGGGTTCACCAGCGCCCACATCTGCATCCTCCCCACGGCCCCGGAGGACGTGTGCTCCGGAAGGCCCGCAAGATACCCGGTCACCTTGCGCCACTCGTCGACCGAGAACGAACCCTCCAAGCCGGCTAGTCCTTGCACCATATTCTCTGGGGCTGGGCGGGCGGGAAGAAATATTGTGTCCTGTTTGGTAGATTTCGTTCTCTGCCGGGGCTTGCTCGAAATTAGCTGGCATTAAACTTCCATTAAATTACGCTCCTTCGAGGGGTCTCTCGGTGCCGTCGTTCCCGACTCGTCCCGCTGAATTTAACGTACATTTAATGCTGCATTCGCCCAAACAGTTTCGGTGGTTACGATCCTTAGCTGGCCTGCTAAATCTGTGGGACAGAGCCGACGGCGAAGACGGGACGGGCTCTGTGACGGGGGCGGCAGGTGCGCAACCGTGGCCGTTAGTCTAACACACGGAGTTCAGTTGGCGGCGCGCAAGCTTGCGTTTGCTGGCCGATCGTGCCATTCACCTCACGTGTCCATTGGACTGTCCCAATGGCGCTTATCCCAATGGACCTTGGCGCGGCGCGCGACGGTGGGCTGAGGGGGGGAAGCACAGAACGGGAGCTAGACTCGCCCACTGCCTCTTCCTCTCGCCGCCCGGGACGCGGAAGCGCCGCCGGAACTTAGTCTGCGGTCGGCCTCAGAGCACTTCCGCTATCGCCGCGTCCACTACGCGCTGGTCGACGTACCTCCTTGTCGGCAGGATACCCCGGATTGGGACCCCCGCCCAAGCGTGGTGGAGCCTGCTGGGCAGGTCCGCGATGTTGTCCACCCCGGGGACCCTGTCGAACCACACATTGCCCCTGGACCTGGCCAGGCGCTCCCAGAACAAGTGGACCGGCGCTCTTAGCTCCTTCGCCCTCGTCCTCCCCTGTATGAGGCTGCCCAGGACGACATCGTTGTCCACCCACACCGAGACCGCGAAGTCTTCCTCGTCCCCGAACCACAGCCTGAAGGCCACGGTCACAGCCACGAACTCGAGGTGGTGGATCGTCATGCCGGCACCTTGCTGGGGAACCGGGTGCGCGAAGTACTCTACCGCTGCCACCTCCCCCTCGCTTATCGTGGCGATAACCGCACCCAGGCCGAAGAGACATGCATCCGTGAGGAGCACGTACCTGGTCCCCTCGCCAGGACGCACCAGTTGCAGCGGTACGGTCTTCCGAAAGCACCGCTCGTCCTCGGCCAGCGTCCTCATCCACCATCGCAGAGCTGCCTCGAGGTCGCCGCCGAGCCTGAACCCGGCGAAAGTCGTGGCCGCGTTCGACCTCCTGAAGATGGGTTGCAGCGGGACCCGGCCTACCCTGCCGAAGAGCGCCGACGTCGCAAAGCCAAGCTTTCCCGCCAGGGAGGCCGCCTCGCCCGGCGACAACGAGTCTCGGGCTAGCACACCCTCCAACATGTGCACGAGTCCCCTTCTCCTGGCCGCCGAGATCGCCACCTCCACCCCCTCGCTTGTGATGGTGAACACGAGGCCGAGGTGTCGAAAACGCTCCCCCTCGGCCGTCTTCTCCTCGTTGAAAGACGTGAGGAGAATGTCCTGGAGAAGCTCCAATACGTCCGCCAGGGCCCTGTCGTCGCCGGCCGGGCACGGGGCTGCGAAGTCGTCGTAGTATTGGCATAACGGCAGCCGCAGGCCCCTGCGCACGACCCTCGCCAGGACTTTCGCAAATGCGTTGTAGTGAACCACGGCTGCGGCCTCCCCGAACGACAATCTCCCCATCCTGAAGAACCTGACTCGGCCTGTCGCTGGTTCCTCCGCCACAACGCACCTGCAGAGCCCGTCGTTCCTGGCATGCAGCTGGCGGTACGCGTCCTTGTGGTCTAACCCCACGAACTTAAATGCGGAGCTCGGGTCGCGTGCCATCGCCCCGACCGCGACCCTTCTGGCGACCTCCGCGAACACGTCCGCCGAGTCCAGTTTGACGGGCGTTGACATCCGAACAGCCTTGTTAATCAACGACATCCGCCCGTCGTCGCATGCGCGCTCTTTGACGCGGGGGATCTCCTCGTCGGACTTCACCTGGCGGACCACAAACCTCCTCAGGTAAACTGCGTTCGCCGGTGGACTCTGGAGCTCGACCATGAAACCCGCCTCCAGCTCCTTCTGGACCGAGCGCCAAATGGCCTCCTTGTTCGCCGGGGAGTCAGCGCGGATGGCCTGCCTAGACCTCGCCAGTACGTCGGGCTGGCGGCGCAGCAGCTCCTCTTCGGTGATCTCGGGCTCCCCTGGCGGCCCCGGGGAGTAGATGTCCTCGTACCCCACGACCCCGGACATAGGGCAGCCCGTCCTGAGGTGGCGCAGCAAGGTGTCGGCTCCCCGGATACCCAGATCCTGTAGCATCTCCTCCAGGAGGTCCACGTGGCACGGACCGGCTTCAGGCGGCGGAAGTTGCGAAGATCTCCTTCTCCAGCGAGCCAGGAACCCTGCGCGCATGCGCTGGGCCTCTGGAGACGGTGTCGTCGCGCAGTAGTTGATCGCCGCTTCCATCTCCCCGTCGATCTGGGGCATGTCCTTCTCCTTCGGCATGGCGTCAAAGGCGCACTCGGCGAACTCATACCTTCTCCGCACGTCCTGGAACTGAAGCTTCTCGCCCGGGTCGCCCCCCCCGGGAGCTGACGAACCCGGCGCCATGACGCGGCGCCCGGCTTGTTGAAGTGAAGAGTGTGAGACGAGCTGGCGTGGGTGTTGATGCGCGGGCAAGGGCCCGCGCTGATGGGATGATATAGAAAGTAAAAATGGCGGAGAGGAAGGAGAGGCGCCACCACGAAGTCAGTCGTTGGGTTTGGCCTTCTTTGCGCGCCCCCCTTCGTCGCCTCGTTCGCGGCGCCCGGTTCGGTTCCTCAGTTGTGCCTGCTCCTGCGGAGAGAGAGCGGGGGCGAGGGGGGCGGACCGGGCAGAGACCTCGCCGCGTTCCCGCCTGCCCGGCCCCCGGTGGCCCGCACCAGACGTCGCCCTCGCGCCGATCCCCCTCCAGAACAGCTCGTTAAGGATCCCGGGGTACGCCTCCAGCAGCTTCTTCTCGGCCGCCTGGTGCAGCTCCGCTCCTTCCTCGGCCTTCGGCTCCTCGGCGAATAGCTTCCGAAGTCTCTCGTCGTACTCGGCCGCCATACCCTCGCCGTACATGGCCGCTATGCCCGCCACCACCGCCGGGTACCCCAGGACTACCGGCCACGGCCGGCTCCCGAAGCACCCCGCGAGGCTGGCAACGACCACGAAGCGCTGCAGGGTGAGCACCCTCTGAACGGCGTCGAGGCCGCCGTCGACCTTCCAGTCGGGCGTCCTGGGTGTGTACGGGGGCCTGCTCACGTCGACGTAGGGCAAGGCGAGCTCCGGGTTCGCCTCGACCACTGCCTGGTAGGCATTGAGAGTGGCGCGCGGCGGGACCAGCACTTCTGGGAGACTGGCCAGGCCGAACCGGAGCATCCGCTCCCTCACCGCCAGCTCCTCCCGGGCCTCGCCCGGCTTCCTCGCCCGCCTCTTGTCCTCCTCCTTGGCTGCCTCCTTCTTCTCCCGGTCGGCATGGCACGCGCCCCACTTCTTGGCCGCCGTCCGGAAGCGGACCGGGACCGCCGTCGGCATCCCCTCCCTGCCCTCGATCACCACCAGCTCCAGCAGGGAGCGGTGGCCAGACACACGAAACTTCTCGACCACCGCGAGGAACCCTTCGGGGGCTTCTTCGTACATGCCGGCGGCCCACGCCTCGTACACGACGACGTGGAGGATGTTGAGCCTCTCCGCCAGCTCCCCTTCGCTGACGCCCGCCCACTTCCTGGCCGCACTCCTTTTGACCCCTTCATACTGGATGTCCACGTCCTCCCGGCGGAACCACGAGCACGACTCGAGCTCCTCGAAGGCGGGGCCAGGACCCGGACCGCGGCGCGCAACTTCCCTCCCCACCCAGTACGGCGCAAGATTGAACTCCATGATGTTCCCCTTTCGTTCCTGGTAGAGGTTGGGGTCGGCCGCTTCACGGCCTGTTTCCGTGCCCCGCTCGGACACCTGGCCCTTACGCTAGTCGCCCGGCACACGCCGGCCGGGCCGGCGGTCCACGGTTCCTGGCAGTCTGCACGGTCGCCGGGCCGGCAGGCTACCGTTCCGGCGACTCCTCAGCGTGGGCGGCCCCGTGCCGCCGCCGGCAGTGCGCCGCCCTGCCGATGCCCCCTGGAGGCGCGCTGGCGCTCTTGTGAATCTCCGCCTCGTGACCTGCGTTTGTTCATTTCTGCCGCCTCATAACTGTTGCGCTTCCTGTAGAACAAGAAAGCCCTTACCTCCGCCCGCTCCGGGAGAAGAAAACGCAGAAAGGCTATCGACCCCGGGGACCACGTGACCGACCGCGATCGAGACGGCCGTCGACCTCCGACGCCAGACCGCGACAACGGGGCCGGAGATACCACTGTCTGTGTGTGTGTGTGTGTGTCGGATGCTACCAGGCGACGAGTAGCCCTGAGGCCCCACGACCGATAGCAGGCCACATCACGATCTACCGGGAGCCGGGTTGCGACAACCAGTGCCCGGTTGTCGCAATCTATGAGTCAGATCACTGATAGCAGGTTAACACCACAATCCATCAGAAGCCGGTTTGTGACAACGGGCAAGTGGAGACCACTAACCCGGAGGTCACGACAACCGATAGCAGGTTAACACCACAATCTATCAGAAATGCCGGTTTGTTACAACGGGCCTGATAGCAGGTTACACCACAATCTACGGAAGTCAGACTACTGATAGCAGGTTAACACCACAATCTATCAGAAGCCGGTTTGTGACAACCGGGCAAGTGGAGACCACTAACCCGGAGGTCACGACACCGATAGCAGGTTAACACCACAATCTATCAGAAAGGCCGGTTTGTTACAACGGGCCTGATAGCAGGTTACACCACAATCTATGGGAGTCAGACTACTGATAGCAGGTTAACACCACAATCTATCAGAAGCCGGTTTGTGGCGACCAGGCGAGTGGAGACCACTAACCCGGAGGTCACGACAACCGATAGCAGGTTAACACCACAATCTATCAGAAAGGCCGGTTTGTTACAACGGGCCTGATAGCAGGTTACACCACAATCTATGGAAGTCAGACACTAATAGCAGGTTACCACCACAATCTATCAGATGTCAGAGAGGGAAAAGCTTCTTCGACTACCAGTTAGTAGTCGTCGCCAGTTCCGGAAAGCGACAGAGCCCGAAACCCACGAACAAGAAATATTGTGTCCTGTTTGGTAGATTTCGTTCTCTGCCGGGGCTTGCTCGAAATTAGCTGGCATTAAACTTCCATTTATTATATGGTACGATGCCAAAAGGGGGGGGGGGGGGTTTGGGCGGAAAAATCCCCGCATAGTTCACCAGGGTCTGACGGGTACTGAGGCCCCATACCCTTCCTAAAACATCATTCTGCGTTCAAATACGCCCTCAGAAGCCTCCGGAGAGCCTTCTATGATGTCCCAAATGCGATTTTGTGGGTTTTTAGGGGGTCCCCCCGCCTGCTGGCCGTAAACCACCATAGAAGACACATACGCAACCTGATGCTGGGTCGCTTCTCTGTGCAAGATCCCAGCCCAAACACACGTTTTCGGCGTTCTCTAGCACTCTCCAGGTGCATTCGACCCTCGGGCTTCGTGGTTTCTTTCACTCACAGGTGTTCCGGGACGTGCAAAGATAAGGAGAATGGCCCCCTGCATTGGGGACAGACCGAACTACGCCCTGCCTGTCTATACAGGCTTTGGGGTCAACCTGCACTGGCTTTGGCGCCACATCCACCGTTTCGGGCTTCGTTTGTGCTGCTTTGGAGTCCATTAAGAACTCTGGTCTGATTTGCGGGACGCTTTCCTCGGTTTTGGCGCCCACTTTCACTGTTCTAAGGCCTGTTCAGGCTTCTACCTGCATCATGTTATGCTATTCTGGTGATTCTGCAAGGCTTGGTGAACGAAGTAGGACAAGCGTTAAGTAACAGGCGATCATCAGCCGTTCTCAAGCGGTTGACTACGACGCGTTCACTTCATGATTTTGAAGCAGGCTTCACCGCTTTCAGGGCAGGCTTTCAGAGCTTTCCTGGCAATGTCTTCCCTTCTGGCATCTTTCTCACCCATGGCTGCAAAGTGCTTCTCGCTGGATGTCTTTGCACAGGCGGCACATGACCCGAGGGATGTGTGGCAAGCTCCTGTGCAGTGAGCTTGGTCAGACAAACTGTGTGGCGCACACACCTGCCATGGTCGGCAGTATCACCTGGGCCACAGTTTGAGTCCTGTTCCGAGACCCGCTCACGGTGAAGTGGCGCCTACTGGGTCGCTTCCTCTCCAGCTTCGGCGCAAAGTCTTCACCACTGGATGCACTTTGAACGGTGAAGTGGGCACCAAAACCGAGCAAAGCGTCCCGCAAATCAGACTAGAGTTCTTAGTGGATCCCAAAGCAGCACAAACGAGACCAAAACGGTGCACATGGCGCCAAGGCGGCGCAATTCGACCCCAAAGCCTGTATAGACAGGCAGGGCGTGGTACGGTCTGTAGGGTCCATTCGCCTTGTTTTTGCACACCCCGGAACACCTGTAAGCGAGATAATTTATGAAGTCCGAGGGTCGAATGCACCTGGAGAATGATAGAGAACGCCGAAAACGTGTGTTTAGGCCGAGATTTTGCTCCGAGGAGCGACCCAGCATCAGGTTGCATATGTGTCTTCTATGGCGGTTTACGGCCAGCAGACGGGGGGACCCCCTAAAAACCCACAAAATTGCATTTGGGACATCATAGAAGGCTCTCCGGAGGCTTCTGAGGGCGTATTTGAACGCAGAATGATGTTTTAGGAAGGGTATGGGGCCTCAGTACCCGTCAGACCCTGGTGAACTATGCGGGGATTTTTCCGCCCAAACCCCCCCCCCCCCCTTTTGGCATCGACTCATATATATTTCATCGTCACGCTCTGTAAGCCATTTCCAACAATATTTATTTTTCCCAGTAAAAGAAGTTGCACTCGTTCAGGTCAGAAATCACAATGAATTCCTTTGATCAAATGATGAAGGCCAAAACGGTGAAACCGAAGGCTGTTCCGTCAACCCGCCAATACCATCATGTTCACAAGCCATCCGATGTTCTGCTAGCTGACACTACCCAAGACACGTCGCCTGTTCGTTCGGTGGGCTCAGACCGGTTCGAGCACAGCAACAAACACCGCGACTCTGGCAACATTCTGTGTCCGAGTGAGGTCTCAACTGAAGTATGCAAACAGTTTAAGTTGTCTGTCAACTTCGTAGCTATTCGACCAACTCAATGATTGTTGCGCAGTGTCAGGATCCAGTCTTCTAGTCAAGATGTGTCACCCAGGTGCCGAAATAATAACGCCGGCCATTAACCCTGGCATGCTTTTCACACGGAGCGGTTCGAAACAAAACAGGACGACAGCAGACTCAGAGTGGGGCGCAAGGTTTTGAGTGAGCCACACAGCAAAAAAGAAGAGCGTACCTACGGAGTCGAGCTCATGTCATCAGTTACCAATAGTGACAGGTATGTCTTTCTAACGGTTGCTAGCTTGGAGCTGGGAAGTTGTGACTCATCCAAACCTCCGCCAAACATACTACCCCACAGGTTTCAACATACTCAGAGGAACAAAACATCCGGCGATATTGTCGCGCATCGGGATGACAAAATGTACGAAGACGAAACCCTTCATGTTGGACGGGCTCGTCTTGATGCAGCCAGCGATGTAATCAGCGAATGTCCAACAGAGGAAAGCTCGATTCGGGTGGGAAGGGGTCGAGTGGAAAAACCGCCGTCTATTGCTGCATCCGAGCGTTCAACACCTTTTGCTACACAGTATGTTTGTCCCCCGATCACATCAACCTTTGACACTTGTTTGTACCTAGTCATGGTAGTAAAGTTTTGCCAACGAATGGTGACGATTACTGAGCAATCTGATGGTATTTCTTTAGTTTGTTGACACCCGCAAACCCATACACACACACACACCGCGTGGTCGTACTTCAATGAAGGGAGGCACCACGTTAAAACGTGTCCGTAACACACGAACACACCCGCCCCACCCACCCTTCGGAGAGGAGTCACAGGACTAAACCAGCGTGCCGAAAACTCAAAGCCACATGTGGGCTATACTTCGTTTCTTGATTCAGCCGTCACCCACTTAAAGCCTTAAACCTGAACCCATCTATCCATTCCAAGCACGTTCTTGCAACCACCCGGGGAGGGGAAGGGGGAGCTTCGACCTTTTTGGATGTTTCACCGAGGAAATTCCCCGGAATAAGGTAAAGATCTCTGACCTCCCAAACATACATACAGATTTACGCCTGTCGAGGAGATACCGCAGCCAAAGCGCCATGAAAATCATTTTGATCATCACGATGGACTTCTCACTGGTGGCTCCATGGTCCGAAGGGGTGCACCGAAGAGTAAGACACCTCTTTGGTATTAGGATTTCCTTAGCTCTTCTTGTTGCTATGCTGGGAACCGTCTGTGTTTATGAAGTATCCCCGTTACTAGTGTATTCGAAGTGGCGCTTACACGACGGGGCTCAAACACGGCGTGGGCCACCAGCTGTAATACAGAGCCTGGTTGACTGACAATTGGCGGACTGAGACGTTGCAAGTTTGGTGAGCACCCTTCGAGATACGTTGACTGTTTTTCCCCTTTCAACATCTTTCTCCTATTTGGGCCAGCAAACTGCCGTAGTCCTGACGTAATTCGATTTTGTCTCTGTGTTGATGCTGCAGACGTCGTTGGTACCCTTCTTCTCATGCTTGTGACCACTTGCGCCAGGGTCTTGCACCTTCACGTCCTCAACATCCGGCAATTCCTTGGCTTTATCGTAGCGCCATGAAAAAACACGGAAGTGCCATGGTTACTTCTTCGGGTATAACTCGAATGCGAGTGGCTTCTAGGTTCTGGGTTCTCGGCTTGCCGGGGAGGAGTCGACTTTTCCTCCACTCTCCAGGGTCTCCCTGAAGTCAGCCTGACAAGCCGGCCATCATGCCGTAGCGCGGACAGCCTATGAACACTCTGGGACGGTCTAGGACGCCGACATCATGACTTATCCGTGTTCCCCTGTGGAAAGCCTCACTTTGGGCCAAACTGAGGATACAAAGTGGAACGGCAGCCCAGATGAGACCACCTGGGTAAAAGTCCAATGATTATAGTTGCTCCACTCGGCTGTTGAGTTTTGTCTTCAACAAAACTACGCACTTCTTTCAATCAGGAGCACTGAGACCAGCTTACTTAGATGCATCACATGATGTGAGAACGACTTTGGCTTCTTGAGCTGTAAACGGTCATAGAGCTTTTGGCTTTTTTGTGCATCGTGTTCAACTTTGTTACATGACATTATCTTGCCTGTTTTGTGTAGACCTATTCACTCTCTTTGTTTCCTCAGCTTCCAACCAGCTCAATACTGTGCAAGCCGCTGACAAGTAAGAAGAAATTCTAATCCACAATAACGCAAGAAACTTTAACGGCTCTGCAGATGTAGTGTGGTCTGACAAAAGAACGAAATTTGTCTCTAGGTGTAGATGGAGGGTCCCCCCACCCCTTAAACCGGGATTTCCTGAAAGAAGCCCCGAAAAAGGAAAGACCCCCAAGACAGACAGGCGAGCCACAACCTTTGGGGTTCGCCTGTCTGTCTTGGTTGCTGACACGTGTTGATACATGTAGATGCCGGCAGTTGCCGCGCCGTGACGTACCGACCCATGTAGCAGCTCCTAGTCCATCGGTTGTTGTTGAACAGTGAAACCTCTTCCCACAAATGTAACTTCAGGAGGTATGAGAAAAAAAGATATGGCTCGTGTGTGACCCGCCGCCTTTGTTGGTTTCCATGCCAACATGTCCTCTGTCACTGCAGCTTGACACATCCGAAGCTGTCACCTCACGCCGCATAGCTCTTTGTGAGAAGCAACTCGAACTTGTTGTGAATGACCTGCGCAGGGAAGTGTCGCTGAAGGATAACCAGCTTTCGGAATCAAAGTCGATGCTACAAGAAGCAAGATCGGATTACAAGCGAGCAGAGCTCAAGGTGCGAGACCGAGACGAAGAACTCGCCTCTGCCTCACAGGAAATTGATCGTCTCCGGAATGCTCTACAAGTAGCTCAACAGTGTCTACAAGAGAGTTCAAAGGAGATATCGGATCTGAAATGTATGACGACCCAGCTTGAGCATAAGACAATTCACCTGCAGTCGGAAAATGCTCTTCTGACGGGCACACTGGAAAATGAGAGACGAAAGACACGACATTTGTCGAAGAGTTGCAGCGAAGCTCGAGAATCGTTGGAGGCAGCCGAGGAAGCTAATATCCAGCTACATGAGCACAACAGAGCATTGGAGGTCCGCTTTTGGTTCACAAAAACTCTTCAACATGATGTCATCCGGGCTTTTGTTCCGTTAGTGGTTGGTCCGGTTTTGAGATGTGAGAGTGCCTACCTTGGTCCCCATGAGTAGGAAGCCGACGTGTATCCCGTAAACAGCACACATGCCGGACTCCAGGGTTCTCAAAGCGGGTAGGCCCACCTGAGGCACGTGCCCAAGTCTTGTGCAGGCTGTTGTGCATAATTGTGCCCTCTTGTGCCTTTTTGAGGCATTTTCAGCCCCTAATAGAACTCGGTCGCTCGGGGGGTCACAAAGTTGTCCTGTGCAGCACCTGTGGTCCTGATCTTGTCGAAAACATCCCAAGCTGGATCCAAAATCCTGGCGGGCGCCAAAAGTTGGAAAAACAGGCCAAAACCACCAGCTTTATGGCCAGATTCACTGAATAGCCGGCCAGATCCACTGAATAACCGGTCTGATTCACTAAATAGCTGGTCATATTTGCTAAATGGCCGGTCGGATTCACTAAATAGTTGGTCAGAATCACCATAGATGGTCAGACTTACTGAAATTCCAGAAGATGGTCAGACTTACTGAAATTCCAGAAGAAATGACAGAATTTCCGCTTCACTACCCTGAAATGCAGATATACAGATGAAATGTCACTAGAAACAATGAACCGGTGTCTGAAGTGCGGTCATTTGTCCACCAGACAGGGTGCAAGAGCTGGAGTAAACGGGATAGGAGGGATGGACGTTCACTCGGGTGCGTAAGGCGAACCCGCGACACCTCGCACACCTCCGCAGCCGATTGCGACCGACGACGACACGCCTTTGTCAACCCATCGAGCTGCCCAACGCCGCCACTCCCGACGCAATCAAGTGATCCCTCAGACACTGTGCAAACACGAGTGCCCAGCACACACACACCCAGTCACTCCTGATAGATTCAGAAACCAAGGAGCATGGCCAGGTGGGCAGGAACGTGGTCAGGAGAGCAGAACCGCGGTCAGGAGCGGTGTTCAGGAGCACCGAACCGTGGTCAGATGCGCAGGAACAAGCGCAGAACTGCTGGAACAAGGTGCTATCTGAGACGAGCAGCTATTTAGTAAGTGGCGAGGTCCAAAATCATGAAAATTGGGTTTCACCTATCTCAGTCGAAAACTAGGCCGGAAAATGAAATTCCTGTCCCCAGAGGCTTTAGGGCCCTCATGCATGGGTGCATGCTGCCGGATGAACTCAGTTTCATTTTTGTCGAAAAATGTTTGCCCCCTAGGGCTGTGGTGGCTGCCTATGCGTACGCACCAGTTTTTTGAAAATCGGCGTATGCGTACGCGTACGCATACGTACGCGCGTACGCGTACGGCACCCAAAGCCGTACCGTGCGGTAGGGGTTCAGCACGTCTACCTTCTGACGTCACTACCCTGTGTTTCCCGGGCAAAACCCAAGAAACCCCACGAGGAAGTTCACTACGATTCCTCACTCTTCTATCAATGAGACTTGCCCGACAAGGCGGTTCTTCTGAAGTACTGACCTCTCGCTCCCTAAATGTTACCACCATGGCGACAGGGTCCCCTCCGTGCAGAACTTGCACTCGACTTCCTTCATACCCTTCCCCAGGTCTTCCACGAGTGACCCCGCTCGTTCTTGGGCCTCTATGCTGTTTTTGGAGCTAGGGGATGAACTCGGGAACCGAGTTTGCTTGTGCTTTTAGCGTTATTTGTGGCTTAGGATTCCTTGACTCGCTGTCGCTGGACTCCTGGATTCCAAGGTACCTGTGAACTGTTGCCATCCAGAGCGCCTGCAACCTAATAATGCACCTGAAAAGGCGGCTCCGAGGTCAATTATTCAAAAAGCTGGCAACAGCAGCTGAACGTTAGCCGACAGCTTCACGAAACGAGCTGTGGCAGAGGAAATCGTAGAAGAAAACACAAGAAGCCGCAGCAGAAGAAGTTGCAGACACAGTGGCAGGCGGAGCACTTGTTGTGAAGCGTGTTTTTGACCACCATTCAAGCATTGAAAGCAATACCATGGAGCAACTAGAGTTGTTATCGGCGGCGTATTGTGTCCTGAAGCAAGGCACAATGCCAGCTGCAAAGTTGCAGTTGGCATAGTCTTATTTCGCTATTTTGCTCTCTTCACTTGGTATTCCTGTCGGTGACTCGAATACGGGTCAAATACATGGTTCTTCAGTGGTTTACACACTCTCGCATTTCACTCGTATCATTCTCGCATGCGAGAATATGCGAGAATTTCATGCGAGAATGCGAGAATCATTCTCGCATACGAGTCGGATCGGATGCACCACGTACTTGTCATGCGTATGACAAGTACGTTGTACTTGTCATATGACAAGTAAGTACTTGTCATATGACAAGTACATACTTGTCATATGACAAGTACCTACTTGTCATATGACAAGTTTTGTGAAGGAATTACTCTAGTCTCGCATACAATTGGCTGAGAAAAGTATGGTATATAACCCAATACTCGCAAAAAGTATTGATTCAAGCGACAACTGACCGATCAAGCTCTGTGGCAGAAGAAACAAAGACGGAAAGCTCTCCCAGTCCCTGCACCTAGGTCCCAAAGGGGTTTGTGCGAGATCTGCGGTGCAAATGGAAGAAAGGAATTGCGTGTCTACAGGCAAGCTTTTATCAAGGGCTAGTTCACCCGAGGATCCCATAAAGATAGTGGCACCACGAAACGAGGAAAGAACGGAAGATGTGTTTCCGTTCCCTTCGAGAACAAAAGGTTGGAGGCACAGAGGACAGGTTTTCTTATCAGCTTCTTTGGATGCACATACAGTAAGTGTTGCCTAAAGCCAAGTGTCCCGACATGCTTATTGCAGAACGGGCAGTTCTGCTTGACTCGCGTGTATGGAGGCCGATGGTAGGCGTCATATTGTGCATACAAACCCCTGATGCTGGAAAAGCCAGTCTTTCGGCACATGCAACAAAAGACTGCTTCCTCGGTACTGTCCTCTGCTTCAGCAAACACGCCACGGTGTTTCCCTGTTTTCCTACAAACACACGCCTTCAGAATCGCCCCCTCGTCTTGCGGGCTACCAAAATACTTCTGGCCCCATCCTGTCTTTTTGCCGCTGTGCTCACTAAAGCCCACATTGCGAAGTCGAGTCCAACTTTTGAGTGACCTGGTCGTTAGCACGAGCAACCCACTTACACAAGTGTATTGCGTCGTTCGTCAGAACTTCTGGAACTGGTGGAATAGGCGGCGGACGGAGAGGTTTCAGTGGAAAATCAACATGTTTGGTCTGGAGCTCGAAGGATAGCATGTCGCGTCGAATGTTTGACGGGAAGTGTGGGATGCCCATCGCTTCCCATGTACCTACTTGTCATATGACAAGTAAATACTTGTCATATGACACGTATGTACTTGTCATATGACAAGTACATGCTTGTCATAGTACTTGTCATAATATGACAAGTACATGTACTTGTCATATGTACTTGTCATACGTATGACAAGTACGTGGTGTGTGTATGCCGAGGGGGGGGGCAGGGGGCGCACTAAGGATTGGGGGGTGCAACGGGCAACGTCAACGTCTGCTAAATTTGGAAGGGGGGGGGGTCCTGTTTGGTGCACCTGGTGGCCGGGCACCCCCCCACCCTTTTTTCCGGGGACCCCCTTAAACATCCTCTTTCGCGATGGATCTTTCCACTCCGTCCTCAGTTCGTCTGTGAGGCCTGAAATTTGAGGCTGAAACCGGGAAAATCTGCCCTTTCGTGGTTTTCTTGGTGCCGTATTTTCGAAATTCTCTAAGTACGTTTCCCAGCGGATTTGCCTGAAAAACAGTTTTTGGGGGGTATTGGCATTTTGGGGAAAGCACATGGTAAATCGGCCCAATCGGCCCGAATTTTCACTTTTTGGGCCAATTTTCCAGATTTTGGCTGATTTTTGAGTGCATTGCAGGAATCTTGGTTTTCGGGGAAACTGACTTTGCTCAAAAGTTGCTAAGTACATTTCCCTGCCAAAAAAGTGCAGGAAAACATTTTGGTGGGGAATGACCTTTTTTTCCGCAAAAGTGGGTTTCGATTTCGAAAACGAGGAGAACGGATTCATCTGGAGGAAACGGAGTACCCACTCGGCACCGGGGGGTCTGGGAAACACCCCAAAAACAGCCCCCAAAACGACCCCCCCCCCCCCCCCCCAAGGGGGGTGCAACGGCAACGGGGTCAACGTCCCTGCCGTGCCGCACCCTGGTGGGCCCCCCCGGGCTATGTAGGATGGAAACGTTGGAAACGTTTCCGTTTCCGTTTCCGTTTCCGTTTCCTTCTTTTTGGCGGTGGATGGAAACGCCGTTTCTTTTCAAAAGAAACGGCTGGTATGCCACTAGTATACTGGCTGAAGGTCCGACCGGAAATGTGTGTCGAACGGCGGACCCCGCAATCCAGTGGGAAACCATGGACAAGGTGGCTCCGAAAAAGAGGGAGGAAAGAAGCATAAGAGTTGCGACCGCGTGGAGCAGACGCAACCACACGCATCCGGTTGTGATGACTTAGAGGTCTGCAGCTCTTTATACCAATGGCTGTTGTAGCGACGATGCTCTGTTATGCGAGGCCGTTGGCCAACGCGCTGAAGACGATCGGGAAAGCACATCCGCTTCCAATAATAGGCTATACAGATACGGTCGTTCAGGACAGCGGGAGCACCGCCGCGCCACAGGCTACAAGACCGGGGTTTTTCGGCGGCGTAAGACAAAGAGGGAGTGCAATCAGCATCAGGAGGTGAGAAGGGCACACGTATGCCGGGGCAATGTTGAACCCGCCAGAAAAGCGATGGCCACGCAGTAACGTGTGCGCTAAACATCGCTTGCCACAGTGCACCTTGCATATGACGACGGGTGGCAACCGTCACCGGAAGGGGCACCATCGGGCGGTGTTGTCGGAGCATAGACAGCGACGGCAGGAAGAACCCCACCGACAATGCAGAAGAGGACGGCAGATTCAAAAAGCCCCACTCGGCACGGCTGCCGATACAAGTAAACATGAGAACGTGGGTTGGAAGCAGCAGAGGACGAAGTGGTAGGCACAGAAGAGTGGAATCTGGTGTCAGAAAACCTCAGCATCCGCATGTGACGACATTCTGCATCATTAGCTTGTGGTTACCTATTTGCTCGTGTCAGATCGCCGATGAAAGAAAGCGGTGAGCATCAGCGACTGCTCTGCACAAACGAGACCGCGACGACACACAAGAAGGGGCCGAGCCAAGTCGAAGAACAGCCCAGGAAGGGCCCTGAAGAGTCAGAGAGCCCGCCAGAAGACGGAGGAAGAGAAGTGCCCGCTAGTAGATCAAAAGAAGAAGGTGATCCCGCCCTCTGAAAGGAAAGCCAAAATTTGGCTGGAAACGGACACCTGACGGACACACAGAAGGACCCGCGAAGTGGTATCCTATAGGACCCCTCAGCATGACCTTCCGGCGTTTCTTTTAAAAGAAACGGAAACGTTTCCGTTTCCGTTTCCGTTTCCGTTTCCATATTTCGAAAAAACTAAAAGAAACGGCGTTTCCATCCAACTTAGCCCTAGGGGGGGTCAAAAGGTCTTTTTTTGCGTCAAAATGGTGACATTTTCAGCCTGTAGACTTAACGGCAGTTTAAGGCTAAAAAAACATGCAACCCGCCTCAGAAATGCCCGGAAACGTGTTTTTGGGGAAAGTTTCATGGAAAATGGCCCAGGGGGGGGTGTATTAGTTGATGGTTTTAGGGTGGACACCGTTTGGTACCGGCTAGCTGCCTGTGTGTGTGCTTCACTGTTCATACCATGCAAAGATGAGGCTACAATCACGTGCAGGCAGCCACAAATGGAAGCAACAAAAGGGCAAACGACACCCAGGAGGAAGGCAGCTATGAACGTTGCTCGTCTGGATGGTTAACAACGTCCCAAAAGGCTCTCTGAGTCTTGCGCAAGCTGAGGTGTTGTTGACACCGCAGGCTCTTCCGAACTGCTGCTGGGGCGATATTCACAAAGTTCGATGTCTTTCCGAGAAAAACAATGAGATGCTCTCATCCGTAGTGGGATTTTCCAGATCCCAACGTTTTTGTTGAAGGGATGCACGCGACAGTGTCTTTTATTCAAGTTCGCCTTTCGTACACCACCCCGAAAGGGTCGCATTGCACACGCACGGAAGACAATACTGGTCACCGGGGTGTATCTGGTACCTAACCCCAACGCACGTTGAGCTTGAACAAAAATAGAAAACTGGACTTGAACGAAAAGGTTCGGCGGTGGATTTATAGGACTGCCACGACATAGCAGCTCAGGGCAGGGTATCTGCAGCTTGCGGTAGCACGCTACACGACACAGGCCACTACGAAAGCTGGCGCTGACGTCAAGGACTCGAGGGGGCGGCACGTTACGAAGCCGTACCTCATTGAGTCGCTTGTCGATGCCTCCTACGAAGCCCCACCATCCCCAACTCTCAGGAAAGTCTTTTGAGTAAAAATACATAGGTTTGGGCAGTGTTGTTTTCCTTCTTCGGTTCATGCTGTCACTATTTTGGGGGTTGTCACCTAAAAAGAAGAACACCGGTACCAAA